>CAJNDT010001280.1:230909-493409 GCA_905221615.1 Symbiodinium sp. CCMP2592
TGAAGAAGCATATCGGCAATGGTTCAAACATAGTAGTCCCTAGATAATCCCCGATGATAGTCCCCATCACCCATTCCCCCATTCCCCACTAAGAACCAGACATCGGCCATGATTCAAACTTTTATATTTGAGTGCGCAAGGGCCTGGAGTTCAGCTCTCCGGCTGGTGCATGAGCTTCGTTTAGGGAAAGTTTGCTCCCTGTAAGAATGGGCTGTCCAGCCCTCTGCATACATGTATATATATATATATGTATATACATGTGTGTGAATGTATGTTGAATGTATGTAACTATGTATGTATGTACACACACCACACACGTGTATGTACACATACTACACCCCTCAACTGCAGGGACATGCATGAAAACACAAACATGAAACAGAAACACAAAAACAAAACCCAAAGGCCGGACCTAAATCAGCATGCACATCAGAATCCAGAGGGTTCATATGCACTACCAGTATGGAACTGTCCAAACAGACCATCCTTATTACGGTGTTGGGGACCTGACTTTCAGACTAAGACTGTATACGGACCGTCTGGGGAACCCTAAGGCTCCATGGACCCATATAGTATATACTTACGCCTTAAAGTGCCTATATAGGGACCCCTTTAAGGCGTAAGTATCTTCTATTACATGGACCCTCTGGGGAAAGGAAGGGTGTCTGAGCTCCTTACACCAAGCTGGCCACTCTTGCGTTGACCTCGGACGTGGCCGTTTAGGATTTAGGGTTTGGGGTTTAGGGTTTAGGGTTTTGGGTTTAGGGTTTAGGGGCTTGGGTTTGGGTTTTAGATGGTTTTGGCAGGAGGTGCAGGGTTTTTGAGGCTCCGGGTCTTGAAGGAAACACGAAACCCTAAGCCCACTAGTCTGAAACGAAGGCCGGAAGCCAAAACCGCGAAAGCCTGTGACAGTAAACCCACGAATACAAACCTCCGATGCAGGCCTAAACCCTAAACCCTAAACCCTAAACCCTGAACCCTAAACCCCAAACCCTGAAACCTGAACCCTGAACCCCTGGAACCCTGAACTCTTAACCCTGAACCCCTAAACCCCTAAACCCTAAACAGCTGAACCCTAAACCCCTCCTAGTATAACCCTAAACCCTAAACCCCTGAACCCTAAACCCCTACTAGTATAACCCTAAACCTTAAACCCCTGAACCCTAAACCTTAAGGCCTTAAATCCCAGCCTGAGCTCTGGCATGAAATCTCGAACCTGAGCCCTCCAAAGCCAAAGCACCAGCCCGCACTGCTAAACTTACCTTTGATAGGGTTCCTTAAAGGGATCTCTAGGGTTCCTTAAAGGGATCTCTAGGGTTCCTTAAAGGGATCTATAGGGTTCCTTAAAGGGATCTACAGGGCTCCTTAAAGGGATCTATAGGGTTCCCTAAAGGGATCTATGGAGTTTAGGGTTGAGGGTTTACTTACCTTTGGTTAGTAGGGAATGCAGGAATGGGGTACAAGTATAACTACTATTTCTATACCATTCTTCCATTCCCTACTAACCAAAGGTAAGTAAAGTCGCGATGCATACCCTAAGGCCCCATAGTAGTTCCTATTTATAGGGTCCATATTTAGAATCCCAAAGGTAATCCCCAAAAGGAACTACTATGGGGCCTTTGGGTAAACCCCATACAGTAAAAGCCAGAAAGTGGGAACATGGCTTTAGGAGGATCAGTGCTTGGATCTCTTATACTTTTAAGGGCATGAGGAGTCTAATGTTCCAACTTTCTGGCTTCTACTACAAACCCTACCGCAGGCCACCAAAACCTACTTAGTTGTAGATCCCCGATATTAAGGACAGGTTTTGGTAGGTTCAGAAACCCTACCTTAACCCACCAAAAACATGCCTTTTCTGTAGGGTCCCTGTATGAAGGATTATCATAAGAACCCACAAAAAAGGATGTCAATAAAGGTAAATCCTAACCCTTGAACACTGGGGTTCAGGGTTTAGGGGCCATGACCCACAAACCCTGAACACTAACCCTTATACCCGAAGGCCTAGCACTGAACCCGACGTCCTATGCCGAAAAAACTACACCTTACAGCCTCCACCCTGAAGCCATGACCCCCCACAAGACGCCACGTTGAGACCGTGGCTGAAGCCGTTCGGCAATGCTCCGTCAGCTGTGTGTTCACATTCCTAGTGTCGCCGACATGAAAATTGGGGACCTTAAGGATGAGACTAGGGCTCAGGGTGTAGGGTTTAGGGTCTGGGGTATAGCGTTTAGGGCTTAGGGTATCGGGTTGAGGGTATAGGGCTTAGAGAACGGCCTCAAGAAGTAGAACAGGGTTCTGCAACATGGAGCCTTTGAACGTCAGAATACGGTTTCCCCGGGCTGCCAGAAGTTCTTAATGCATGGGCCTCTATGCTTCGATCGGAGCTTCGGGATCATAGCATACTTATGTTACGGATTGCAGGGGGAGTTGCTGCTCATTATGCAGTTCTTGGCTCAGTCTAAGGCCTCCTGCTACTACTGGTACTGCTCCTATCTACTCGTCAACTCCACCCGTTTCTGTGCCTGCTTGGAGCTGTGAAAGGCGCAATTGCTTGCTTGGCAGGCTGCTCTACAGACCTTGGGAGCCCGCAACAGTGCAATGGAGTAGCTCCGCTTGACCGCGCAGAGTGATGACCTCCGAGGTCAAGGTCGCGGCCACGGCCTGCTGTGAGTGTCGAACTCGTTGGATTGGGTTAGACCACCTCACTTCGTCTTCGAACCTTCGTGTAGCGATTTTATAGTCATGCACTAGTACAATTTGTACAATCGCCTCTCCTACTTGTCACGTGTGGCATGCACCAGTATTCTGACCAGCATCCCCAGCGGCACCTTGCCTAAATACACTCAGTACACTTCTTGATTGTCCGAATATGCTAGGATCCGATATCATAAGAAAATGCAGTGAAAGTTACCAACAGAACTCAAGCAATCCAGGCTCTGAAGCTCAGCTCCCAACTGTGAAACCCTTTGACCCTCAAATCCATTTACCCTAAACCCTAAACCCTAACCCTAATCCCTAAATCCCAAAGAATATGTAATCCCTAAGCCCCAAACTCTCAACACGAAATACTCGACGAGACAGTGAGCCTGGGACCAGCGGCTCATGGCATTTGCAATCTGCAGCTGGCCTTAGGGCTTGAGAATGGACGACGACACGAAAACCAAAGCAAGCAGAACACGGGGGGCCATGGTAGTTGGCATAGGGTTTCCTGACGGGGATCCGTTAACGGATCTGAGATAGGGCATTCTACAATACAAGGGCTTCAGAATCGAAACAGGGTGTTCGGTCTATATCACATCATAGCTTATATCAATACCATTGCAAACCATCCATGCTTCTGTACTAGCAGAAAACGCAGTCTTATCGGTTGTATATACTTACAAGTGCAGAGGAGGAAAAGCGCATCTCAATCATTCAGAACACAAGGGGCGCACGAAAAGAGAAACTGAAACAAGTAACGCGAAGACTGAGCGCGAACTTATGGCTTAACACCCAATGACTATAACAAGGATCCTTTTTCGGAACCTAGCTCACGGACAAACGAAAACCCTAAACCTAAAACAACCCTAAGCCCTGAACCCTAAATCCCAAACGCCGTCAACAACCCCTAGCCAAAAATCCTAAAACCCTAAACCCTAAAAGCCGACACCCCAGAATGGCCCAGTGCCGAGCATGCTACGGTGCTTCCGCAGAGCCAGCGCAAGGAGCTTCAGAGCGGTGCAGCGCCGCACGGCGAGGTGGAGCTGGGAGGCGCCTCTTAATTTTACCAGTATCCCTAAGGGTCCATGTGCTCATAGAGTGAAGGGTCCTTTAAGGGTACCATAAGGGATCCTTTAAGGGATCTATAAGGGTTCGATGAGGGTTTAGGGTATAAGGGTCCATGTACACATATAGTATATACATTGGCCTTAATGTAGTCCCTATATAGGTACATTGGGGCCCATGTATCTCTATATGGGTACATGGACCCTTAGGGTTACGTTGTTCTGACATGACATGATTATAGTGAGCCCTGGGAAATTGAGAAATGGGTTTGGGATGGTTAGTTCTAGGATTCCTTATGCTGTACCTCAAGGGTATGAGGATAACGAGGTTCCCACTTTCTGGCTTCTGCTGTATGACCATGTCTTGCAGCAGTAATCGTCATCGTCTCAGTGGTAATGGTAGTGGCTGAGGCCTTTAACTTAGGCTACATGAGCCTGAGGCTCTGAATCAAGCCCATGAACACTGCGTCTGCGCCTGAATCCAAGACGCCAACAGAAAGATGAACACCTGTAAACTCTAAACCTGTAGCCCTACCTTAACTCCAAATAACCATACAAAGAAATCATATTCGGAAGCCCTAGAAAGGTAGGTCCCTTAGGGTCCAGGTAAACCCTAAAGCGGAGACCCCACAATTCGGGTAGAAACGCTCGAACCTTTCCTACTGTTGATGATATAAATCCTGCATTACCTTAAGGACCCTAAACTATGGGAATTACGGTATATTCCTTATTATGGGTCATGCAGGATTTATATCATCAACCGTAAAACCAAAGAGCTGGTCCTGAACCTTGAAGCCCCAAGCACACAGATTGAAAGCATCCAACAGGGAACCTTATTTTTCAGAACTACCCCTAGGGTTTAGGGTTTAGGGTTTAGGGTTTAGGGAAAGAGGGTAGCACAGAACCCTAAACCCTAAACCCGTAACCCCTATCCCCTAAATCCCCAACCCCTAACCCCAGCAGGCTTTCGTAGAAGGACGCGGCATCCTTGAGATCAGCAGCCGAGCGCCTCTCCTGCAAAAGAGGACAGGCTGGGACAGTTTAGGGTTTAGCTGCGACTAACGGGAATCGTAGGGTTTCGGGTTTCGGGTTTAGGGGTTGCGCATGGGAATATACTAGGCTCCTGAGTCGCGTTTTTCATAATAAGGGGACCGGTAACTTTTTTTCTACTATGTATTCGGTTTTACTAAGGGTGCTACTCAGCAACCTCGAACCGTATTCATCCCTAGTTAGTCTTTGCGGTTTGGGATGGAAGGGCAGGGTGGGCACAGCCTTTATCTTTTCAAGAAGTGCCGTGAAACCCATTCTCCAAGCGACTCACGCCCTTCTGTCGGGCCTAAACCACTGCACTTGTTTCATGTAAGGAACCTGACTGAGTTTCTATCGCCCCTCTTCTGTTCGCAATGCTTCACCGAAAGGCTTACCGGACCGAGCATCTCGGCTTGCCCGAGAGGATGCAACAGTACCAGCGTCATATACGGGTGGTTGTCAAAATTAGGGTCCCTTTTTGGGTCCCTATTATACTATGGCACCTCATAATTAGGGTACCCCAACAGGGACCTTAATTTTGACAAACTACCCAATATGGGCTTTAGGGTTGATAGGGGTTGGGGTTTAGGGATGGAAGGGCTGCGGTACTGGAAGAGGCTCAAAGACATGGGGTTACAAAGTCTGTCCGGTTAAGGTTTGGCACGTGCTCCTAAGCCATGCGAGCTTGAGCTTGAATTCCGGATTGTCTCAGCCGACTTTTGGGAGAGGCTTCATTCTCTCCGTCGGAGGTCACTATGATCCTGGTCATCATCATATTCACCAACAACATCATCATCACTAACTACATCATCATCATCATCGTCATCATCAGCAGCATCGACTGAAGGGTTCTGGTGTTGTCGGGTAGGGACCCAGCCTCCCGAAGTGCAGCAGCCTTTTGCCGGCTGCACTGCAGGAAGAAGCTGTGCAGGGCAGATTCCTGGCGCTGGCCTGACCAGAGCCCAGCGAAACCCCAAACTCGAAGCCCGAAAGCCCTCCGAAACCCTGAAGCTGAAAGCCCTGAGCCCTGAAACCCGCAAGCGCGATCCCCTATCCTAAACCCAAGAATAAGAACCAAACTGCTGCGTCCTTTGGTCCCTTAGTTTGGGATTCATGGGTGGTAATCAAGGGGTGTATAACCAGGAAAGGGACCTAAAACCAGGACCCCCAGGAGGAACCCGACAGTCAATGTACAGATATGCCTAATGGTCCATGTACTCTTGTGACTTATAGTGTATACCTTTGTCATGCTTAAGTACAGTAGGGCCCAAGCATAAACTAGAATAAAGGCCCATGGACCCTGGGGTTTCCTAGTCATAGTTGCTTAGGGATTGAGTGCGAATTCAGGGTTACGGGTTTAGGCGAGTTTAGGGTTACCGGTTCAGTTCTGTTTTAACACGTGGTTGTGGGGGCTTAGGTTTGGGGGTTTGATGCCCAGGCGGCAAGGTTTTGAGGTTCGGCTTCGGGGCTTCAGGATTTAGTTCAAGGTTTAGGGTTGATAAAACCCTAAGGGTCCATGTACCCATATAGAGATACATGGGCCCCAATGTACCTATATATAGGGACTACATTAAGGCCAATGTATATACTATATGAGTACACGGACCCTTAGGGAAAGGAACCAACGACCTTCTTGAGGAACTCTTAAGAGAACCTCAGTCCTCTGACGATCTCTCCCGTGCTGCCGAAAGGCGACAAACTTCTGCGAGCAACAACGATCCTTTGCGGAGGTCCTCCTGAGAGTTGCTCCGGTTCTGTGACTGTATGGAGGGTCTTGAATTCTAAGGCTTGAGCTATGGGGTTCGACAGGTTCAGGGAATTTTGGGGCTTAGGTTTCTTGGGCTTGCGAGGGTTGTGGGCTTTAGTACTCTGGGCTTCTTGTCTCTGCCCCTCTGTACGTCTCCAGCTCTCTCTCTCTCTCTCTCTCTTTCTGTTTTTTTTCTCTGTCTCTCTCTCTCTCTCTCTCTCTTCCGCTCAGTCCCGCTCTCTCCCTCAATCTCACTGGTGCTAGTTACTAGTTCTACGTCTGTCAACTTCGTCTCTTGCAAGCGATGTGTCTATGAATTTATCCATCTGTCTGTCCATTTAACTCTTCGTCTATCTATCGATCTATCTGTCTATCTTTCCACTATATAACCATTCTACTGTGTTGGCTGGGAATCTTCTAGGATCTAGAATCTACAACATCCACACATTGCTGTGTACCTGGGCGCACGAATTCACACTGGGTGTACAAACACCCAAAAGTAACTGCACAAAGGCAAGACTCCCGATGCTGCCCACCTCCACAGCACCCATCACCCACCAAAGATCATCCATCCGTCACCATTTGGCTTGGGCGAATTTGTCTCGGTTCCGGGATCAGCGAGAGATGTGCTTCCAGGATCGCGTGGATGTACCGGTGACTGGTGCTTTGTTGGTGTTCGTTCGTGTTCGTGTTCGTGTGTGTGTGTGTGTGTGTGTGTGTGGGTGTGTGGGTGTGTGGGTGTGTGGGTGTGTGGGTGTGTGGGTGTGTGGGTGTGTGGGTGTGTGGGTGTGTGGTGTGTGTGGGTGTGTGGGTGTGTGGGTGTGTGGGTGTGTGGGTGTGTGGGTGTGTGGGTGTGTGGGTGTGTGGGTGTGTGCGTGTGTGCGTGTGTGCGTGTGTGCGTGTGTGCGTGTGTGGGTGTGTGGGTGTGTGGGTGTGTGCGTGTGTGCGTGTGTGCGCGTGTGCGCGTGTGCGCGTGTGCGCGTGTGCGCGTGTGCGCGTGTGTGGGTGTGTGTGTGTGTGTGTGTGGTGTGTGTGTGTGTCTGTTTTGCGTGCGTGTGTGTATGTGTGTGTGTCTGTTTTGCGTGTGTGTGTGTGTGTGTCTGTTTTGCGTGTGTGTGTGTGTGTCTGTGAAACTCAGCATGCCTTTGCATGCTCGTTGTACTGAACATACAGTATGCATGGATTGTAGTTAGTGCAAGCTTATTCTTGGAAGTCGAACATCAAACATGCAACATTCCAGCCTTCGACCTTTCCAAGTGCACTGGATTCTACATGCATGGATAGCCAGACGAATAGCTAGATCGCTTGATTCGGGGGAAGATGCACTGATAAGCAGAGCCATCTTCCTGGTTATGTACTGGAACCGTGTCTGAGGTTCTGTCGAATTCTACAGTTTCAACCCTCTTGGATAAGGTGTGCAGATTTAAATCAATACCGCCCGGTTTCTTCAGAACTGAGGGCTCGTAAGCAAGTCCTGCGCGGAACGTCTCTGTCGCCTTCTGGCCGTCGGTTTTGCCTAGCGCAGCGCAGGGCTCGGGGCAAAGATCCATGTTGCGGTAAGCAGGTACTTTCGAGGTTGATGGATGGTGCTGAAGGCCAGAAGTTGGCGGGTAAAGATACTTGTCGCCATATACTGCGTGCAGGGTACATAAGTCCTGATTTCGGATTCTCTGCATTTTTGATGCCATGGCGGGTATGCCGTGGGCATATATTCATTAGAGCGAATACCACATGTCGACTCCGCTCAGGGTTTGAGGTGCCGGAAAGTCACATTGGAGATATCTCGTGGGGTCCAATGCGTAGGGCATAGGTTGTGGGTGGGGTTGCTTGTGCTGAGCAAGGCTTGGTGCTCTAAAGTCATCATCCCACTTGTAAGCTACCTACAAAGTCCACATGACCCTTCGATCGCTTATGAAACCGCCTCAGAGCCCCCCAAAGCCCTGAACATGACACCATAAACTCTTCAAAGCTCATCGAGGCCGAAATCCTGGAACTACCGGCCTGGCAAGAGCCTGCGTGATGCCGCCAAGCAGCCAGGCATCTGCAAAGTACGACAAGTGGGACCCTCTCGGGGATTCTCACCTTTGCAATCCTGTAATCCTGTGAACCCTAAACGCCCTCAACCCCAAACCCTACACCCGGCCATCTCGGCCACCTGTTTGTAGGTCTGTTGGCCAAGAGCCCGAAATTCGAATCTCTGGGTCGAGACTTGCTTGAACAAATGACGCACCCACACGCATATCGCACCCCACACGGTAACCCCTACAAACCCCGAATCACAGAGTCGTACCAACGCATGACAGGACAGCCGGAATGCCCAAACCTCGAAGCCTGAATACGTATATATGTGAACATATGTGCATATATGTGCATAAACATTTATAACTCTACATATATACACATACACATGTATATATATATATATATATATATATACATGTGTGTATATATATATATATATATATACACATGTGTATGTGTATAGATGTAGAGTAATAGCTAACACTCTACATCTCGAGAACATGTAACCAAAGCTCAGACATCCTCCACAGCTAGCCGGACCCATCTCCCCACAGATACGCCTTGAAACCCCAGCATAACATGAACAAAAACTCGCGATGGATATCCTGGGCTTTGTTTTCGTCGCTTGGTTCTCCTTGGATGTTAAATGGACCCCAAACAACCCCCGGTGTTGTTTCCTCATCCTGATCCAAGCTCCAAATGGCCAAAAACAGATACTATTTACAGACTTTAGACATCAAAGATTGTATACTTGGAGGTGTAAGGTCTTGCAATAAACACACCTCTTCTGTGAGCGGCAGGGCGGAGAGCCTAGGAAGAAGCGGTTTTATCCATATACTTCTTATGGGCGTGCCAAGCTTTTAAGCTGTCCGCATCCGTGAGATTTGGGGCACTTGAAGGCTCAGGGTTTCTCGCAACCCAATCCCTGAGCCACCCCTCCACGCGACGCTGCTGTGGAGCCAACAGCGCTCGGGTAAGGCGCGCTGCTGCAGCCCCACACTGAAAGCTGCATAGCGCCTCTGTTTGGGTGCAACCTTTTTGTACCGGCCTGCAGCCCATATGACCCTGAAACGCTCCCTAAGACGCACAATCCGTCCGACAACGAATCTGTGTCGCTAAGATCCCCCCCTCCTCCGAACAAAATCTGCTTCTTCTGGAAAGCCGAAACACGACAGGCCATAGAAGCCCCAAAGAGACCAAGTCAGACCTGCATGAAACCCTAAACATCCCTAAACCGTGCAACCGTAAAATACTCGAGCTATTATCAACGAAGTCTTTCGAACTTATAAGCACTTCGAAGACCACAGAAGCCTGTAGCGGAGTCGAACCATCGTCTCACACAGTAGCAGCAATCCTAGGGTTTGGGTGTTTTCGGGCCGCCCCTCACAGACTTTTTTGCAGCAGGAATGTTCGCATGCAAAATTCTGGTTACACCGCCCAAAGATCCGATACATCACATAGTATTCTTGCTCGGTTCAAAGACCTTCCCATAGGCCCCAAAGTAGTTCCTTCTTGGGAGTACCTTATAGGATTCTATATACGAACCCAAAAAAGAACTCCTTTGGGGCCTTACAGTGTTGAGCTCATGTCGTATGCTAGAAGAGGAAGTCCAGAGGGATACTGGCTGGAACTTCGAAAAGAAGTAGTAGCGTGGATCTTACCGGTAGTCCAATCGCACCTAGAATGCCTCTGACCATAGGAGGCACCCATTAGCACTCAAACAATCAATACTTTCAGTACTTTCAAACCTGAATACATGGAGACTGCACCGACGTGCTCGCCCGTCTGTTCGAAAGACATGGCAAGCGTAATAAAGTCCTAACCCTAAACGCGAAACCACCACAGCTCCGGCCGCACCTCTAGGCGCGAGTGGAGGGCGAGTTCAGTAAACGCTTCTCGCAAGGCCTTGGTACACCCTACAGGAGTTGAGGTTTCAGGGTTTGGGATTTAAAGTTTCTATGGAGGACCGGGATCATATTACATAGCTTCCCAGAGACTGCAAGGATTCCCTACTAGTTATGATTTGAGGTGTCTGCATGAATTAAGGGATATTGAAGTCCTCTAAACCCTCAACCCTATAGATCCCTGAAATAGGAGCCCTCGAAGGAAGCCTTCTAGACCCCTGTAATCGGAACCCTTGAAGGAAGCCTTAAAGGAAGCCCCGTAGATCCTTTTAACAGGAACCCTTAAAAGAACTCTGATTTATAGATCCCTTTAAAGGAACCCTGAAAGGAAGCCCTATAGATCCCTTTAGAGGAACCCTGAAAGGAACCCTGACTTATAGATCCCTTTACTAGGCCTTAAAGGAAGCCCTGTAGATTACCCTGACTTATAGATCCCTTTAAAAGCAACCCTTAAAGGAAGCCTTATTTATAGATCCCTTTAATAGGAACCCTGATTTATAGATCCCTTTAAAGTTTAAAGGGAACCCTTAAAGGACGCCCTATAGATCCCTTTGAAGGGAACCCTTAAAGGAAGCCTTATTTATAGATCCCTTTAAAGGAACCCTAAGAGTCCCTGGGTTAGGTTTGCAGGAAAAGGCGAGGACCTGGCCCGACCCCGCGAGCGGAGCAGCGCGGATCGCAGCAGCGCGGCGGCAGCCTCTGGGGGCTTCCGCTTCTTGGGAGTTTAAAGGTTTAGGGTTTAGGGTTATGGGATTAGGGTTTAGGGATTATGGGATTAGGGTTTAGGGATTATGGGATTAGGGTTTAGGGAATATGGATTAAGGGGCTGAGGGTTTACGGGTTTAGGATTTAGGGGTTGATGGGTTTCAGGGTTTAGGGTTTAGGGGTTGATGGGTTTAGGGTTTAGGGATTATGGGTTTAGGGTTTAGGGATTATGGGTTTAGGGTTCAGGGATTATGGGATTAGGGTTTAGGGGTTGATGGGTTTAAGGGTTTAGGGCTTCCGCTTCTTGGGAGTTTAAGGGTTTAGGGTTTAGGGGGTTTAGGGTATTAATAGGGCTTACTGTTTAGGGGTTTATGGGTTTAAGGGTCTAGGGATTTAGGGATGCAGGGTACGAAATTAACGGTTTAGGGTTTAGGGGTTTATGGGTTTAAGGGTTTAACGGTTCAGGGGTTTATGAGTTTATGAGTTTAGGGGTTTCTGGGTTTATAGGGCTTATAGGGTTTATGGGTTTCTGGGTTTAAGGGTATTAGTTTTTTTTTTTTACGGGTTTAGGGTACAACATTAAGGGTTCACGATGCAAGGTTTAGGAGTTTTCTGTATAACATCGGGATCATACGATTTCGATGTCCTACTGTTTTCAGGGTCCCTTGAAGACTGGGATCCTAGGGGTAGTTGGGGTGTTTGAGTCGAGATCCTGCAAAGGTTCCGGTTTATCGATGTAGGGCTTATACCGTTGTATGGCTTCAGCTCGTGCTTTCGTTTCCACTGGCTCTTACTACTGCCTGCCGGGATCGCATTCAACATCACATTCGATGGTGGACGCTGCCAAGTAGAATTGCAGTCGTCGCTTTTGGTGGGGGGTTTTGCGTGACAGCATTGCATTGAGTGCTTCGTGTCGTTCCTTCGTGGAAACTGCAGAGTCGAATTGAGGGCTTGAGGGCTTTGGGCCACTTTTGGGAGGTTGAGGGGTCTGAAGATGCTGGGGTTTTGGTCAGCTACGTGGTTTCAGAGATTTTGGAGTTTTCTCTGCATTTGAAATCCTGTATCACTGATCTGCACTTCCTGGATTCAGGGTTGAAGTCTCTTGGTTTGCTTGATTCACCGCCTCCTCCCTACTGAAATCTCCGCCCGATATGTCCGAAACGAAACGCTGCAAGGTAAGGAAGCATCAAACTCACAAACACTCTCAAAACGATCCAAGCCTGCAACCCTAAAAACCCCAAGCCCCAAACTCTACACGCTGCACCGCACGCCTGCAGCCGCTGACCGAAACTCTCGTCCTCCACCTGAAAACAAACAGCCACTTCGGATGTTACCGCGGCACGTAATGGCTACTTCAGGCCTTTTGCCCCTCTGCTGTGCAGTTTGAGGCATTGGGCTTCGGTTAACCCAAACGGCCCTGATTAAACCCAACGGCGAATCATAGTCTTAGCAGAACGCGACTTATGGTGCCTGTCACGGAAACGCCGTCGATAGAACCTCATAAGTCCGATGTTCCTTTACAGCCGAAACTTCTAGTCCTCCCATGCCCATTATAAGACCCCTACCAAGAACACTTACATAGACTTGGGATGAGAGAGTACATGACCCGAGCCGCTAGCATCCTACCGCGCTTCTGGACATAAAGCGGCACAATCCCAAATGAGAGGGATTCCCCTAAGGGTCCATGTACCTATATAGGGACTACATTAAGGCCAATGTATATATTATATACGTACATGGACCCTTAGGGTTCTACAAAGCTGCCATACACCCGCCTGGGCACAAAGCTCCTCTTCCTGTTCTTGCATCTTGGTTCCAAGCTCCTTCGCACGGAAATGGGTTGCGTGGGTACACATACATACGTATACCCATGCATATATATATATATATATACACATGTATATATACATACACACATACCTACCTACCTCCCCGCCTACATACAGGCATGCATGCATACATGCATACATGCATACATGCATACACACATACATACGTACATACTGTATCATGCACAAATCTCTCTGTGTGCGTATATAGGTAGGCAAACATGAACATATACGTAGCACAGTCATATTATTATGGGGATGATACGTCGGAAACGGAAACTGATAGACTATGGCCAGACGCATGAACTCTGGTGCGGTGCTTTTGCAGTACCTTTACGGTCCCAAATTCCGGGCTTCTGGCCATGGAGGGAAGAAACGAATCTAGTGAGAAGCCCTGGGGTTCCCAAAGCTTGGGAACTTCTTCTTTAGCGGTTTCGTGTTGAAGGTTTAGGGTCTACCCAGAGGCCCCCAAAAAGGAACTACTATCACTCATAAGATTCTAAAGATCAACCCCCAAAAGGAACTACTTTGGGGCCTTAGGGTACCTTCAAATAAGCAGAAACAGAGATACGTCGTCAATAACATGCGTTCCTCGCTCTAGTATTTTTAACTGTCAGTTTCTTTAAAAAGACCTCAGAAGCACCTCCGCCTGAAAGAGAGAAGCGACCTGTGGACCCCAGAACAAAAGCCGTAAAGTTCATGGTTCCCGGCAGCCTAACCTGTCGTGACTATGGCCCCCATGTGGGAGTTTCCGAAAATTAGGGGTACCTCATTTTGCGGTCCTTATAATAAGGATCCTACTTTTTTAGGGTACTATATTAGGGTTCCCTATTTTCGGAAACCCCCATGTTGAGATTTCAAGCAGAAGTGCATCTGCGTCCTGGGTCCAATGCTTCGCATCGGCAAAGCTGACACCTTAGTCTTAGGCCCTACAGTAGAAGCCTGAAAGTTGGAAACCCAATAGCCTCAGTCCTTAAGAGTAATGTATAGGGAATCCCAGCACTATTTGGCCTTAATCCGGTTTCCAACTTTTTGGGGCTTACTATAGACGATGTACCTTAAAGCGTAATAGGATCCCTAATATGATTTTAAGGTATATTCCTTAATTAAGGGGTTTTGGAGGCTCTGGGTAGACGCTCTAGGGGTGAGGGCTTGGAGGTTTTGAAGGCCTTCGCGCCGAAAGGCTCTACACTATTCGGGTCGATTTCAGTCTAGTTTCAGGCCTGTGTGTGAGGGAGGGAGACAGGGAGGGAGAAAGATAGAGAGAGAGAGAGAGACAGAGGCGAGCGAGCCGGAGAGAGAGAAAACCATAAAAGAGAGAACGAGGGGAACACGCCTCTTGACATGTTGACACGCCTGCAGCGTACAACTTAGCCTGTGCTGGCTCGGCTTTTCTGATCCTGAAGAGTCGTTTCGCAAATGCTCACCAAGTCACATGGGATGAGATGATGGCCGTGAGCACTCAGCCTGTCCATTCGCCGCCTTCGCAGAGAAGCTGTCCTACTCCTGCTCACACTCCTACTCTTTCCGACTACGATGAAAACTCCTCCTCCGCTTCCGCTGCCACTTCTACTTCAACTATAGTGCTACTAGTGCGACTACTGCAGCTACTACTTCCACTACTACTGCTACTGCTACTACTACGACTACGGCTACCACTACCACTACGAGGTCATTGCCACGACCACGAGCACCACCACGACCACGATCACGACCACGACCACGACGACTACTACTACCACCAGCATTGAGAATTGACTACTGGCTGATGCATGCTGGCTGCTGACTGTTGACTATATTGCTTCAGGTTGGAGGGACAGAGAGAGGGAGGGAGAGAGAGACAGGCAGAGAGAGAGAGAGAGAGAGTGAAAAAGACTCGCCGGCTGCACCCGATTTCGACGGCCCAGGTCTCGATGCTCTCTGAGGGCGTGCGCAGCACCAGCTCCTCACGAGAAAAGGGGCTCAAGATGGCGTGGAATTAAGTACTTACCTCATTTGAGCACGAGTTTTTAAGAAATGGTGATGAATGAAGTCCAGAAGGAGAAGAGTAGGTCGGAGGCATGGGGCGTTCTACAGCTGAAGGTCGTAGGCTCGGGATAAATAAAAGATGCCGCAGTGTGAATAAGAGCAAGAGGTATAAGAAGATGGAACATGACGGAACATTGACACGTTCGAAAATTCAAACTGTGACAGTCATTATGAACAGTTGTATCTGCCATCCATGCTACGTGAAACACAACAGCAGAAACCGCCTTGACAACAAATAGTCCTCCTTGCTCTCACCCGCCAGGAATAAGCGCAGAGTCCGGCCGTCTGGCTGCATTCGAAGCTCCTCTCGGGATCCCGCTTGGGGTCTGGGAGCTTTCCGACTTTACCTATAGTCTCCATTGTAGGTCCTTTTTTTGGTTTAACCAAATATATAATTAGGATCCTATAAGGTAACCCCCAAAAGGAACTACAACGGAGACTATAGGTAGTGTTTGAGGTAAAAGATGAAGATTGCAAGTGTCCGGTCAGGGCCGAACGGGTTCAGTAGGGTGTGGAGCTGATCTCGCAGAGGCGAACAGCGACGCAAACCAAATGGGCCTTACAACCGCCCCTTCCTCGTAGAACCCTCGACCCAGGTGGCCTGAATCGCCGCCACGAGCAGACACCGTCGCACGGCGAAGTCAGCACGCGAAGGGAAAAATGCCAGGAAGTTGTGAGACAATAAGCACCACTCCTGAATCGAGTTCAAGGGATTGTTGCTTAGGGAGGCAGCGAGACCACAATGAAAAATACAGGGAGTGAGGTCATTCTCATTCCATGTACAGTGGCAGTCAACACCCAGGGTTCGGGGTCCGGAACTGAAATCAAGGCTCGGGATTTGGGCTTAACATTCCGGGGTAAGCCTATGTAAGGGTTTAGGGTTTAGGGTTTGGGGGTTTCGGGTTTAGGGCTATGTAAGATTTAACTTTCCAATGATTGGAGATTGGGCTTGAGGCTTGTTCACTTCAGGGATTCCGGGCTCTGGGGAAGCGTACTCACACCCAAGGAACGACAAAGACCAACTCAAAGGAATGACACAAAGACCAACTGACAGGGAACCATGGAAGATATGCCGCAGCTAATACAAGTATTGCACAGCACATGCCAGTACAGCAGGCAACGCTAGGAATCACTCAATAAATATTTTCGGAAAGTACAGACTCACATACGACCACAACATCAACAGCGGCATCCAATGACTACCTATGGCCATCAGGAATGTGCTAGATTACATACTGTACCCCCGCTTGCTTGTGATTCGATCCTGTACATATATACATATGTGTATGAATAAAGAACCGGACACCTAAACCTAACACCCGACTCCGAAAGTCCCGAAATCGTAGCGGCCAAGCAGCCCTCTCCCAAGCAGAGAGGGGGTGAGAACTCCTCGGCCAGAAAAAGTGGACGAGCAGACAGGCACTGCAGAGATCTAAACAATTAGAATATAGGGTTAGGGTTTATTATATTATATATTCATGACAAGGAACCTCTAAGCCCTATTGTAATTACTAAGGCCCTTACATTAGCAAGCCTCAGCCCTATGCACAGCCTGTAGTGTTTTATAAACCCTCAGGCTCATGTGGTGCTTAGGGTTTTTTTGGCCTTGCGGCTGTTTTTGCCTGTTGCTTCTGCTGCCCATCAAGGCGCCCCTGCTCTCTGCAAAGTACCAAATCTACTTGAGGTCCAGCTGCTTCGTAGTCAATGCTGCTGTGTAAACCGATCGTCTTTGAAGAACAAGCAGGTCGGCGGTCTCGCGAGTGCACAAATCAACACGCCTCATTTAAGGCGTATTAACCACATGAACGTTCCTCAGTTAATGTGTGAATGGGACTTGTAGAACAACTAGAAGCCCTCACCCCTGTTAAACCTACAAAGCCCTGGCCAATGCAGAGGCCCCCCCACACCCCCAAACTCCCGACAAAAAGCAACCACTGCGAAAAGGCATAACACACAACAAACACCCCATAAAACCAAGCAGCACGTGCTGAAATCTGGCAAACAGCACGAGCCGAGCATCTTCAACGCTTGCACCCGCGAGACTTTGCGCAGCAGCTCACCTGAGAAGTCCTGCAAGTCGTTGACTTTTGTATGTGTGTTCTATGGCTTGATTGGTGGTATATACGTATGTATGCATGCATGCATGCATGCATGCATGTATGTATGTATGTATGAATGTGCTATGTATGCGCATGTATGAGTATGTGTATGTATGTATGGGTGTAGGTGGGTAGGTAGGTAGCTAGCTAAGTAGGTAAGTATGTATGACTGTATGTATGTGTCTATGCATGCATGTAGATAAGCAGACAGACAGACAGATCGATGGATGGATTGCTCATCAGATAAGTAAGTACACAGATAGATAGATAAATAGATAGATCGACGGATCGATACACAGATGGATAGATATTTAAACACGTTCATGGCAAGAAAGAAAGAAAGATAGATGGATAGTGACTGATTGGCCGACTGACCGAGTGATTTATTGATTGAGCGATCAGATACATGGACCAATAAATGGACAGCTTGCTGGCTAGCTAGGTCGGTGGCGTTTAGGGTTTGCTGCTTTAAACGGCAACAAAAATGCCAGAGGGTTAGCAATCCTAAGCCCTGTCCTTGCAGTCGTGCAGCAGCTCGTCTAAGGCTTGCCTCGATTGGTGGCCATGGCCGATTTCAGCCGCCACCATCATGACCGCGAAGGTTCTGTGCCCAGAGATCCGAAGACCTCTTAATTTAGGGTTGAAGGTTTAGGCCTCGGGGTTCGCCAGGGTTGTATTGGAGCTTTCGGGTTTTCGGGTGTAGAGAAGCCCAAGGGTGGCGGAGTCTAGAGATCCGAGTTTTGTCGTCTATACCAGCGCGCTTGGTGCGCTTGTTTGTATATGACTAAACTGGCTGATACCCGGGCGAAGAACTTGTGTGTGTGTGTGTGTGTACTTACCTTGTTTGCTGTTCGGGCGGGACGCTGCGATTCATCTCAAGTCTAAACATGCACGAGGGACTGAGAGTATCTGATGAGCGGCCTACCAGGGTAACGGCCTAAAAATCCATGTAAGATCTAGCAGAATCTAGCATTGATGTCTTTGAGCCAGATGCAACTTGCCAGGGCTCCCCGGAACCCTACACTCTCCAAGTCCATTATATGGGTGGTTGTCAAAATTATGGTCCCTTTTTGGGTCACTAGTATAATACGGCACCTAATATTTAGGGTACCCACAAAGGAACCATAATTTTGACAACCACCCATATATCTAAAGGCTTGTGGCTCTCGCCAGACACCAGAAGACTGGAGCTTGAGGCTTTGGAGACCCTAAACCCTAGACCCTAACCCTAAATCATTTTTCTAGGTTTGGGGTAATGGCTCAACCTGGGTTCTCCTTAAGGGATTTAGCTTAAGTTACAATAATAGGGATCTATAGTAAATAATATGGGTAATTATAACAAATTACGGAGGGACCACAGGGAAACAGTTCCTAATTTTTCACCCACCTCCACATTCTAGAGCCTGGGGCTTTGGGAGCTGCGTCTGGGGCTCGATGCGGGAGGTCTGTTCTCAACAGGGTCCAGCTCTTAGTAAGTCAGCACCGACGGCCTTCAGGCAGATGCGCAATTTGGACCGGCCATATTTTGATGTTATTCTGGGCAACACTGTGCGCTAAACGATTCGTTCAGGGTTTCATGACGTACTATGCCACAGAAGCCCCTCAACATCCACATCAGCTATATACTTCATATAGCGTAGACACCTGCGAAATTGGCCATCCTTAGTATAGTTACAACCGAAACTTATGTGATAAGTATGATGCACCCCAAAGCCTTGCGCCATATGATCAATATACTTCATCGCTGCGCTAGGTAAGGAGCCTGAGCAAAGATTTCGTAACAGAGCTCCATAAGTGTTCTACGTATAGTCTTTGAAATCTTAGCTGGTTTTGACGTGCATTAAGGAACCCACACGGAAACTGTGCGACAACTCATCGTTGTTACTACACTTTCATTATCATTGTTCTTGTTAGTGCTTTTAGTCACCTCACCCCCACTCCACCATTTTAGGGAGGCCAGTGCTAAGGATGCCGGCCATCCAGGAGCGTGTCCAGCACTGCAGAGATCTCACGGTCAAAACGTCGCAGTGGGCTGGCATGCAAGGCAAGGATCACACGGCTTCAATTGTGGCATCTTGTGGTGTGTTGCAGTACTTTAAGCTTCAAAGTATGCTATGGTATGTTTTTGTGTATCATGATGTGATCAGCATATGCTTTAGACTTTAGACTGGAACGTTGGGGACGTTGACAGACGCTTTCTACCCAGATCTCTGAGCCCTGAACCATCGAATCCTTCATCTCAAAACTCTACGTAAGTCGGGACTAAGCCTATAGGTTTAGGGTTTAGGGTTTAGACTGTGAAACGTGTGACCTTTGAACCCTGAATGCCTTGAGACCAAACTTTTTGCCTCCCCACATTGCCAAGCTGGCTCGAAACCTCTGAAGCTTTTTCGGAGGCCGGGTCACACTGACCCAACTGAAAACCCAAAGCACCCGACCCTGGCCGCGTGCCCCGAACCCAACATCCTCGACCCCAAGACCAGAATTACAACCCATGAACCCTAAACCCTAAACCAAACTCCAAAAGCCCAACAGCCCATGAAGCGAGGGCCTGCGGCAGAGGGCACCAGCCATTCGAGCCCAAAGCTGTTGTGGTCTAAGGGTTTGGGATTTAGGGCTCTGCTCGCGGATCCAAAACTGGGTTGCGTTCTACGAGGTTTCAGATGAGGGGTGTCTTCGTGGGGTTTAGGGTTTAGGGTTTAGGGTTTAGGGGTGTAGGAGGTTCGGGCTCAGGAGTTTGGTGCATAGGGGCTCGCGTAGAGCTTAACAAGGTTGCTGGGTCTTTGTAGGCTGTTTCTAGGGTTAGGGTTCCAGGTTGCCTAGCTTTAGGGTGTAAGGCTTTGGGGCTCCGGTCTTGCCTGGCCGGGTTTTAAAACTTTTCGGCTTGAACGCTTCGCTTGAGTCGAAGTCTGCGCGTGAGACGTGACGAAATCATGAGGCCTTTGATGCCGATGACTACTGACTAATGGCGAATGCAAAGCGATGGGTTTTCCCTAAACCTTAAACCCAAAACCCAAAGAAGTCTTCGGGCTCAGGGCCAAGAGCCTTGCGAAATTCTAAAGCACGGCGTGCTACAAAGTGCCTGCATATATATAGTTCCTTCAGAGGGCGCCTTCAGGGATCGAAAATACGGCTCTAGGCGATAAGGGCCTCAACCCTGAACCCCGCAGTGTGGTTCTTGAGGCTTCGGGTTTCAGGGTTCAGTATCCCGAAAACCAGACAGATGGTTTGGTATTGCGCCCTCCCTTCAGGTTTGTGGGCTCAGGGTTTTGGGGATTTAGACACTTTCCTCGACGAGGGCAAGCGGTACAGCCCTAGAAGCCGATTAAATCAACTTACAACGCACTTTTACCCGAAAGCCCAGGTGAAATCCATCTACGCGCATGGAGAACCAAGACCTAAACCCTTAACCCCAACCCAGAACCCGAAGCACCCGGGATCTAAACTCCTTTCCGGCAAGTGCAAAACTAAAATTACCAGCAGAGCATGAATTAATCTGCTGTCCAGCATCTTGACTCCTAAATGACAACCAAGCTCAGCTTGAAGACTCAGGGGTGTATGGTTCAGGAGCCCGACAACTCTGACTATGTGTAAGGGCACATGTCCCAGCCCTCTGTGAGCTGATCCTGAAGGACCAACGGACCCTTAAAAGTAGGGGCCCTATACCCATATACTATGAATCGCTGTATGGTATATGAACTTCAAACCCTTTTAGGGTTCATTTCGTCCTCAAGGATTGCCCGTTTTGGTGTTCGAGTGCACGAAGCCAGCCGCCGGGCGTTGCTCCCAGGATCGTACTCTCAGCTTGCCGATCGATGATGAACCTGGCTCAGTGAAACTAACGGGAGGCAACTACCCAGAGGCCCCATAGTGGTTCCTTTTTGGGATTACCTCATAAGACTCTAAGCATGAACCCCAAAAAGGAACTACTTTGGGGCCTTAGGGTAGAGCAGGGTCTCAAGTGTGCAATTCTATTCCTGGACGGTAGGTATGAATCTTGGACTCGATACATGCTCCCCGTCGATTGTTGATTTGGAATCGGGGTCAGTTCTGTGCTCTAAACCGAAATCAGAATGTGGCTTTCTGGTCAATATTGCACTGTAACTACATAGGCGTCGAAAGGGAGCTGAAACCCTAAGCGCTCTACCCTGAAGCCCTCGTGGCAGCCTCTCTCTGGCGAGCGCGCTGCTCGAGAAAAGCTCTGCCACGGCAGACGCGGGGCCGTTGTCCTGGCACTTCAGGCCTCTATGGTCTAACATAGGGGCTTCAGTATTCAGAAGGGCTAAATTATAGTAGGGTACTGCACTTTGAGGGTTGAATACAGGGGCTTTAATGTTATAGTTAGAAGAGGGTTTTGAGGGTTACACTATGGTTATATCTGTCGGGAACATATCTCGTTATTTTCATTACTAAGTGTTCAAGCACCCATAGCAGAGGAGTTGAGGTTCTAGGGTTTAGTTGTGTTTAGGGTCTTACGCCTATACGGTTTAGGGCTTAGGTTTTTGTGGCTTAGGTTTGGGACTTAGGGCTTAGGGCAGTTGCATATGTGCAAGAATAGACTGTAGTATAGCATAGCAATGGGAGTGACTATCAGCCATAGCAATTAAGAGCTCTTGCGTGAGGTCGCTCCGCTGCATGTGCCGTGCTTCTGTCAACAAATGCCAGCTGGACGATGTAGTAGTCGCACTGGACCTGGCTTGCAAGACCGTTGTCGAAGCAGCTTGTGGTCAACAATACAAAACGGCTACAGGAAGTTGTCACCGATATGTTCATGATGAGAGCCTTTGTCCAAATGCAGGGGAGTATGGCATGCTCGTAAAATTACTTAGACGAACCTAAGCCCTACTCCTCACGTGTGAACTCCCACTTTGGATTTGGCTGCTGTGTGCAACTGCAGCCGGCTTGACGCTCTGGGACTCAGTAGCTGCGAAGGACAGCAGTAGCCGCATCCGGTCTGTTGAAGTGGGTGTATGCGAATGCGCATAAGCACAAGCAAGCAGCCGTCTTGAGCAATGCAGGCCAATGCCACCAGCAAGTGTAGTAAACTCTTGCCCAACTGTAGATACTGTAGAGTTAAGGAAAGAGCAACTCGAATAGTAACAATACGGGAGTGTAGTCGTACCATGAGCAACTGTGTCAGGACAGATAAAGCAATACTACCACTCAGGCCTTCTCCCCGGGGTTGAAGCCATTTGCCAGTGGGTAGCCGAGACGCTTCCTAGATCGGTTCCGCGTTCAAGGCTTGATGTCGGAAGCTCTCTCTCTCTCTCTCTCTCTATATATATATATATAGATATTTGTATTTAGATGTATATACATATATATATATATATATATATACCGCCACCGCCGAGGAGAACTTTGCGGTTCTGAAGCAAGCCCTGCGTGAGGTGCCAACCACCCAACACACCCTAGAACCTGAAGTCCCCAAAAAGGCCCCCCCAACCCTCAACCCCAAAATCCTACAGAACCCGAGACTCCTACAAAGAGCTCAAAGCCACCGACCGACCAGAAGGAAGACGGGGCCCCGACACCGTTTCACACAGCCGATCCAGGCGCGTGTCGGACACCACGTAGAAACTGACGAGTATTTAGGGGTTTAGGGTTCGCGTGTCGGTTGTTTACAGTAGGGGTTTAAAGGGTTCACGGGGTTTCGGGTTAAGGGTTTCTGGTTTTGGGGGGTTTAGGAACTTAGGGTTTAAGGCCACAACGCCAAAGCCTCGCACCGGGGAGAGATCCGATCAACAACTTTCGGCATGAAGGGTTCTCCAGGGGTTCTTCCGGCGATCTTTACCGGGACCCCAAACGTATGTAGAACAAAATACTTTTTCTAGGTATTGATCCATTATTTCACCTACTTTTGGGGGTCCTCTACAAGGGTTCTCTGCATCCTCGTGATCTCGTCGACATCACGGCCCAACGATGCGAAGTTACCCCTAACTGCAACATACTGCAGCACGGAACCTTAACCCCAAACCCCTCCTGCACCGCCAAAGCCTTGGACCCCAAGCTCCAAAAAACCCTCAAGCCTCAGACCCCCAAACCCCCCCTCAATCACTAAAGACTCCTTTGAAGATCTTATCGGGCCAACCCCTAAACCGTATACCCTAAAACTGCAAAGCCTGCCAGGGGTGACGAAGGGAGCCAGCAACTCGAAGTTCCGAATCACGTCCTCCTTCACAACCACTTCATTCGTGGCTTCGGGGCTGCAGGGCTGTGTGGATTTTGGTTCCGAACTAGGGTGCAAATTAGGGTCGGGGTATGCTTGGGTTCAAAGGCTTGGGCTCAGGGGTGTGGTTGTAGTTGCTTAGGGTCGTAGCTCTTGGGGGTTCAGGGTGTCAGTCTTAGCTCTTACAGCCCTCCGAGGCTTTACGGAAGCTTGGAGCTTGCTGGCCGGGGTCTGGATTGTATTGCTGTACCAGATGCCCCGCTTTGCTTATAAATAAGCTAAGGAACTCAGGGAACTTATAAGTGAACATCTTGAACTTATGTAAGTGATTTATAAGTAAGTTAATCAGAACTTAGAGCTAACTTATAAGTTGAATGTAAGTTCGCAGCTTTTTTGGCTCGCAGGGGTTGTTGCACGGCTCAGACTTCGCATCATGCTGCTTCAGTTGAGTTCCTGAGCGAGCCTCAGTGAAAAAACACAACTCAGTAAGAAGCTGCCTGATGTACGCAAACAGGCAGGCGTGGGGATGCTCAATCCAGACAAGGAGACTGCGTTGCTTACACACATCGTCAACGCCGGCTTATCGTTTCCTGCAGGAGGTGGGACGCTGCCGAGCAAATCCCTGCGGGGCTGCTCCAGCTGAAGCCGCCTTCTGAGACACCTCCTCAAATGCCACGGTTTTGCATCAGGAAGCAGTGGACGCAAACAGAAAAAAAGGCCTACAAGCAGCTTATGCTGAAGAGAAAAGGCATGACTCAATTTCGCAGGTGTGCATCTGGCATACAAGAACATACAAGAATAATACAAGAATTACGCCATCAGATCCACACAAGAAATACAAGAATGCTTTTATAAACCAGAAGGCCGGATGAGAAAGCTTCTGTGTTAGGATATGGTTATACAAGAATTATACAGGAATTCCTGGCATTCCGGAAGTCATTGGATTTCTGCTTCCATACAAGAACTTGAACGTGCAAACTTTTCCGTCCATACAAGAATACGCAAGAATTGGAGCGGTGGCATTTTTTGGTGGGTGGAAGTGAGAGCACGTGAACAGGAGTTTAGGGCCGGGGGTGTGACTGAAAGAGCAGTTGAAAAGGGGCTCGGAGGTGCAAGTGAAGGAAGCCATATGGAAGGTCTGTTTCCAAAACAGCTCCCAACAAAGCTTTAAGCCAAGTACCTCGCAAGAGCCTGACGGCTTCTCATCGGGTACCGGTAAGTAGCCATCAGCGTGCGGTCGCCAAAGTTCTTCAGCAAATGATCGTTCGGAATCATGACCGGCGCCATGCTGAGGCTCACACGGCTCAAACACAAAAACTCCCGCGAGCCCAAGCTGCAGAGATGACAGCAATCATGCTAAAAAACTATTTTGTAAGTCCATCCTAAGTCAAAGCTAAGTTCATTCTATGTATTTGGGACGCCATAACTATAAGTCACTTACAACCTCCGGCAAAGTAGCCTTAGTAACATATATGTCCAAACGAACTTATCGAACTTATAAGTAGCCTAACATACCTTATGTGTACGTTACCAAATTTATAACTTGCCTTGCATCCTAACATACAAGTCCGCTAAGCAAAGCGGGGTATCTGGTAATTGAAATCTAATCGAAGCTTCGGGCAAATGCACGAAGCCCGAATCATGCAACTCCTGCAACCCTAAGCCCTGAACCCTAAGCCCCGAAGGCTAAACCCAAACCCGAATCATGAAACTCCCACAGCTCTTTGTCTTGGACTGGTCTTGCACTGCCTTGAAGTGGCTAGCATCGTCGAGAACGAGGACCTCAGAACCGGCGGCTTGGGTTTCCGGTTGAATCGCCTGGGTAGGTGCCTCAAAGAGAAGCTCAGTCTGGCAACCAGAAATCACGCTTTGGACGTCAGAATGACAGCTGTGAGGTGTGCCCTTCATTTTGATCGACCCGGAAATGATGACGAAGGCAAGGGGCATGAAAAGGATAGCCTGCACATGCAAGCACCCCATGATACTCGTCTACATCCATCCATCCATCCATCCATCCATCCATCCACCCATACACCCATGCACACACAGAGACATGTATGCCTAATATAAGTGCATACAAATCAGCGCAATTAAGAAAACATATCGCGGCATGCCCTCTCTCTGCATATAGGCGTGTACGTGAGCAAGTTTGTATGTCTGTATGTATATGTATGTATGTGTGTGTGTGTGTGTGTGTCTGTATGTACGTTTGCATGCCTGGCTGTCTGCCTGGCTGCCAGGCTGCTTGGCAGCTTGGCTGCCTGTCTGTCATTGTCTGTCATTGTCTGTCTGTCTGTCTGTCTGTCTGTCTGTCTGTCTGTCTGTCTGTCTGTCTGTCATTCTGTCTGTCTCTCGGTCTCTCTGTCTGTCTGGCTGTCTGTAAGCATGCATGCATGTCTGTCAGTACGTATGAATGTATGTACATCGGTATGTATGTATGTATGCATGTATGTATGCGTGTATGTATGCATGTATGTGCTTACGTATGTAAGTATGTATGTATGTACATGTGTATGTATGTACGTATGTATGTACGTACGTACGTGTGTATGTATGTGTGTATGTGTCTGTGTCTGTGTCTGTGTATGTGTAGGTGTAGGTGTAGGTGTAGGTGTACGTGTATCTGTATGTGTATGTGTATGTATGTATGTATGTATGCATGTGTGTGTATATGTATATGTATATGTATATGCTACCCCCCCATTGACCTACCTTTGTTGGGGGTCTCAGGAGCAATGAGTGGCAATGATGCATGGACAAGGGAGGGCCTATTTTTGTCGCCATTATTTTTTTGCACCTGTGGCTTTTTTCGCGTGTTTGTTATAGATAGTACTAGTTCTGGTAATAGTAAAGAGTAATAGAGTAATACAGTCATAGACTAGTAGACGAATAGACGAATAAACTAATCGACAGAATAAACTAGTAGACTAATAGACTAATAGACTAATAGGCGAATAGACGAATAGACGAATAGACGAATAGACTAGTAGACTAATAGACTAAGCAAACTAAACAGACTAAAAGACGAAAAGGCTAATAGAGTAATAAAGTAACAAAGCAATAAAGCAATAGAGCAATAGAGTAATAAAGAAATAAGAGTAATAGTACAAGAAACAGTGCGCGCGAAGCGTGTGACCCGCAGGCTTTGCTCCATGACTTTATGCATTGGTAATGGTAATAGTAATGGTACTAGTAATAGTGCTGCATAGTAATAGTAAAAGTAATAGTAATAGTAAGAGTAATCGTAATAGTACTAGTAGAAGTAGTAGTAATAGTACTAATAGACGAATAGACGAATAGACTAATCGACCAGTAGACTAATAGACTAATAGACTAAACAAACTAAACAGACTAAAAGACGAAAGGACTAATAGAGTAATAAGGTAACAAAGCAATAAAGCAATAGAGCAATAGAGCAATAGCAATAGAGTAATAAAGAATAGAGTAATAGTACAAGAAACAGTGCGCGCGAAGCGCGTGACCCGCAGGCTTTGCTCCATGACTTTATGCATTGGTAATGGTAATAGTAATACTAATGGTAATAGTAATAGTGCTGCATAGTAATAGTAAAAGTAATAGTAATAGTAAGAGTAATAGTAGAAGTAATAGTAATAATACTAATAGACGAATAGACGAATAGCCTAATCGACTAGTAGACTAATAGACTAATAGACTAAACAAACTAAACAGACTAAAAGACGAAAGGACTAATAGAGTAATAAGGTAACAAAGCAATAAAGCAATAGAGCAATAGCAATAGAGTAATAAAGAATAGAGTAATAGTACAAGAAACAGTGCGCGCGAAGCGCGTGACCCGCAGGCTTTGCTCCATGACTTTATGCATTGGTAATGGTAATAGCAATAGTAATGGTAATAGTAATAGTGCTGCATAGTAATAGTAAAGCAGTACCAGTAACAGTAGCAATAGCAGTATTAGTAGTACAAGTCGTAGTAGTAGTAGTAGTAGTAGTAGTAGTAGTAGTAGTAGTAGGAGTAGGGGTAGTAGCGGAGTAATAGAGTCATAGAGGAAATAAAGTAGATAGAGTAATAGAGTAATAAATAGAGTTAGTGGAGTAGTAGAGTAATAGAGTATTAGAGTAATAGAGTAATAGAGTAATAGAGTAATAGGGTAATAGAGTAATCGAGAAATCGAGTAATAGAGTAATAAGTGTAATGGAGTGAGAGTATAAGAGTAATAGGGTCATAGAGTAATAGAGTAATAGAGTATTTGAGTAATAGAGTAATAGAATAATAGAGTAATAGAGTAATAGAGTAACAGAGTAATAGACTAATAGAGTACTAGAGTAATAGAGCTTTTGGAGTAAGAGAGTAATAGAGTCATAGGGTAATAGAGTAATAGAGTATAAGAGTATGAGAGTAACAGAGTAACAGGGCCCAGGGCCCCCCCCCCCCAAAAAAAAAAAATGGCAGCAGAAGCAGAAAACTAATGTGGCCAGATATTCTCGGCCCCAAGTTCAAGACTCCAAAAGATTGAGGCCTCTCAGCACTTTGGAACTGTGAGAGCTGCAAAACCTGGAGCGGCCCAAATCTTTTTGAGATTCAAGACTCAAAAAGATTGAGGCCTCTCAGCACTTTGGGACTGTGGGAGCTCCAAAACACTGAGAGGCCTCAATCTTTTTATGATTTTGAAGCCAAAACGCTGGGAGGCACCAAAAGACTCAAAAGACTCAATCTTTTGGAGGTCTTGGGAAACTAGCCTTAAAATCAATAAGATTGAGGCCTCTCAGTGTTTTGGAATCTGGAAGCTGCAAAACACTGAGAGGCCTCAATGTTTCTGAGGTTCGGGATTCCAAAAGATTGAGGCCTCTCAGTGTTTTGGAATCTGGAAGCTGCAAAACACTGAGAGGCCTCAAATTTTTCTGAGGTTCGGGATTCCAAAAGATTGAGGCCTCTCAATGTTTTGGAATCTGGAAGCTGCAAAACACTGAGAGGCCTCAATTTTTCTGAGGTTCGGGATTCCAAAAGATTGAGGCCTCTCAGTGTTTTGGAATCTGGAAGCTGCAAAACACTGAGAGGCCTCAATTTTTCTGAGGTTCGGGATTCCAAAAGATTGAAGCCTCTCAGTGTTTTGGAATCTGGAAGCTGCAAAACACTGAGAGGCCTCAATTTTTCTGAGGTTCGGGATTCCAAAAGATTGAGGCCTCTCAGTGTTTTGGAATCTGGAAGCTGCAAAAAACACTGAAAGGCCTCAATTTTCTGATTTTGGTTATAGTTTCCCAAGACCTCCAAAAGATTGAGTCTTTTGAGTCTTTTGGGGCCTCCCAGCGTTTTGGCTTCAAAATCATAAAAAGATTGAGGCCTCTCAATGTGTTTGGAATCTGGAAGCAGCAAAACACTGAGAGGCCTCAATGTTTCTGAGGTTCGGGATTCCAAAAGATTGAGGCCTCTCAGTGTTTTGCAGCGCCCAGAGTTCCAAGGTGCTGCGAGGCCTGAATTTTTGTGGTTTTGGATACAGTCTCCCTCGACCTCCGAAAGATTGAGTCTGTTAAGAAACTAGGTCTTTGGGAACGCCGCTCCATTCGGGTACACCCCGCCCCGACCCACCCTTGCCTTTCAAAAAGAGCAAAAAGGGTAGGTCAATGGGGGGGGGGGGGTACCATGTATATGTATATGTATATGTATATGTTTATGTATATTTGTGTATGTGTATGTGTATGTGTATGTGTATGTGGGATGATGTGGATGTGGATGTGGATGTATGAATTATGCATGTACTTATGTATGTTATATATATATATATATATGTGTATACATTTATAAATGAATCAGATCTATGTAACGTACAGTAATGCAATACCGCGTTATCTAGCAGATGCATGGATGTATGCAAAGATGCAAGCATGTATTCCTGTAAAGGCATGTTTGCATGTGTGCTGCATGCATATGTGTATGTGAAGAAGAGAGCTGAGGCAGCAGCTCGCTCAGCCTTGGCGGCATACTCTGCCTCAAAATGCAGGGCTTGAGGTAACTTTGTGAACTTTGTGGGGTCGAAAGCGAGGGCGTGTTGAGGGTTCAAGGTTCTGAGTGTGTAGCTCGGGCTTACAAAGCAGATAGAGTCGCGCGGCGCTCCCTGGCGACACCACCAGCACAACCACCACTACCACTACTGCTACCGCCACCGCTACCACTAATCACCACCACTACGACTACGACGACGACTACTACTAAAGTAGCACTACCACTAGCACTGCCACTAGCTCTACCGCTAGCCCACCATTCAGACACGGGCAGAAGGAGTGAACATGCTGCCTTTGAAAAGTAAACTCTCTGGGTGTGCCAGAGCTGAATCAGCATAGCCCTCAAGGTTATTTGGCCTTGATGTCGGGTTGTTTTGCGCGAAGGGGTTCTCGGACAGACATTTCTTACGGCTCTCCGGACCCAACACAAGCACAAATCGTTGAAAGATGTTGCTACCTAGGATGTAGGGTGCCCCAACATCCCAACATCCATACGAGCAGGAATTCTCAGCACATCCGGCAGGAGCCGACTCCCGGAATGCATGAGCTGTTTAATTAAGCTGACATGAGATCTCGACCACCACTTGGACAAATTCTGCGTCATCCTTTGCACAGACCTTGGCTGACACTACGTCTGTAGAGTCTCGGCTCACGGGTGTTTAATTGGTGGGCTGTTTCGAGATCAACAGTCCCACATCAATGTGAATGAGGCAGGGATGAAGTGTTAGATCTCAGGGCATGAATTCGGCATTAAGGTTTGCGGGTGTCAAACACATGAATAAGCCCGGCAGAGTCAAGCTCTAACCCCCGACCCCTGGACTATGGCTGAGATCCTGGAGCAGACAGCGCTCAACCTGTGAAGCTTCTTGGACTTCGTGATGGCAAACTATAAATATCGTGCGATACACTTTGGACATCGACAACTTTGGACCTACCTCCCAGCAACTCCTTTTCTACGCACTCAGAGAGTAGAATCCCAAACCCAATACCGACATACAATATAACAGGTTATACCACCATACAGTATAGTACGATGCAGTGAATCTAGAATATATTGCAACATATCATCGCATACTATTACTACATGATACTACAGTATGCTACAGTATAATATCATATAGCATATCTTATTGAAACAGTTGACATTTATTCTCGTATTAATTATAACCCCTGCAACCCCTGGGCTCCCCGGCGCAATCAGAGTCTGCTGCGCTTGCAGTGGAGCTCCTGGAGCAGTTTCTTGCAGCGCGTCTGCACAAGACGAGAGAGTTTAGGGTTTAGGGAAGTTTTAAGGTTTAGGAAGGTTTAGGGTTCAGGGAAGTTTTAAGGTTTAGGAAGGTTTAGGGGTCGGGGAAGTTTTAAGGTTTAGGAAGGTTTATGGTTAGGGGAAGTTTAGGGTTCAGACGGTTCAGGGTGTTTCCCCGGTTTTCGTTTCGACCTCCCGAGATTGGTCAACGACTCAGACTGGGTTGGGGACTGAGACATTTCGCGGAGCTCATGACCTTTGAGCCTTTAAGCCTGCCGAAAAAAACCTCAGGTCTCGTGGTGGGTGGTGCCAGACCGACCATCCGACTGCTTGAGAAGTAGACCAAAAGCCAAAAACCCAAAACCGAAGCCTGCGACCTTAATCCGGACCAAGGCCCACAAGCTCCGTGTATTTTCATAGTAGATACTTAAGCCTGATAGAAGTCCCTATATAGGTACTTTAAGGCCTAAGTATGAACTATATGGGCACATGGAGCCTTAGGGAGGCCGCCCCCACCCAGCCGAAGGTCCTTGAGCATGTGCACCCCCACCTCATGGTGTCGCGAAGGATGGGCAGGATCCTGCCTCTGGCCTCAAAGAGCTTCTTGAGATCATAGGCTCCAAGATCTAGCGCTTTAGGGTTTAGGGTTTAGGGGTTTCGCTGATTTTTGTGTTCTGTCACTCAAGTTGGCCTCTAAGTGTAGGGATTTACGGTTGGGTAGCTTCGAGTTCAAGGTCCAGGATGCTTCGGCTTCCAGGCAAAAGTCGCAGGGCTTAGGATGCCAGAAGAGGGGCCGAGGGTTTGGGCTTTCCAGTTGAGGATTTAGGCTCTTGCCTAAACCCCAATCCCATGCATGCTGAACTTCTAACCCATAAAATAGCAATGTTGGGCTTACCCCTAGGCCCCATAGTGGTTCCTTTCTGGGATTACCTTATAGGATTCTAGATATGAACCCCCAAAAAGTGGGGCCCATGCTTATAGCTTCGATGGGGTTAGAGAGTTTCTGGTTTGGCGAGGCTCAGGCTCCAGTTGCATGGCGTGGCATCGGACTTGGGTTAAGGCTAAGGGTTAGGGTTTCGGGTTTAGGTTTTAGGGCGTTTAGGGTTTAGGGTTTAAGGGGCTGAAAGTTGAGTTTGGATGACTTTTGGGCACAGGGCTTGGGCGTTGAGGCTGAAAGAATGCGACCTATATACTTCCTTTTCCAGCATACACTTCCAAACTCAACCGAGTGTTAAGGGCTACGGGTTAGTTTAGGGATACGGTTGAACGATTCTTGATGTTTGTTGCTGAGCGGTTCGGGGCTTACTGGCCTTGGGATAGTTGCTCTCAATCGAAGCACATCGAGAAATTAGCCTGCACACACGGTAATTTGCCGTTAGCAGTTGACATCTGTGTCCTGAAGCTATGCCGTCAGTGCTACAAGCTTTGAACCAAACATGACAACCGCAAACCGTAAATCGTTGAGGGATTTGTCCCCTAAACCCTAAACCTTCTGCTGGACCCCGAGAACAAAGGAGCACCTGAAGCTCCAAGGAACTGACTCGGTGGCGCTCCCACCTCGCTTTAGGGTTTGGGGATTTAGGGATACAAGTCGGGTAATGGAAACTATAACCCATGTTAGGGGACTTGTAACCCCACTTATAACTTATAACTACTGAATCACTCAGTCACATTGTATTGAGATCTCTTCGGAGTTCGTCTGGGGTTGGTCAGTTGGCACATGCCCCAGAAGGCACCAACAGCCCCCAGACTCAGCAGCACTATCAGCATCAGCATCAGCAGCAACAGCAGCACCAACACCAACAGCAGCATCAGTGCCAGCACCAGCTCCCGCTGCGCCTCTTGCTGATGCTGCTGGTTAATTCTGCTGCCTGCTCGTGCTGCTACTTCTACTTCCCACTCCTACTCCTGCCACTGCTACTACAAACTACTGCTGCTGCTGCTACTACTACTACTACTACTACTACTACTACTACTACTACAACTACAACTACAACTACAACTACTACTACTACTACTACTACTACTACTACTACTACTACTACTACTACTACTACTACTGCTTCTGCCGCTACTTCTACTAGTACTGGTACTGGTACTAGTCCGGGTACCAGTACCAGTACCAGTGCCACTACCACTACCAATACAGCCACTACTACTGCTTCTACTGCCATGGCTAAATTTGTGCGTGATGGGCAGCACTTCCTGACCGGCTGGCTGGGATGCCGGACAAACGGGAATCCTCTCGGCGCTTCACGCAATCCTCGTGGGCCTTGCGTCAGCCCGGGTTCAAGTGTCCTAGTGGTGGCTGGTCATGAACAGCAATCACAGCAATCACAGCAATAAGCAGCAGCAGCAGCAGCAGCAGCAGCAGCAGCATCATCGTAAGCAACAGTGCGTAATAGTAACCATGAAAGAAACGCAGGGACAACACTACTTCATCCGTGCACCCTTATCAAACGATGCCGTTGACCGTCGACATCACCGTCACCAACAATCTGCAATTCTCCACCTCTTCTTCTCTTTCAGCATCACGATGTACTAAATCGTAGCGAAAGGATGCTACAGGCTGTTGTCACTAGACTTATGACAATCCGCAACACATGGCAACGATGTCTGGATGTTTGAACACCCATAGAGAGAGAAGCAAACATCAGAGCAGTGACGACCAAGCGGGCCAGGATAGTACAGAAAACTATGAGTAGTGAGGATACCGGAGCAACTTGCACTTGCACACTACTGAACAACGAACCATCCGAAAACCTGAACCCCAAACCCGAAGTCCTGTGAAACCAATTAAGAAGGCGATTGCTGCCAGCGCTACTGGTACTACTCCTGCTGTTGCTGCTGCTGCTGCTATTCTTGTTCTTTCTGTCTAGACCCGCCGAAAACCCAGCCTCAGCCGAGAAAATAATGTACATAAGTACACCTTGGGCTTGGGGCTCAATCGCGACTGTTTTGCTGGTGCACAAAATAGACGATCTGTGCAAAGCATTTGGGGGCTGGACCCAGGGAGCATAGCCCTGTGGTGAGATGTCCACTGTCAGGACATGCCCGACCGTGCCTCGGGTGGGAAGCTAAACCCTCGACCCTGGACCCCTGCACCCCCAGATGCTCGACTTAGATGAGACAAAATCATGGACAGGGTTTACTTAAAGGATCATGGGAATTAGTAACTAGGGTTATTATTGGGGTAACTATACTTCTAACTCCAATTGGGTGTACTTATAACCTTACTTACTAAGTCCCATGATCCTCCAAGTAGGAATTGGGGGCCCTAAATTTTCAAGGAAAGCCCCAAACCCTGGAGCAGGGGCCTCTGGAACCCCTGCACACACTTCATGTGGAATACCTTATTTTGGGGTCCTTATAATAAGGATCCTACTATTTAGGGTACTTTTTTGGGGTCCCCTATTTTCGGAAACTCCCATTTAGGGCCTTTGAGGGTTTCGGGTTCGGTCAAGGCTTTTTGGTTTTACCAAGGTTTGAGAATTTGGGCCTTGGATTCTTTGGATGTCGGGTTTACGGGTTCAGGACTGTGCTTGACGCAGGGGATGGGTTTTTCTGTACACAGGCCGTTCTTGTAGGTTTTGGGATTCAGGCTTTTGACCAAAACACCAGGCCGATGTCTCGACAATCTCTTAGCACCGATGGAAGAGCATCAGCCAGAAATGCAAAACCCTAGGCTTTGAGTCACAAAACCCATGAGCTAGGTCAGATACTTACTGATCACACAGACTGTTACACCTTAACCTTAACCCGCAACATTACAACCCTAAACCCCACGCCTTGAATCCCAAGCTCTAAAGCCTAAACCTCACAACACCACACCTACACAACAGACCCTAAAACCTTAACCTGGAACCTAAACGTTAAAGCCCCTGAACCCTCCGTAAAGACTGAGGAGCCAGCTACTAAGTTCCTGGAGCTCTGCCACGATGCTGCGCATGCAATCAGTGGAGAATACGGGTTTGTAACAGTTCTCTGTATGGGTTCTACCATGGCCCTACAAGGTGCCAAAAAGATATCTGAAGCGCCCTATACGGGTTGTGTAACGGTTGATGGGTTCGTACAAGATTTGGAGTTTGGAGTTGAAAAAGATTGTAAATACTGGGGACTGATGACCGAGGCACGGAATGGAAATTTTACCGCCTCTTGGCTGACGCAGCGTTTTTTGTTGAAGTGGAAAGGGTTTAGAGCAGCCGCGGGGAAATCAACAGTCCCCATCGAAGTCTTTCCAATTCACTCAAAGATTCATGTGACTTCGCTAAGACCACGCCGTGGCAACGTCCCTAGCTCTCATCAGCTCAAGCGAACCAACCAACCAAACAAACAAACGAGCAAATAAAAACACAAACAAACACACATGGGCGTGTGTTGTATATATATATATATATATATATATGTCATGTGTATATGTATATATATATATACACATTGTATACACATATCCGGAAACACTCCACTTATATTTTATTCGACATAGCTTAACATGTTCAAGACGGTGTCGGCCGTGCCTGGCCAGTCCCCCACACTCCGTTCCAATTTCGACCACCTATGATCAGAATGTTCCAGTGGATTGGCTGGGGGAGGCCTACTGTAGGGGACATGTAACTATAGTGTTATGTACCCCGCTACACCTGTTCAAGCCCCTATACTACTCACTACTCTTACTCTCGGCTTGCAAGTGCAAAAGCTTGTTGTTTAGGTGCTAGGAGTAGGGCTGCGAGTGTCAGCGCTGTGCATCCACGTCTCGAAGCCTGTCAGACTCGACTTAATCCCAGTGCCCTCTTGCAAGTGCCCTCGCGAACATCTTCACTGTATGCATATAAAGGAAGGACGGAGGGAGGGAAGGAGGAAATACAGAAGAGAGAGAGAGAGAGAGTGCTTGTGTGTGTGCGTGCGTGTGTTCACTTTACACAGGGGCTATGAGCCTCAACTAAAATTGGACGGGAAGCTGTCGCGAATTAAAGCAGCTGGGCGCGGGGCAAGATCTGGTTTCAGGTCCCAGAGATGCTCCTAGTGTCTCGAAGACTAGAGGGCTTAGGTTTTTTTTTTGAGGTGCGAGGGACTTTCCTCTCTGCGACAAGGGATGAGGGCTTAAGCGTTAGGGGTGAGGGCCCCGCAAATGGGGTATAGGATGGTTGTATTGTAGGCTAGGATTGAGGCGAGTATATGATTCTGAGGCATTAATCAGGTGGAGTATATGTCTATGAAGCACTTGGATCCTGCGAAGGCAACCTGAGGGATTTGCAGGTTGGTGCCTGTTGGGCGGTCAGGGGTTTAAGTTTACGTAGGCAGCGAGGGTATGGCTTGGGATCTGCTTGGATGTTTGGGTGGCAAAGTCGGGGCTACAGTAAGGTGTGCGGACAAATGACAAGGCCGATTACTCCCGCTTTCCCCTCTCCTCGGTGGGATTGGATTAAAGTGCCCCGGCTCATACCATGTCCGTATTTTGGAGCTCCTGGTTTCTGCCTTCCGTGTGTTACGGCCATTCGGGTTTCGAAGCCTCGCTGCCTTCCGTGGCGGGAAGCCTCGGCGTTTTGTGGTTCAAGATCACCGGTCATGGCAGCAAGAGTAGCTCCAGTAGCGGTGTCGGCGCAAAAATCGACCCAGGGTCCAATCAAGACGTAGGTTTTTGCAACAAGCTCACACGTACAGGAAGTAGTTGGGTGCTTCTCACAAGGGCCCTATACTATAATAACCGTATAATAAGTAAGGGCCGGCTCATCACGATTCCCAGTCCTGAAAGAGCGCCAGCGTGATGGGGTCCTGGCCACAGACAGGTTTAACGGTATCCGGTTCAAGACCACAAAGCTCTAAACCCGAAACAGTTTGCTTCAGCCGCCATAAAGACTGTTGCGGTCCGCCTTGATATGTGCAGTGTAACATCATCTTAGTAGTGACAGTAGTGACAGCATACGACCGGTAATTGCTTAGGGCCTCGGGCCTTTTATGGTTGAGCTTAGAGTTTTCCTATAGTTTGGGCTGAGGACGCTTACACTGCTTGAAGTTATGCACCTCATCACAGTGGGCTTCGGGTTTAGGGTATGGTCATAACTCCATAAACCCAAGCCCCTTACCAAGATGCAACTCCGGAACCCCAGATGATAGACTTTAGCTCTTCAAACAGCCTCACTTCGCAATAAACCCCCATCCTCAAACCATGGTCATCTAGGATGCCCAGTAACCTAGGAATTACAAGGGCTCTCTTTTTGGTATTGGATAACTTTATAAGGAACCTAGGACTACAAAAAAGGGAATAAGGGTACTACTGGGCATCCTAGTTATACCACAACTCAAAAGCGCGCGGCGACGCGGGGCCTGCGAAGCTCGGACGCCAAACAGGCGTGCACCGAGCCCTTGCCGGTTCACCAACCTCGATTTCAGCCCTAAACCCTAAACCCTGCACCCTAAATCCTATCTAGGCTTTGGCTAAGATACCTTTATGGGAACCCCTTCATGGCCTAAGTACATATTCTGTGGGTACATGGACCCTTAGAGCTCAGCAAGCATGGTGAAGAGCTTGCGGTCCTGTAGCAGAGCAGAGCTGTTTGAGATTGGGGTCGTCGGGGCTCGCAGCTTGTGGAGCTTGAGCTTTTGCATCTGGGTTGTAAGGGTGTAAGCCCAGCTGTCGGAAATTTTGGGCTTGGTTAATTAAGGAAGTTCGGCATGAAACTGTGCCCTGCAGTATGCCGCATGTGTAAGAAGAGATGAGGCACAGTGGCAGTGGGGGCAGTTCACGAGCAACCACACTCGCATGTCGCTGAAAAGAACTGACGGTTATGGGCTTCGGAAGCTGGTGCATGCGCACTTGTGCAGTAGTTACTTAAAGGGTCATGGGGACTTTGTAACTGGGGTTATTATTATATTATATAGGGTTATCAGGTAACCATACTTGTAACCCCAATTAGGGTAATTATAACCTGTCTTACTAGGTCCCATGATCCTCTAAGTAGGTCAAACCAATCAGAGATCGGCTTGTCGCTTGGCTATCGAACTCGAATGTCCAGAGCATCTAACCAGCTTAGGCCTTCGGCTTTAGGGCAGCAGTAGTTGTCGGTTTGGACTCTGGGAAACTATGAGGTACTTGGACCCTTTGGGCATGTGCTCTGAGCACGGGGCAACTCATAGCCAAAGGCCACGTCATCCACGAGCAACGTCCTTGAGCCATCCTGGAGCCAATGAAAAACTGTTCTTGCTCCAGTCGACAATGTGACTCTCGTTTTGGGCTGAAGGTTTGAGTTTAAGACTTACCTGCGGGAAAAGCCTGTGAACGTAGAGTCTATACGCCCTCGGCACAGGAACGCCGACGCGAACCTTCCCTCGGACATGTGGCAAGTCCATAATTATACGTGAAAATGCGCCAAACACATGACCATCTGTTCAAAACCTAAACCCTACCCTCATTCAGTCCAAGAGCCCGAAACCCTAAAACCCTCAAGCTATGCCCTAAACCCTAAACCGACAAACCTTAAATCCAAAAATCCCCAAAACCCTTTATAAGTCCTAAACCCCGTAAGCAATCCGAAGACGCTGTCCAGCCTTCAGAAGCTCGCCGTCTCCTTCGGGGTAGTAGGGCCTCGACGACGGACTTACCTGCACTACGGTAGCCTATAATGAAGGGGTGTAACACTTAGAGTAGGGTTGTAGGGTATGGTGATGTAAGGTGCAATTAGAATAGGGTTCTGGGGTGTAGAGTGGTAGTTTTCGAAATATGAGGACCATATCGGTATATCATCACTAAAAAATCAGGCCGCCAGCGCAGTAATGTCACCATGAACTGGAGCCCTCGTGCAACGACATGCTAAATTACTGATCCCGAAACCCCCATCACCTGCTCCCACTCAGTCTCAGCCACTCCCAGATCACAAGACAACATTGGAACCCGGCTGGAAATCCCTTTAGGGAGCCTTGTGATGTCGGGAACCCTAAACCCTAAACACTGAACCGTAACCCAAGGCCCCATGTACCTAACCAGTATCGGCCACAGTGTGCAATGCCTTTGCTCCGGCCAGCGAGAAGCAGCTACCTGGCGGATTCGGGGTACAAGCGGCTAGGGCTTAGGGTTCAGGGTTTAGGGTTTAAAAGTCAAGTTTCAGGCTTTAGTACCCTTACAAGTGAATACTTGCAACCTCCCAAAAAACTAGCAGGATGTCTTTGGATTCAACGTCACTTGCGAGGGTCCTTGTGGTATATTGCCTGCTCATGCTCTGGTGTCTAGTCCGTGAAACGCCCTGAAACAACCGGAACCCCAAACAGTGCAACGGTTTAGGCTTCAGGGTTCAGGGTTTAGGGTTTTACCCACAAACCCTCCTTGAATCCCTGAAGTCCTGAGCAGGGGGAGGCTGCGAGTGTGTTTTCGCGGTTAGGTTTCGGAACACCCGGGGCCGACGTCACGGCTCCCTGTTTGATGGACCCTACATGAAGGATCCTGCTCAAGGGTGTATATATGCTTAACACCGGATCTGCTTTATATCAACTTCTTCAAGTCTTGTTTTGCGACATTAGGGGGAAATGCTGACATGTTATACCCTTATGTTACATAGTGGACCCCGGTGAAATTTCAAACCCCTGCCTCATGAGGCCACATGTCACCCTGAACCCAACATAAGCCCGAAAGCTCACAGGCCGTAACTCCCAGAACCCTACAACTCTGGCTCAAACCCTACAGTTGCAAACCCGAATACTTCCTAACCCATATAAACCCTAACCTCAAAAGTTTAAACATCAAAAGCTTCCGGCTTAGGTAGTCCCTTCGAATCTGGCTCGAAGCACTCGCCCGCAGTCGAACTCCTTCAGCCGGACATATCAATTTCAGGGTTTGCGGTTCAGGGTGTTAATTAAAGGGTGGTCCGGAGTCTAGGCACATCAAGGCCACCTCGTAATTGTAAAGGTCGGACCTTCGGCTTTACCTGTACCTTATCAAACCTTTTAGGGTTTAGGGTTTAGGGTTAGGCTGCTTAATTGGATGTCCTTATATGCGCCCTTGAAAAGGTTATGTGGGCCGAAGGTAGTTCTTAATCAAAACAGAATGGAGGACACTTCCTTAGGGCTAGGTCCAGGTGTAGTGTCTATGGGGTCTTTCGGGTTTAAGTTTAGGATGCCCGGTTTAAATACTTCGAGTGGGCCAGAAAGAGGGGATTGAGGATTTAATGTGATAGACTGCATGTCTGGAGCTGGATCCATCGGTACAGTCTCAAACCCATGAGACCCAACACCTAAGCTGGGTCGTTTCTGCTCCTTCAGGCCCTAGAAGAAGGACAGCATAAAGGCCAAAGTATATACTGTTGGGGTACATGGACCCTCAGGGAAAAGACGGCAGTCGAATCCTGTGCCCGAAATAGTCCTCACGGAAGACAGGAGAGCAGCGCTGACGGTACAGCCAGCATTCGCCTGCACAGGCTAGACCACCCGCTTGGGGTAGTCCGTAATGCGAGGTTTGATGGACCGTGGGTTGCATTTTTTACTGCTACATTACTATACCCCTTTAGCATACACCCTACTCTACTCTCAGCCACCTGGTACAATAAACCCCGCACGCCGGGTTCCCCGACCCAAAAAGAAACTGGAGCCAAATGCCTGCGAGCAGATGCTATAAACCGAACAACTATCTCCCGCAGAGGTTATACCTAAACCCTAAACCCTAAACCTAGGGTTCAGAGGTTGAATGAGTTGGGCTTCCAGTATAACCTCTGGGCCTCAATCACTCGGTTTTGAATTGGGCCCTAGCAGAACCGCAACCCCTGCACCCTAGAATCCTAACTCCTACACCCTCACGCAGAAACAACATACAATTACTTCCACCTAAATCTAAATATTTGACCTATAGGTATTTTGGTCGCTTCAAACCCCTGCAAACCCTGTAGAACTCCCTGGAACAGCCTTATAGAACCCATGAACCCATGGTTTATACACTTCCCTTCGATCAGCAACGAAGCTAGATCCTTAAATCCATACCCCAAACCTTAAATCCTGAACCCGACATCCTAAACCCTAGGAGGAGACTCTACCCAGCTGGCCACCAGATGCCCGGCGCATGAAGGAGAGGCATCCTCAGGCTCGGCTATTCTCTCCGGATTCTGTTCTTGAGGACCTTTTTGGGTTCCCTTAAAGGTATCTGTAAGGGTTTAGGGTTTAGGGTGTATAGAGGTTTAGGGTTTAGGGGTTTAGGGTTTAGGATTGGGGTTTTGGGTTTAGGGTTTAGGGTTAATGTTCCTGTATTTCTTCTAAAGTTAAATAAGTCGGATCTGTAGGGGATCCTTCATGGGGGTTGTTATGGGGAATGGACTTATGTAGGAGAGCCTTTAGGGCATGATAAGGTGTCGAAATGGGCTATCCTAAAGGTCCTAAATAAAGGGTCCACAGTGAAAAATACATTTCGTTATTGTGGTGGAACCCAGTCTCTCGGGACACAAGTCTCCACAGACCTCTACACCCTTGGCCTACACTCTGAACCCGTCAACCCTACAACCCCGAAAGCCCAAAACCCGAAGCCCCTAAACCCTAAGAACACCTTGACTTAAGCCCTAAACCCCACAGCCTAAACCCTAAACCCTAAACCCCCAAACCCCTAAACCCTAAACCCCTAAACCCTAAACCCCTAAACCCCTAAACACCTAAACCCTAAACCCCTAAACCCCTAAACCCCTAAACCCTAAACCCCTAACCCCTAAACCCCTAAACACCTAAACACCTAAACCCTAAACCCCTAAACCTTAAACCCCTAAACCCCTAAACCCCTAAACCCTAAACCCCTAAACCCTAAACCCTTAACCCCTAAACACCTAAACCCTAAACCCCTAAACACCTAAACCCCTAAACCCTAAACCCCTAACCCCTAAACCCCTAAACACCTAAACCCCTAAACCCTAAACCCCTAAACCCTAAACCCCTAAACCCTAAACACCTAAACACCTAAACACCTAAACCCTAAACCCCTAAACCTTAAACCCCTAAACCCCTAAACCCCTAAACCCTAAACCCCTAAACCCTAAACCCTTAACCCCTAAACACCTAAACCCTAAACCCCTAAACACCTAAACCCCTAAACCCTAAACCCCTAACCCCTAAACCCCTAAACACCTAAACCCCTAAACCCTAAACCCCTAAACCCTAAACCCCTAAACCCTAAACACCTAAACACCTAAACACCTAAACCCTAAACCCCTAAACCTTAAACCCCTAAACCCCTAAACCCCTAAACCCCTAAACCCTAAACCCCTAAACCCCTAACCCCTAAACCCCTGAACCCCTAAGCCCTGAATCTCTGAAGTCTCCCCCTCAGCCCCAGACCCTCGCCATTCTCGGCGCAGAGAGATTGGCAGCTGAGGAGATCCTCGGTCGGAAGAGCCACTTGGAGGTTCACAAGGAGGGTTGCGGTTTAGGGTTTAGGGTTCAGGGTGTATAACTATGGGGTTTAAGGTTTAGGGTTTATAGGGTTTAGGGGAGTTATAATGGGTTACGGCTTAAGGTGTAGGGCCCGTTAATGGAAGAATTACGGTCCTCAATAGAGATCGTAACTAAACAGATTCACTGCCCAATCGTCATGACCATGGACACGCTGACCCCTACCATACTATAGGGCCCTTAATAATGAGAATAGGGCTTTGGGGCCCATGATACTATACTTATAATCGGACCCCCCTACAATAGTAAAGGTAATTATTAAAGCCCCTATAGTACTTGAACCCAGGATCTGACCTGCACTAAACCCTAGCCCCGAAGCCTTTAAAACCTTACCTCACCTTACCTGGATTCTTGTGAAGGGATTTAGTTCAAGTTACCACAATAAGGAAACCGCATTTTTTACTTAACAAAAAACCCAGTTAGTTACCTTACCTTACCTTACCTTACCTGACCTAACTTAACAGCCGGCAGAAACTCGCACTCACATTCCTTAGACTGCTGTCGGCTGCCTCTGTCTCCGCGACGAATTCAGCGAGAATGTCCGCGGTGGAGATCCCATCCTCTAAACTGGGTTCTTGTTAAGGAATTCAGCATAGCAATTAGTAGGGATCTATAGTAAGCGATATGGTTTCCGTATTATTGTATCCCTGAGAAAGTACCAGTATAGGGCTGTCAGCAGATCTGGAACTGCATCCCATGCCGGTGAAGTAGAGTAGAAGGTAACGCATAGGGAATCCCAGCACTCATCATCCTCATGCCATGTTCACAACTTTCTGGAGTTCGCTATGGAGGGTTCGGATTGTCAGATCCCGTCAGAGGTGTAGGATAGTTTAGGATTTAGGCCTTTGGGGGGCTAACTTGGGACGTGGGTTTCAGCATGAAGAAGCAGCCCAACGCTCAACCGTACCTAGACTATGAATTGCAATACTTCCTTGGATGGCTCACTTGAAGGATCATGAGACTAAGTAACTGGTTAATGTTGGGGTAACTTTACGCATAACTTCTTATAACCCCAATCAGGGTACTTATAACCACACTTACTAAGTCCCATGATCCTCCAAGTATCCGTATTGAAATCGTCGTGCGGCCGGGTACAACTCGACCCCTTTTTTCAAACGAAAACTTTTCTCATTCTTAACTAAGAGCATTTGGGTTAGGATTTAGGGTGTAGGGTTTGGGGTTTACGCCCCTGCAGAGCCAGAAATGCCAAACCACTAGGCAACCCCCTTCGGGCTTGCGAGATTCGCAGGGTCAATGGTCCTGCCGCCCAGAGAACGCGCATGCATGACGCGGCCAAATCGAGAAGCCCTGCAGGCCATGGGAAGTGCAAGCTGCCAAACAATGGTCAAGTGTTCACGGCTGAGCGTCCGGGATGAACAAGGGACGGCGCTAGGGGTAAGCTGTGACAAGCAAGCCTGCGGCGAAGTTATCGAGAGGCACATCACACGTGCGATCATGGACATCCTACTTGCAACCCGTCTCACAGAGACACAAGCACATAGTTTGAGTTTGTGCCTTGTTTGGGCAACCTCTGGGCACTTCGGTCTCAACTTCCGTGATGTTCTGGGCACTACTTCAAGGCCCAAGAGTATACAGGGACCCTTCAAGCCAAACCCGAAACCCTAAACCCTAAACCCCGAACCAACCAACCTACCTACCCACCTAAGCAAACGCGACGGGAATTGCCCAAAGGGTCCACGTACTGGTATGGTATATACTTGTGGGGCCCAAATACCTACTATAATGGTACTTGGACCCTTTGGGTTTTCTGCATGAGCTCAACAAACTGATTGCAAGGTCCAGGGTCGGCCTCTGCAGAGGCCCAGAAAAAGGCAAAGCTCCGAGCCCCGCGAATCATGGCCGACATGGGATCGGGCTTGGGGTAGGGTTTAGGGTTTAGGGTTAATACCGTATAGTACCTTATAGTGCCTTATAGTGGAGTTTCGGCGTTTAGGGGTTAAGCTGGCAAGGGTTTGGAGCTTGAGTTTGAGGATGTTGTGCTTGGAAGGCTCCGTGACTTGAGGCCGTAGGATTTGGCAGTGCTGGCTGTGCTGATGTAATGTGAAGCTAATAGCTACTCATGCTCCTAAACTTCAACCCCGTACACCCCAAACCCTATAGACCCTACAAGCCCTAAACCCGGCCCCATAAACCCAAAACCCCTTTTAACCCTAAACCTTGTAAACCCTAGAACCCCCTATAAACCCTATAAAACCTGTAAACCCTGTAGACCCTATAAACCCTATATATCCCATAAACCACAACTCATGTTCAGCCACCGATTCCACAGCGGGCTGTGTAAAGTCGGGCCTATGGGTTCAGAGGGGTTGCCAGGCTCCAGCCTGAGGCTTAATATGTTTCAGGTATATTATACGATATGTTATAACTAATACGATTATCAGTACCCGAATTAGGGTTATATATAATTCTAATTATAGTTTTGCGGTATGTTATACTATAAGTATAGTAAGGAGCCCTAAGGAATACTATTGCTAATCATTTTGGCCCCTATAGTAGCCCGGGTTCAAATCAATGTGTTTTGTTTGTACAACATCTGACGTCCCAAGGGTTCTTCAAACAAACTACTCGTGAAAGTAACACCCCAGAAATCCGTGTTTGGGCTCTTGTAGCCCAGGGCTTCCAGGGGAGGTCTCATCTAGTTGGGCCATACCCTGCGCAGCTCACAACAGGTGCACGTTCATGCCATCCCTGCATCAGTTCGAACGCATGTCACAGACTGTCATCTGTGGGCCCGTGGGGTCAGGGTTTAGGGTTTAGGGTTTGGGGTTTTGGGTTTAGGGAGACAATGCCAGCACAACATGGCTGGGCTACCTCGCATCGCAAGCATCATGCTGTGCAAAAACTCTGAACCCCATACACCCTGAGCCCTTCACCCGAAACCATGAACCCCAAACCTTACGGGATAAATCCTACTACCTGAGCCTACTTGCAGGATCAGGGAAATTAATTAGTAAGATTACGAGTACCCGACAAAGGGGTATGACTGGTTCTAAGTATAGTTTTTCTAGTAAATGAACTGTATATATGCATATATGTATATATATATATATATATAGAGATATAGATATAGAGATAGTTACTCATTCACATGATCCTTTAAGCAGTGATTTCGAGTCCAGGGTGCCCTTTTTTTCGGCGCCGCTACTCTGCGCACTCGTCGCGGTCGGCCTCCAGCAGCGCCAGACCTGGGCTTCAAACGGTTGATGATGGACACAATCCTAGGGTTCCTTTAAAGGGATCTATAGGGGTACCTTTATAGGGGTTCCTTTAAAGGGATCTGTAGGGGTACCTTTATAGGGGTTCCTTTAAAGGGATCTATAGGGGTACCTTTATAGGGGTTCCTTTAAAGGGATCTATAGGGGTACCTTTATAGGGGTTCCTTTAAGGGATCTATAGGGCTTAGGGTTTAGGGTTGATGGTATAAATCCTGCATGACCCTAAGGACTCTAACCATGGGAACTATGGTATATTCCTTATAATGGGTTATGCAGGATTTTGTCCATCAGCAGTAACTCTGCCCAAAGGCCCTAAAGTACTTCCTTGTTAGGGTTCATATTTAGAATCCTATTACGTAATCCCAAAAAGGAACTACTTTGGGGCCCATGGGTGACTTCTCATGCCCAGAGAGCCCAATACCCCTTAGTTAAGCAATATACATTACATTATAAGGGGCTTCAGATTATGATTTAAGCTATATTCCTTAATTAAGGGGTTCTCATAACTCTGACGTTGTTCAGGGGCCCCCACCCTGTAATGGTGGTATAATAGGAATATGATAGGGCCTTAATATAATCCTTATAGTCACTATTACAGGGTGGGGGCAGCAGCTTCTAACTCTGATTCCTGAATTGCTGAGATTTATTTTTGAAATCTGCCGTGGCTTGCTGAGTTTAAAGTTTAAGGCTTAAGCCTAGGGCTTAGATAGGCTCAAAAAAAGTGTAGGCTTTTAGTTCTATAGTGGAAAATGCTCTCCCAAAGAGTGCAAAGTGTACTCATGCACCTACTAAGCTGACTCTGACTGGGTTCTGTTTGGGCTTTGGGGTGCTCTTTGCAGCCAATAAATTGGGCCTTCCATCCATCCATCCATCCATGCATACCCACATACATACATTGGACTCAACGAACCATAATAACAAGAAACACAGACACAAATGCAGCTGGATGGGGTGACACCCTGGACATCAAGAAAAACCATAACAATAGCAACATCTCCTAAACCCCATATCCTCCCCTACCAAACACGCAAACACCACAAAGCAAAGATCGTAGAAAAAAACACTGCCCCCAAAACCCAAGACCCTCAAAGCCCCAAAACTCCAAACCGGGGCGCCATCCAGCGTCTGTGCCTGCTTCGCGCGCTTCGCAGACTTCTCGAGGCCTATGGACGAGAGGCCGAGAGCGTTGGCGATGGCCTTGGGAGGGCCCTTATGGGATCCGTCAAGTGATCGCTTTGGGGATCCTTTATGGATCCATAAGGGTTCCTTCATGGGTCCCTTTCGGGTCCCTTTGTATGGTTTCGCCAACCGAACGATAAAAAGGCTCCTACAATCAAGGATCTAAGGATTAAGTTGCACAAGGTTTATGGGTTGATAGGGTTTAGGGCAGCATGGGTGACTGTACTATAGTTTGATAGGGACACTAACCTGCCACATGAATACCTGGGCTTCAAGGGTGGCTTCAAGGGTCAATTTTGTGTTACCTGTAGGGGGTCTCAAAGTGCAGAGAGTGTAGGGATTGTGGCTTATGATGGGCTGTATGCATAGTTTAAGTCCATAAGGAAGTTGAAACGAAGCAAAAGAATCTTCGGTCGAGGTCTCTGAGCCTTGATCTCAAGGCTATGATCACGTCCTTCGTGCTTCTGTTGATTTACTATTTGTGGCCGCGGGTGATCAGATCCCTAAACCCTAAACCCTACCTTGACCCTCGATCGAAAACCTACCTTTTGAGCATATACCGGTTGTCATAATAAGGAACCGTAAGAATGGTAGGTTTGTTGGCATTCGTTGCAGGAAACCGGTTATATAAACCCAAACCGACTTGAGGTTTGTCGGTTGTTTGTCTACTCGTCGGAGGTTGAAAGGGTGAGCTTAAACGGAGATGTCAGCTGTTGCTTTTCACATTTCTCAATCCGACGGGCCAACACGGGATGAAATCGATTTCTTCAGTGTTTGAGTGGACCCACCTTACAGCTCGATCCGTAACTCATTCGCCACCGCCTTCGGGAAACCCTGACGGCACAAACGAACGAGCTTCGAGATTGCGGGATCCAGAGCAGCCTATGCGGAGTGATTATATGAGGAAAGGCCTGAGAACCTACATCGAAACACTCCCTTCCTTGCTGCGGAAAAGTCGCCAGGACGGAGCCTTCACCACCTCGGTTGCGGGCCCTTTCTCCTATCGTTGGTAGGGTTTCACGGGTTGGGCGTTCGGGTTTCGGGTGTTAGGAATGCTCAGAGGTGAGGTAGTTTAGGGTGCAAGGTGTTGGGCTTGGGGTTTAGGGATTTGAGTGGCCGTTTGTCACAAGGATTAACTACCCTGGCACGGTATCACACCTTTAAGGAACAGCAAAGATATGCCTCTAGGAATGACCCCCACACTCACACACCTCTGCTTGCTTATCTTTAGCATTAATTAACCTTCCACTCTTAACGTTGAAGCATTGCGTGCAAGGCACAAAAAGGATCCACCACTGTCTGGATGCCTTGTGCCTTCCTGAAAGAAAAGAGTCTTGGACTTTGCGTTCAGACAGGATTCGCGGTTCAGGGAGGCCGGGAGTACTTTGGGCATCCTAAACATTCAGACTTTAGAACGCCTGAAGCCATCAAGCCAAGCGCCCTTTAATGCAGCTCTTATGTTACATAACTTGATCGTGGGCATTTTATAAGTTATATTACAAAGTAGTTGGGGAGTCTAGGCAGGGTTGAGGGGGGCCTCATTTCTCTGAACCCGGCAACAGGTCAAAGAATCCTTCAAGCTTTCGGGCTTGCAAGTAGGGTTTCGGGGTTTGTGGTAAAGGCAAAGGGGCTCACTTACAGGATCATGGGACTTAGTAAGTAGGCTGATTATTGGGGTAACTATACTTATAACCCCATTTAGGGTACTTATAACCTTACTTACTACGTCCCATGATCCTCCAAGCAGAGGTTTCGGGTTTTCAACCCATTTGTCAAAGGCAGATCAGGGCCTAAAGCTTGGGACAACGACCCTTAATTAAGACGTCACCAAAGGTCGGAAACTTAAAGCAACAAAGCCCGCCCCTCTCTGTTTCTCGCTCTTACCATTTTTGTGTAGGAGGCAGCCTTTTGTGCAACCTACACTCTCTCTAGACGCTAAACCCCTAAACCCTAAACCCTAAACCCTTAAAGGCATTCAGCCCTAGAGTTGAACCATGCATGCTGTGCGCGGCCCTCCCCACTAACCTCCCTCGACATTGCAATTGCCTACTTGGAAGATCGTGGGACTTAGTAAGTAAGGTTACAAGTACCCTAATTGGGTGTATAAGTATAATTACCTTAAGAATCAGAAGAAGAATCATCCGAGTTACTACGTCCCATGACCCCGTAGCACGAGCAGTAGCCTGCATGCTGAATCCTCAGCCTTAAACCCTAAGCCCTAAACCCATGCCGCTGCAGCCCAGATTCAGGTAGCTGCAGGCCAAGTGCACTGCATGAGCACCCGAGCCGGAGGTCCAAGTGGAGAGGCCCTTTCCTGGGATCTTGGGGCGGGGCGCGGTTTGAGACGCGATCGTTTATAGGAGGTCTAGTCCATAGGGTTTCAAAGCGTAAGGAGCTTCAGCTTACAGAAAAGGACCGAGCTACGGATCACATCAGGAAAAGCACCGCGATCCAGTGCTTCGTCGGTGTCCTTGGTAACGGGACATGGGCATCGCAGCAAAGAGGGCAAGAAATTCCGGGACGGGCTTTGATCAAGTGCCGAAAAAGCTCCCCGGTTGCGAAGCACAGGTAGTGCGTGTAGCCTGCCTTGGCTATGGCAGCACCCCGGCGTGTAAGTCGTAATGCAGAGGGGCTTGGGCGGCTTGGGGTTGAGGATTTGTTCTCTGTACAGCAGGCTTCAAAGAGCCAGGGTTCTATGATCCACAACACACCCCCCCCCCGAATGTGTTTGTGCAGTAGCTTAGCCTTGGACACCCAGCAGGTGAACGGTTCAGGACTTATTTCGATGCCTCCTATAACGCTCAAAAAGCTGAACCTGTGATGGTGATTGGAGGTACTCAGGGTACTTCACTACAAGGGTACCATGATGAGAGCCATATCGGGTACAATAACGGAACTATCAGAGCTCTATCAGGGCATGAGGGCGCTAAAGTGTTTTTTGCGGCACATTGAGAGAACTGTCAGGGCTCTATCTTGGTACCATAAGTAGCTTGTAGGCCCAGAAGCAGAAGGTCAGAGTCGACGTCCAGGTGGACATCTGTGTAGAACTCTTGCTCGTTGCTGACTCACACACACACACACAGACACACACCCTTAACACATAAATCACAAACACTTAGGCGCCAACGCCTAAATTCGATGCCCAGGTGCACTGAATCCACTCCGGCCCCCTGCTTGCAATTTGCCGGAAAAGATGACCTGGCATGCTTCCGGTTTGGAAGGGTTTAGGGTTTTTGATTTACAGCTTCAGGGTTAGGGCAACAAAAGCTTCAGAAATTTGACGAAGCCTCGCAGGAACCGTTCGCCCTTAGCAAGCTAGAGTACTTAGGAGTTCTAAGTCCTACAGGGATTGCGGGTTTGTCGCAGTGGGAGTGAGTGATAGTCCATATGCTGACTCTGACTCTGACGATGACTGTCACTATGGTATCAGCGTCAGTTGTCCCATGGGGGTAGCGGTTTGGACCCGAGGTCCCCGGCCTACTTGCACACAGGGTGCTTAATTATTCATTCTCCTTGTTGTGCTTCATCTTAGGACCCAAGGAAGGAATGGCTTGCTCTACATAGGTGTAAATGTCTCTAGACGAGGCAGGATCAGCTGAGGCGCACGGTGCCAAAGAAGTCGTGCGCGGGGCCTGGGATGTATGCTCTGGTCTGCTGCAGAGACGAACTGAGATTTGGCCGGCTTTAACCTCCGTAACAGCACATTCTCTGCGAGCATGCAAGATCACATATGCAATGTGCCCTCCGGCAACTGAGGAAGGTACGGAATTGGATGTAAAACGTGCGAGACAGATGTTACAAAGCTTTGTCAGAAAAACCATATACTATGCTATATCATGTTGTGTTATAAAACTATAGTATAGAAAGTTCCGTTCCTGAGCCCCCGGCACCTGCGATGCAGCTTGCAGCGCTAGATGGGCTTTGTCTAGCCACTGCCAGTAGCTGCCGCCAGAGGCATTTCGCCCATGCTGGCCATCACGGGTTACCTGCATCCTATGTTCAATGATAAGCTGACCCTCGACAAATATGCGTGAAGGTTCAGTGCCCCAATATGTTGTAGGTAATTAGGTCTGGGTGGTTTTGGACAGTAAGTAATGCTGGAAGTCAGGATGATCAGGTCTACAAGCCCTTGAAGAAGTATAGTCAAGCCGCTGCGCTCCAAGTTGACTTCCGTCCCTGAACCTGAAACCCTAAACCTGTCATGATTCAAGTTTCCTCTCATGCAGAGTTGCATTCTCTCCCGAAGCCTTGCTGACATTATTAGGGCCCTGATCCCATAAAGAGCCACCAGAGCTTGGTGCCAGGGTGCTTTGACATCTGTTTGCATGAAGATGGCTCGCCCATCTTCAGGAATTGCCTTGTAATGATCGTAATGCTTATGGGTTTAGGGTTTAGGGGCTTAGGGTTGATGGCCTGACATGTGGCTTCTGATTCATGCTGCTGGGGTGCAGGGGGCTGAGAGAATTCGACAGCTCCCCCCCGACGGTTCGACACGCGTTGCCGGCGTTTGGGCGTGCCGCTTTAGGGCTTAAGGGTTCCATTGGAGCTGTGTTCACAGAGTTGTCGCAGAAGGTTCCCGCAAAGCTGCAGTGGCCACCACGACAGGAGCTCACTTGCAAAGCAAAGGCTATGAACATCACCCACCGTGTCTGGCTTTGGATTTCAGCATAGTGTCTGAACCACCCAAGAGCTGGGCTTGGGGTTTTGGGGTTAGGGCATCGGCATCCCATGCCCCCAAGCCCAACACCTCCTACCCCCTGCAGGCAAGAACCACAGCAGCTCGGATTTGTTCTGTACCAACCTGTTTCATTGCTAGCTTGGAGAACTAGTAACCCGAAGTACACCGCAAGAGCTTGAGGTTCTACGACTGCCGACCACAGATGGGTGGTTGTCAAAATTATGGTGCACCCTAAATATTAGGTGCCGTACTATATTAGGGACCCCAAAAGGTGTTCTTTAAGAGTGTGATTTCACATCTCAGTTTCGGAAATCTGCATATTATATCGAAGTACTGACCTCAACCTTGGATTGCGGCGCGTTGGTGGGTGTAGCTCCCTGTCTTAGTATAGGATCCTAACCACGAAACAGGTTATCCAAAACAAAGGTGCTACGGTACCCGGCATCTTCAAAAGGGAAATTCAATACTCAGCAGAGCAAACAAAGCTGCAGCTACGAAAGGACTATCATGGTGCAGGGATAATAGGAGTAACATTGCGTCTGCTTCAGTCCTGAGCGCAAGCAAGACTGTCTCGGCAACTGCTACTGGTGTTACTGTGACGGCTGTTGTCTCCTTCTCGCTGTGACTATCCCTGAATCCTAAACCTTACGCATGTTCAAGGACCTCATGACAACCTCGACGCAGCATGGCGGCCTCCAAGACAAGCTTCACCACGGTTTGGAACCACTCGATGTAGCCTCTGTGCAAACAGGCACTACCCTTTCAAGGGTGCGATAAGGATACTTAATACTAGAATGGTTCTATAAGGCCGCTACAACGTGTAGGGGATCTTTGACTATAGAAGCATGTAGTATGCACTTCTCCCGTACAGGAACCCCACAAGGCCTACGTATTCGTATTGCCACAAGGACCCTGAGTCAGTAACAGAAAGGTTAAAGGGTCAAGAGAAAGATTTCAATTAGCCCCTTCTGGTCGGGGGTGGTGCCTTCAGTTTCAGGCACTGCCCCACACGCCAGGGGAATACTGTTGGAGTTTGCGCAGCCAACAGGGGATCAGCTGAGCGTGCTTTTTCCCTTAGTCTTGCTGCCGGTGCGTGTGTGCGTGTTTGGTTCGGCCACCCCGCACCCCAAGTCCTTTCTCCGAGCCAGTGCCCCCAGCTTAGTACCCGTGTGAGGGATCACATGGGGAAGAGCTATTGTTCCTGCGAAGTGGGCTGTCTTGCCAAGTGCCCAAATCCAACCCAAGCCGTGCAGCTTGGGGGGGCGGGCCCATGGAGGTTCGGGTGGCACTTTTCCCTGCTTGGATTGAGGGGCTCGGAGCGTCGAACTCTTGCCGGATCTCCCCGATGACGAAAACGGAGGGGGGAAGAGATGGCGGGAGGGAACGTTTCCGTTCGGCCGGAGTGCACCCCAGGCCATCCACTCACTCACTCACTCACTCAATTAGGAGACCCTGGCCGAGGAATTAGGGTTTTAGGGCCATTGTGGCAAGAGCTTAGGGCCTCAGGGCTCAGGGGGTTTAGGTCTTTAGGGTTTCAGGTTTAGGGTTTAGGGCTAAGGGTTCCTGTCTGTCTACCAGTCTGTATGAACTGCTTCCCCGAACCCAACGTAGTTAGGCGTTTATGCATCAACTGTTATTTGAATTTTAAGTCGCGGCTTAATTACGCAATTACTGAATAGCCGGACGCAAGTCCTAAGTACTTTGAACGACCAAAGCTGCACAAGGGACGAGCTTTGGGTTGACGGTCTGTGACGGTCTTAACTGCACAAGAGCCGCTTGTAATATCATATCCAGGTCGAGCTAAGCCAAGATGCTAACACTGACCCCCCCCCCCCATGCTGAAGCTCATATCGTCGGAAAATGTGTCTCTAATTCGGAGGGGGTTTTGATAATCGGGGGACGAGATGGTTACTCTTTCTCAGAAGACGAACGTGTATGCCTTCATCGGGACAGCGCGGGGGCTCTACTCTATAGCCCCTGCAATGGCTCTCAGCATGGCTGGAAGCGCATGAGCCCATGGCCTACCGGAAACAAGCCTACGCAAAAACAACAGCTAACAGAACCCTAAACAACGCTTTGCAGAATGCTTAAGGCATTACTTTCACCCGTCACGAGGCAATTACTGGCCTTCTATGCTCAGCTTGCTGTCCAGCTCGTGGATGTCAGGCACGCCTCGCTCTGCGAAGCCTATACCCCGAACCCGATACTGCCTACCCTAAGGCTCTAGAGTAGTTCCTTTTTGGGGCTCATATTTAGAATCCTATTAGGTAATCCCAAAAAGGGACTACTTTGGGGCCTATGGGTACCCGGAAGCTTGAGATGGCATGAGAACTGGGCATCTGCTTCGCATTGACGTTACATGCAGGATCATGGGACTTAGTAAGTAAGGTGATAAGTACCCCAATTGGGGTTATAAGTATAGTTACCTTAATAATAACTCTAGTTACTAAGTCCCATGATCCTTTAAGTATTGCTGTTGCAGGCACAGTTGCGGCTGATGTTGCTGCTCTCTGCGCAGTTGTTGCTATCGCTGCCTTTTTCGTGTCTCTGAATGTCTATGTAACCATATGGCTTATGCATACGCTTTGCGGCTTGGCCTAGCGGAACCATTTTCAAACCAGCACTTTATAGTTGCCATGGAGCGTCAGGGATTTTTAAGGTGTGGTGCCAGGAAGACCAAGTCCACGAGACGGGACATGTGATAAGTGGAGCTTCCGGGAATGTGGATGCACTATGCTGGATCTGTTGGTGAGGCTACGAGCTGCTCGGCATATTCCCAGTTCCTATCGTTGGGATGCTCTATGATGTGACCAAGATTTGCAGCAGTGTCTAACATGGGGGCCTTAAAGATATGTTGGCGTTGTGCACTCTAACTTTGTGTAGGCTATACGCGAATATTTTACTAAGTTCTCAGATGCCATTAGAGCATCTTCTGTATAGGCTGCTTCCGTGGTGTCGTGGTCGTCTCTGAACGGCAAGCTGGATCATCAACCCCGAAACTATGTCGATGTCATATCTTCGCAGAAATGCGCAAGCCGTTCCGTAATCAATGCGGTTTAGGGTGTAGTTTAAGATACTACCCCTAACGGAACCCTGAAAGGAACCATTATACCTACCCTTAAATAAAGGCACGCTTCAAGAACCCTATATTACCCTCAAACGGTCCCCAGAACCGAAGCCACCCAGGCAGGCCTGCCCAAACCCAAAACCCTGTAACGCACAACCCTAAACGTTAAGCTCAAACGTAATTCCAAACCTATGAAGCCCTAAGCCTTAATTTCAACCCTAACTTCATCCCTATAAATATAAGTCTAACTCTTCAGATCAACCCCAGTTCCAACCCTTTAACTCCCACACCTTCATTCAGTTCAACCCCAACTCGAACCTTGTAACCCTAAACCCTAAGCCCCCATAATCTTAAAACCCAACCCCTCCCAGAGCACCTGTGAGCACGCCGCAGCAAGGGGGCAGCCGGGTACTCCGAAGCCAGGGAAGCGCATCCTTGCTAGTGTGCTTACCCAAAGGCCCCAAAGTAGTTCCTTTGTGGGGTTCATATATAGAATCCTACAAGGTAATCTCAAAAAGGAACTACTTTGGGGCCTCTGGGTAGTGTTTCAGGGCCTGGGTCGCTTTGGGTCTGGGGCTTGGGTTGTAGATTGGCTTCGGGGGTTGGGTCTTCTTGAAGTTTTAGTTAGGGGTCATGACTCCGGCGCTTTGAAGGCAAGATGACAGTGGGAACCGACGAAACGGAACTGCAACTGATGCTGAAACCTGCAGACCATAACCCCTCAACAGAGGCAGTGCTGCCTCACACCGGACTTCGCGGAGGAGCTCAGCCGCGTGGCCTGCACTATAAGGGCCATATAAGGACTACAGTTTTGGCAGGGGGCTGTATGGTTGCTCTTGGGGGCACTATAAGGGGACTTGCAGCTGCTCTTAGGGTGCCCTGATAGGTAAGGTTACTTTCAGGGAGAGATGAGGAGGCCAATTTGACGATAAGGGCTCTATAAAGGGGATTATAGGGTGCTGGCTTCTGTGCAACAGTATTCAGCTCCTGTAATTCTCTTCCCGACATATCTTGCTCAAGCAACTTTCGACCGAAACCATAAGACATCGCCTCTATGTTGCTCTGTTTGGGGAACCCCAGCAACCTTTATTCAGACCCCTGAACCCTAAACCTACCTCGAGTCAGATGCCTGAAACTCGAAACACTGTGAGGAGTCTGTCGGTGCGGTGTTTTGGAGCTTGGGATGGTTGTGAGCTTCGGGACTTCAGGTGTTGAAATATGGGAGTTTCCGAAAATGGGGGGCGCAGTAGCATCCTTGTTACAAGGACCCCAAAATAAGGTTGCCCTAATTTGCGGAAATTCCCATAATATCTTAAGGTGAACGGATGTAAGGGCTTGCCAGCCCAAAGGATGGAGGCAGCTCTGTCGGAAAGTGCAGGTATTGCAGTACACTGGGGGCTAGCAAGCCCATCGCTGCAAGAACCAGCCCTATTTAAACTTAGTTTCCCAGGGAGAGTTCTGATTCTGAAGAACGTCCTGGACCCTACTGGCCCTGGAATCCTACTTCTCCTCAACTTCACTTTGTATAGCAACCCCAAACCCCACACTCCTACAGAACCCTTGCAGAGCCCTGCTGGGAAGAAACGTAAGCCCTAAAGCCTAAACCCTAATGGCAACTGTTACCAGGATCTTTGCAGAGCCCTTGTGGGAAGGCACCCTAAGCCCTATAAACCCGATAGTAGAAGCCAGAAAGTTGGAACATCAGCATCCTGATGGCCTTAAAGCTAAAGTATAGGGGATCCCAGCACTAATCATCCTAGATCCATCTTCCAACTTTGTGGGGTTCACTATAATGGGAACTCTTATCAGGAACGCCTTGTCTCGCCAGCCGAGCATCTGCCGAGCCACGAGGTAAGTACCTGGAAACGGGCTCCTTTAGAAGTGGCTAGGGTTCAGGGCTTAGGATTCAGGGTCCCTTGAAGATTTCTTTCAGAGGGTTCCAAAACGGGGACTTGAATTCGGGCTCCTGTCAGGGATCTGTAGGGATTCCTTTCATGCCCCCTTTAAGGGCTCCTTCAGTAAAAGATACCTCCATTTCAGCGCGCCGTAAAGGTTTTTATAAGGAGGTCCTACGTTTTTTTTTTCAAGGGGCTCTTCTGAAGGATTCCTTTATGGATTCCTTGAAAGATTTCTGAAAAAAAGTTGCCTTAATGGTTCGTTCCTTTAAGGATTCCCCTTGAAGGGTTTCTGTAAGAGTTCCTCGAGGGTTCTTTTGAGGATTCCTTGAAGGATTCCTTTCAGGGTTGTGTTAAGGAGTTCCTTAAAAGAGGTTACCTTACGGGCTTTGAGAGATGCATTGGGTTTTCACGAGGCTTCGATAAGTGCTGAATGCTGAATTAGGGTTTTGTGCTTCTTCTCAGGAGTTCCTTTACGGGGATTCTTGCAGGTTCTTGAGGGCTTCTTCGGATAGGCAGGGTGCACTATGCATGCCTCAGTCTTCGCAGGTTTTGTAGGATCCAACTCTTCAGAGTTTTTACAGGCTCTGAAGAGCTTTCTGCTGGGGTTCTACCCCGGTATGTATGGTTTAAGGGCCTGTGTCTTTTAAGGGAAGCCAGAAAGTTGGAGTATCGGTGTCCCGGAGCACTTAAAGCAAGGCATGAGGCATCACATCCATGTTCCAAGTTACTGTATGGCTTCGGTAGGCTTAGATTGAAGGCTATAGGGTCTAGCATTGGAGCAAAGGTCAAAAGATGTCGAAAGCCCAGTGACCCTAACTGGAATGAGATGACTTGCCGGAGGCAGCAACAAACAAAAACCTGTCTGATGAAGATCCCTCCGTTTCACTCCTTCCTAGACCCTAAACCCGAGAACCAGAAAACCAAACCTCGCAATCTGAAACCTAGAACCCAAAGCCTGCCAGGGCCTAACCGCCAGTAACTCTCGGCAGTGCCTTCAGCTATAAATAGAAAGCATCACAACCCTAAAACCCTCATACTTTAGAGACCTCTAAGCCTTATAGAAGCTCCAAACCCCTGCAGAACCCAATGAACCTTTATAGAACCCAATGAGGTAGAGAACCCAGTAAACAAACCCAATTCGAACCACTGAGCCCTACTTCCAGCGGTCCGGGCTGCTGTCGCTGCTTCGACTTTCGGCTGCTTGACTTGGCCGCCTGAACTCTAGCATTGTAATCAAGTACGCAGGATATCGCTCTGATATGCATCCATCCATAAATCCGTCCTTCCATCCATCCATCCATCCATACATCGATACAGCTGTACATCCATACATCCATCCGGACATATAAAGACATAGACATAGACATGGTTATTTGCATGGACGACATGGACGGCGTGGACATGGACATAGACATATACATACACATATACAAGTATACTTATAAGCACACACATATACATACAACTGTACCTGTGTATGTATGTGTATTTTTTTGTATATATAGATGTGTGTGTGTGTATGTCTATAGATATGTATGTATATACATAGACAAATATAGATGGTGTGTATACACATATGAATGTATGTATATGTATTCATACTATGGTATACATACTTCAGTATGCTGGAGAAGACTATAGCAGTAAACTATAATCATACGCAAAACCATGCACACCAAAACCACAAAACAACTCCAAGCAGTTCGGGGCATAGGGCTTAGTTTTCAGGAGTTTAGGCTTCAAAGTTTAGGTCTTATAGGGCTTATAGGTCTTTGTTTAGAGGGTAGGGTTTAGGGTCGAGGGTTTTGCGCTCAGTGTTGGGGAATTCTGAGCTGCAGAGCAAAGAGTGCAAGCAGCAAGAGCCATCACAGCAAAAAGCAACAGGCACGAGATTCACAAAAGCAGGCGCCGCGCTCAACCTGCTAGGACTAGGAGAAACCCCACAACCAGAAACCCTCAGCCGTAACAGCACTAACCGCCTCATATCTAACTCCTATAAATCCTGCATCTTCCAGCCCGAAGCCCGACACCCCCTAGGCGATCGACTCTGGCCCATAGGGGCCGCCGCGCGAAGTACCAGGCCACACCTGATCTTGCGCTCTTTCTTCATAACCAGAACCGGGCTTGGGGGACATCTACATTCTTCTATTCTTCTATACTTATAATATAGGGACCAAAGTGTCATCCTCCGATCTTGGGGCTGTTTCACGGCAGTTTTCGGAATGGCTCTGACTACTAGCTGGCTCTGATAGCATCGCAGCAGCTCTTGTTGACCAACTCGAGCAATCTAGCAGACCTAGTGCAGTCCGCCACCACCTGTGAGAAACACATGAAGCCTGTTAGCAAAACATAGAAGCCTGACCCCCTAAACCCTAAACCCTAAACCCTAAATCCGAAACCCCCCTGCTCTAAACATCCCCAAACCCCTAAGCCCTGAAGCCTTCAGCCCTCAACTTTCAATTCCCCATGCTTCCAAGGGAAAAGGAGGGACCCTTAATGGGGACCCCTACCCTATAATGGGCTATATAATGGGTATATAATGGCTATATTAAGGGTATATACCTAGGGGTCCTTATTAAGGGTCCCTCCTTTTCCCCTTTGAATGCTGCAAACTCCGTCTGTGTCTCTCTCGGGCCGTCTATCTCCATCTCTCTCTGGCCCTCCCGCGCGTCCTCTCGCTCCTCTCTTCGCTCTCTCCCGCTGTCTCTTTATGTACTTCCTGCAGACATTATACACACATCACATGCATAGGTACATATGTACATATATAAATATATAATATGTATATGTTGGTTTTTATATGTGCATATATATATATATATATATATACAAATAACACCGATCAAATCCCGCCAGACTTCCCAGGCACCAGCTCCGACCAGGCATCCCAGCGAGAAGGGCAGCAACCAAGTTTCCATGCTTCAGCGATGGCAGAGCTGGGAGCTTCCGAAATTCCGAAAATTTGAAAATTGGGGGTACCTTATAATCCCAAAGGGTCCAAGCAATTATCATTTTAGTGGTATTTGGGCCGCAAGAGTATGTACTTTACCAATACTTGGACCCTTTGGGAATTACATACGTTTACCTTGTAGCAATTAGGGTACTATATTAGTGTCCCGCACTTTCGGAAACTCCCAGCTGGTTTCGGAGGCAGGGTTTCGGCTTTATGGCTTCGAGTCGTCGGAGCTGTTTGGGTTTAGGGTTTGGGGCTAAAGGGTTGACGAGGAGCTGTTGTAGCACAAACAAAGCTTTGGGCATAAGGGTTTTAAGAGCTATTTCCGGTCGCTTACGGGTCTGAGGGTTTAGGGTCTCCTCGGGCTGTGGCTTTATAGGTGTGAGGCTTAGGGCTTGGGGGTTGCAGGTTTCGGGTTTAGCATTCAGGATTGGGACAAGGCTTTAAGGATAGAGTTTGGGGGTTCGGGCTGTTGTTCGGAACTTTTCACGTACATCGCAAGGGTCTTTTGAGCATTGAGGGCTTGCGGTTCCGACAGCAGCGATTGAAGCTGACAACAAGAAGGACGTTTTTTTTTCTCGTCTCGTTCTTGGACTTTTCACGAGGTGGTAGTTTCCGCCTTCTGTAGCATGCTCTATATGCTAGGAATATACGAGGTTAAAAGTGAACCCTAGTCCATTTATTGCGAAGTCCTCGGGTTCGCAACCCGAGTTCGCGAGCATGTTGATGCCGAGGTATAGACTGCTGTTTGTACTAAACCTGCGATACCAAGGAACCCCCAAAACAAAGCCAAATGCCCGTCCACCGGAACGTAGAGGACCCCTTCTCTAGTAGCATGCTAGTAGCAAACCCAAAATCATAAGATCCTGAAAGAGTAGAAGTACACCTAGGAAAGGTAATCCGCCGTCCCCCCTTCCGTGTTTTGGCACAGGTTCTTTTCGACCTAGTGGTCCCAGGCAGTGCAAGCTGGATCTGCGTGTTCGGCAGACATCCGGCTGAGCTGTGGCTTTCAGGTTAAGGGTTAAGGTTTAGTTTAGGGTCTAGGGTTTTGAGTGCGGGGTTTGTAACCATGTCGAAGGAGCGCACAGCTCAGCCAGTAGAGCTGGCGCCTGCTTGTGCCAAAGATTCACTGGGGAGTATCTCAAGTTTAGGGTTCCGTTAAGGGTGTTTTGCACAATAAGGATCGAACCTTTTTGTGCCAAAATCTCCCTCTCTCTATATGTCTATATATATATATAGAAACATATATACGCACAAACATATTCTGAAATACTATATTGCACTATACACCGGACATATAAAGTAACATACTGCATTTATGTTGCTTTATGTTAAAGTTGATCGTGAAATATTACATATTGTAAAAACATAGATATGCATGCATGCACGTACACTCGTAGGGGTGTGTGTGTATGTATGTATGTATGTATGTATGTATGTATGTATGTATGTATGTATGTATGTATGTATGTATGTATGTGTATATATATATATATACATACTTATACATAGTGCATATATACATATGTGTGTGTGTGAATATATCTATATATATATATATATATATATATATGTATATTACATATATAATATATAGATAACGACAGATATCTGTGTGTGCCCGTCATTTGTGACAACTCCCATGTCTAGCAAGCTATGCATGAAACGATCCTCTCCGGCTGGCGTTGGTGAACCGCCTGCGTCGTGTCGGCTTCGGATGTCTTCTGCACATCTCCTGTGCTCTAAGCACAAAAGCCCCTGTATGGTCTCGGTTCTGGATACCGGATTTCCAGGAGAGCACCATACAGAACAAGTAACTAATAAGAGACGTGTTCCTCAGTTGGGGGGGTCTTGGGGCCTCTGATATCGGCTGGAGATGAAACCTAATCTATACCCTAAACCCTAAACTCCTACAGTAGAAGCCAGAAAGTTGGAATATCATTATCCTAACCCCTTTAAGGTAAATTATAGGGGATCCTACCATTAATCCATATTCCAACTTTCTGGAGTTCCCTTTAAACCTTGAAACTACATAGGGAACACGGACTTCCGCCTTGCCCCAGGACTACCGGAAGGCTTGATGGTCTCGGAGAGTTGGGGTAATTACATGAAGCGATGCGATTCGATGTAGAGTTGGGCGTTTAAGGGGCCCAGTATACACATTCACCAACTTTCAAAGGGGGCCTGATATACAGTCACCAAGAACCCCTGGCACAAGCCGTACTTCCCTAAACCCCAAGCCCTAAACCCAAACAAGCATAAACCCTACAAGCCCTAAAGTCCGAAACCCCGAACCCTTAAACCGAAACCCAAAGCTGCGCAAATGGCAGGTCCACCAACGGCCAGAGCTTTCTAAGGAATTTGGATGTGTCTCGAGCGGTGCGGCACAGAGAATCCAAGATCGATTGACGCTGGTTTACAGATATGAGGGCTTATAGGGTTGGGGGGGTTGAAAGCCTAGACCCAAGAGAAACCCAGGAAAAAAAAGGGTGCCCTTTTTGCTTTAAAGGGTGTTAAATGTGAACCGAAACCCTAAAAAAGGGAATAAGGGCCTACTCTGGGTCCTAGAAGCTTAGGGGTTTAAGGGTTTGGCTTACGGTTAGGGTTTAGGGGTTTGATCAGGCTTTCGGCTCACCCTCTTGCACTCTGCTGGCCTAGTCCCATAATCCTGCAGGAGCATCTTTCGTTACTCGTGTGGGCTGCAGCTTTAAGAAAGCTCTGAGAACGGGCCTCCACGGCTCAAGTTCGAAACCAAGAGGTACGTACCACAAACCTTCAGCCTGATCCAAGCTTTAGCCTCAGCAAAGGCACATCCAGTGCCAGCAGTTCCACTTTGGAGTCTGCTGGTCTGCCCAAACGACAACGGGCATTCTCACTTTCAAGGCATTTCAGGAAAGGGGTCGGGGTGCCCTAACAGTGAGTGGCCTGGCAAAGCAATCACTCGAAGGACCGTGGTTGTTAGGTGAAGCAGAGCAGAGCACCACCCCCAAATCAGGATCGTCGTGGGGTGTCATGGAGTCATGAGTTGTTGCATGAAGTCGTAGCACTCTGCAGTGTATATATATATATATATATATATATATATATGGAAAAGCTGGTGCTGTTCCAGCCAGTGTCCGCAGCTACCACAGTCTGGACAGATGCCACCATCACTCAAGCCAACAACTTAATGACGTATGGAACCCTCAAAGGAGCGCGGATACAGTCACATTCAAACCGATTAGGAGTGATTCAAACACTAGACGGAGTGGGGCTTACGGTTCCGTATGAAAAGACCCGCACACTCTTCAAGTGCCCACATGTTGCGATCTGATCAATTGGAAGTTCGAAGATCTTAATGGACATAACCCCATCTTATGTACGGTATTATATACGGGAAACGGTGCATCGCACCAAGTCTAGAAGTCTAGCAACAGTGCCGTGATCTTGTACTGTCCTGAAGACCTTGGCCAAGCCGCAATACGGACCTTCAGTTGTAGGATCCCTAGAACTCCTTTGCATTGTCTATACTGAACTTAGAACCCTAGCAACACTTGTAATTTTAGCTGTTTCTTAGGGCTTATAATAACCAAAAATTAAAAATATTTCAAAGTACCCCTCAGTTGTATCATACTGGAAACTAGACGAGCTCGGGGTCTCAATCACCTTGACGCAGGCCCGGATTGTCTTGTAGGGCGAGCGATCAAGCGCAGGAGGTTAGGAATTGGTCATGTCATTGCCGAACAGGCTGTGGCGAGGCATGGCGTGCGAAGACAGGCGCCTGCCACAGAAATGCACAAGCTTTTACAGCTTGGTTGGGAGAAGGGGGCTACTGAGTAGCCTTGCAGCTGCTCCGTCGGGGATTGCAAGACCACGACTATACATAAGGTTGCTTCGCGGATTTATGGAAGTTGGGGCTACAACCGGCGGGAAACAGGGAAGGATTTGCGGTTTCAGGAACTCGACGATATGTCACAGATGATGGAGATAGATTCTTCGAAACTCCAAAGGCCCAGATTCTTCGAAACTCCAAAGGCCCGAGGACCAAGTCGTCAACCATAGAACGCTTCCAGGGCTCGAACCCCTAAACCGGGGTCTCTAAACGGATTGTTTGACAGCCGGATTTAAAGCTCAGCGAATCGAAGAGCTCAAGTGAAAGTGGAATGACCAAGAAAATTCAAAGCACTTTTGGATGAAGGGACGCAGTGAGCAGGATTCAGGAACATGCCTCCTCCAGTGCGGAATGTGTTGTTCGAAGACCAGTCCGAGATTTCCCAGGTCCTTTTCCTTTCGCGCAGAAGCGGTCTTGGTCTCGGTTCTTTCGCTCAAGCACGCCTTATCCTGCGTGAAAAGCAACCTCAAAGGGCAAGCTCAGACGACCTCCTACTCCTGCGGGTTTAGGATTTAGGGTTCAGGGGTGTCCATACACTCCAAGTTTCGCTGTGTTCATCGGCTGCCCACTCTCAAGCTTGCCGAATAGTCGACGACTGTTGAAGGAAGGTTGCACTTGGCGCTCGCATCTGTACAGGAGCGGCTCATGAGCGTGCTTGCTGCGAGCATATATCGCCAAGGGGGTGCCAGCTGCTTCTACAACGTATCCCTGAAGCCTCATATAGGGGCCTCAATAAGTAGAATAGGGTTTGGGGACATGACATAGTCTAACCGTAGAAAGGAACCCGAAGGAAGATCATTACAAATTCATTAAGACACTGCATTGACGTCTTATTCAGATGATTTGTGGTACTCTCCTTACTTCTGGTATGAATGTATATATATATATATATATACACACATACATATACATATCATATAATACAATATAGTATATTCAATAATATAACTATAAAGTGTTTATAATATATTGCAATATATATATATATATATATACATACACGTGTATATACATATATATATATATATATATATAGAGAGAGAGAGAGAGAGAGATTGCAATATAATATCTATATATGTATATATATATATATATATATATATATATATATATATTCATGGTTACTGTACATGATTCTTAGCTCCTTTGCTTTCTTTTTCGATTACGATCAAAGGCCATCGATCGGACCCAAACATTGAAGAACAGGGTTGGTCTAGAGTCGAGGCAGGCGCTGGCGGCACCCCCTGTGGCTTGAAAACATCCGGCAGATCAGGGCTCGGGGTAGTAGGGTTCCTTAAAAGGCTCCTTTAAGGGATCCTTTAGGGTTTAGGGTTTAGGGATCTATAAGGGAAAGTAGATCCCCCAATTTGGCCAGGGATATCTTACGCCTTGGTGGGCTTCGGGTTTAGGCTTTAGCGTTTTGGGGTCTGGTGTTTGGGGATTTAGGGTTTAGGGTCTCTGAGAAGCAAGATGCGGAAATGTGGACAGTGTAGCAGCTGAAGCAGTTTCAGGATCGATGAGAACTAGCCACAGATGCAGCAACAGCGGCAGCAGCCGCAGGAGGAGTAGGAGCAGGGTAGCAACCACAGAAGTACCTCCTGCTAGCATACAGCGCATGTTGCAGCTGAGGCAGCTTATGTCGGCAACAGAGTTTCCGGCTTCAGGGCGCTGGATTTAGATTTACATTACAGCACATGCTTTTGACCTGACTATAGTTTCGAAGGTTAAGGATTGAAGGGGCTTCTGGGAGGATTGGGGGACTTGCAAAGTCAGGGTACCTGTACCTTGATTGGGGGCTTGTAAGTAAGTATGTGTATATTTACTCAACGAAACTCTAGCTACTAAGTCGCATGATGCTTTAAATACTTAGACCTTGACACCTGAACCCTAAACCAACCGCAAGCGCTGCCGACAAGCAGAAACAACGCACGCACACTGGGAGCAAGAGTGAACACCACGACACGAAACAGGCTTCTTCGGGCGCCGCAACCCGAAACCCTAGACTCAGCCCTAAGCCCGAAGTTTAGACAAGAAGTAACCCAAGTCCAAGATCTGTACGAGCTCATTCTTTGTGGCCCCCCGAGACCTTGATCTTAAAAGCCCAGGAGTCACTGGGTTTCACTGTCTTTCGGTAGTTCGGAGAGTGACTGTCCCCCAAAACCTAAATCCTAACCCTTACACCCTAAACCTTGAGCCCTAGACCCTAAACCTTCAACCCTAAACCCTAAACCCTGAACCCTAACCTTAAACCCTAATCCCTAAACTTAATTTCTGAACTCTAAACCCTAAACCAGCAACTATGGTTGATGATATAGATCCTGCCTTACCCAAAAATAGGAATTTACCATAAATCCCATTGTTTAGGGTCCTTCAGGTAATGCAGGATTCATATCATCAACAGTATGGCAACACACAATACTGAAAGGATCATGGGACTTAGTAACTAGGCTTATTTTTAGGGTAACTATACTTATAACCCCAATTAGGGTACTTATGACCTTACTTACTAAGCCCCATGATCCTCCAAGTAGCGACTGATGGAATTCTCTACACCTTCCAGGATCCTCAGTGCTGAAACTGAAATGGGGAGCTCAGAAACTGAGGGGCTTGGGTTTCAGGGCTGAGGGATTTAGGGTTTAGGAGTTTAGGGTTTAGGGGTTTAGTAGTTCAGGGTTTGGGGGTTTGGGGTTTAGGGGTTTAGTAGTGTTTAGTAGTTTAGGGCTTAGGGGTTTTGGCTTTAGGGGAGGTGTTTAGGGCATAACCCAAAACAGTCGATCCTTACTCTAGAGCTCAGGGTCTTGTTGGGCTAGAAGGCCTCGCCTCTATCTGAAAGGATTCAGTGCGTTGGGCGGGGACGCCCACCTCTCTTAAACCCCGCGATCTGTGCTTAAATCGATGGGCCACCGACAGGGCAGTGCCTGGGTGCCGTAACGGTGGGAACATCGGGGGAAGCAGGGTATGGCCACTGTTTGGGACTTTAGTGCGTAGGATTTCAAACTTGTATAGAGCTGGGAACTGAAACGGCTTTGTGGGATATACAAGGCTCTGCAGTTTACAGGGCGTTGGGTTGCGCTAGACGTTCCAATAATTTTAACTTGCCTGATTTCGCGCTGGGCAATAGGAAAGCATCACATCGGCCAGACACAGCAGGAATCTCTCTGCAAAGGACAGGTGGGGTTGTTTGCTTACGGGTTCAAGGCGTTCGCTCCTGCCCCACTTCACATTCACAAGAACAAGACGCATGGTTGTGTAATAGCAGTGGACTGCACCCGTGACAGAGATGAACACCAACGAACACAGGAAGAAACAACACACCTTGAAACCCTCGGCCCTACACCCAAATGCAGCAGCAGACCTTAATCCTATAGACATCCCCGGGTGTAAGCTTGAAACTTGCAACACCGAGGCAAGACACTCAGAGCCTAACATAACATTAGAGTTCAGCAGCTCCAGTTCGGGGATTTTGTAGTAAGCAGAAACCCCCCAAAACCCCCCCATGATGAACCCCAGAGGCTCAGAGGCTAAGAGTGGTCAGGATCCCAGGTCTCGAGTACCCTAAGGCCCTAAAGTAGTTCCTTTTTGGGGTTCATATTTAGAATCCTATTAGGTAATCCCAAAAAGGAACTACTTTGGGGCCTATGAGTAGCATTTTGCAAAGCAGAAGAGCCTCTGTTCTACGTCAAAGATGCGGAAAACCATACATCGAACTGAAGCCCTGAAACCCAAAGGGTCCTATGTACCGATATAGTAGAATGTAGGGCTTCCATATAAGGAGTTACTATTACTATTATGACTTAGGGAAGTATCCCCCGTAACAGCACATAGGACCCTTTGGGAAAGTATAATTCCAGAAGCCATAAAGCTGAGGTTCCGCGGGTTGAAGAGCTGAGATCCGAGGCTACCCCTCTGACGTCCCCTCAATGCAGAATGCTTCTGGGCTCTACCCTCAGGGCCCAAGTACCCAACACACATGTTCTCCCCAACTCTCTAACCTACACTACTACTATCCTAAACCTAAGTACCTCACCGCTGGGTACTTCGGACCCCTGGGGTTGTAGCATGCGTCTTGCATACTTCCCGTGGCCAAAATCCTACGATCGATGTGCAGCTCCGGAACCCTCAACCCCAAACCCTCAACCCCGGTAGACCCCTAATACCCTAAACTCCTAAACCCTAAAACTCCAAAATCCTAAACCCTAACACCGAGCTTGCCACATCTCTGTTTCAGGTCAAGGCTCAGGCAAGCCTCCTCACTTAAAAAGAGTACTTGGGGGATCATGGGACTTAGTAAGTAGGGTTACAAGTACCCTAATTGGGGTTATAAGTATAGTCACCCTATAGCTACTAGTCACCCGAACTGGGGTTATAAGTATAGTCACCCTATAGCTAATTTGGGTGAAAAGTATAGTCACCCGAACTGGGGTTATAAGTATAGTCATAATAACAATAATAATAACATTAATAATCATATCAAGAATAATAATAATAATAATAATTAGTAATATTAATAATTAATAATAAGGATAATACTAATAATAATAATAGTAACCCCAGTTACTCAGTACCATCATCCTTTAAATACTAGAAGGCAGCGGGTTTGGGGGTTTCGGGGGCTTAGGGGCTCTAGGGTTCCTGGGCTTTGGGTTTCGGGGTTTTGGGTTTTTGGCTTTTAGGTTTGGGGGTTTAGGGGTGGGGTTTAAGATTAGGGTTCTTGGCTTTTAGGTTTAGGGGTTTAGGGGTTTAGGGATCAAGATTTTTTTTTGGCTTTTAGGTTTAGGGGTTTAGGGGTTTAGGCGTTTAAGACTAGGGTTCTTGGCTTTTAGGTTTAGGCGTTTAGGGCTCTAGGGAATAAAGGTTAAGGTTTTTGGCTTAGGGGTGTCGGGTTCAGGGTTTCGGGTTTCGAGTCTCTTGCAGCACTTCTACGGCTCACGGTTTCCGGGCCTTGGATGCTCTCCTGATGTCGCATATGTCAAACGACTGGGATGTGGCGGCTGCCGGCTTGCACCTTGCTCTGCTCTATCGCCACTCTATGCTTCGCCAGGTGCTTCCACCTTCCTCTTCCTCTTGTGCAAGTCTGGGGGTCCACCTGACTATCAAACCGGCTACTAACTTCCCCCTTTAGCCTTAGAGAACCCTCTAGCGCAACCCAAACCCTAATAATCAGGTGGCTTTCCCTCCAAGCAAGCCCGATGACTTGGCCATCGCAGCCGGGACCTCGCTGTTGGAGGTCCTCACCTCCCAAAAGCCCCGGCCTTCAAATTGTTTATGGCTTGGTGCTTAAGATGCCTTCAGAGTGTAGGGTTGCGGCTGAATAAGGGTCTTATAGGGAGTTTGGAACGGTTTCACAGGGAACGTCTTGTTTTGTAATTTTCTGCATGGGCTTTGGTAAAGCAGATAGCAACCAAAACCCGGGATTGGAAAGTGCCGGGTGAAATGCATGTCAGAAATACACCAGCCTTGCGTTTTGAGAGCGGGGTCTCCTCACAAGGCTCTTCAAAGGATCTACAGGCGATCCATCTTGGTAATTCTAATTGCTTGTCTTGGTGAGGGGGGGAGTACATGCTGTTACATGCCCATATGCAAAGTCCGTCACAACTGATGCATGTGTAAATGTATATCCGTGTGCGGAAGTGACTATGCCAAACCCCACGAACAAACAATGCAACAGGACCTTACACCCAAGTTACAGAACATCACATTCCAGTCCATTACACAGTGTTGTAATATGTTCCCTGGCGATACACGATGGATTACACTGCAATGCATTAGAATGCATTGCATTGTGCTGCATTACTACACTGCCCTGCAAAACTGTGCAGATGTGCAACCACCCTTTCAATCATGCATACCTATACCCATGAATACATGCATGCATACCGATATCCATGCTCGAACTCGCATATACATATGGAAATACATACATACATACATACATACATACATACATACATACATACATACATACATGCATGCATACATACATACATACATACATCATACATACAGTACATACACCCGTACATACGTACACAAGTACATGTACAACATAAACATGCCTACATACATGCATGCATACATGTACATACATACATACATGCAGTACATACACACATACATACATACATACATACATACATGCGTACGGCCACACACGTAAACACATACATGCACGCAGGCATGCATGCATACATACAGGCAGACACAGTACGCATGCACACACATGAGTACATACATGGACGTCTTTATGTATGCATGTATGCATGCACCTATGCATGTATGTATGTATGCATGTATGTGAGCATGTGTATCTATATAAACAATACGCACATGTACATGTATGTATACACCTGTACACATACATGTCTGTGTGTGTGTATGCCTATCCATCTATATATCTGTCTGTCTATCTACCTATCTATGTATCTACGTCCGTCGGTCTGTCGGTCAGTCGGTCTGCCTGCATGTCGGCTTGCCTGCTTGCATTTTGAATACATAGGCATACACATACGACCCCTCTGAATGCTCAAGCCCGAAATGCCTGACACTGCCAAGCACCGACGGAAAGCAGGGCAGCTTTAGATTTAGGGTTTTGTCGTTTAGAGCCCTGAACTCAAGTCGAGGCTCTGCCCTGTGAAGCCTGGAAAAGGCTGACGTGTCAGTGCGCTTCCGTCCCCTCTCGACCATATATCGCCCACACACCCAAATCCTGAACCCTAAAGACAGAAGAATGCCTGCCTTATTTGGCCCAGGGCCACCACGCTCCTGCGTGAGGCCCCCTGCCAGGTGCAACACAACTCCGGTCAAAGCTTAGGTCCTTTGGGCTTATGGGATTCGTGCTTCAGGGTTTGGGAATCTCGATGTAAAAAGGAATTTGCGATCTGAGTTTAAAGCTTTTTTTTGGTTTTGGGACTTAGGGCTTAGTGTCGAGAGAATCTCTCCCTCCTCACACCTCCAAAGCTGCACAGTCTTCAACAATGTACACCGACGTCAACTCTCCAGCTCCCTTCTTATCATTTACACTTTTACCCCATGGGCATCTATCATTTGGGGCGCATACCGGGGTCATGTAGTCTATAACACTCCAGACCATTACATGCAAGCTGAATCCTGACACCATCCTGCACTGACACGAGTTCCTTGTCATACGGATCCTACTACCCTAAATCCTTATACCACAACCACAACAACAACTACTTACTGCTGCTGCTGCTACTACTACTACTACTACTACTACTACTACTGCTGCTGCTGCTACTACTACTACTACTACTACTCCTACTAGTCTAGGTTTCACCAGTTAAACCCTGGAGCGAGCGTTTTGGTACTGTTTGGATGTATGGCAGACATCATGCAAAGAAGCAAAATGCACTGTCGTCTGCCTAGAAACAGAGAGTGTCCCATTTCTCTACTACGGCACCCTGCTCCTCAACCTTAAAACCCCTGCAGTCAGGGCTTTCCTCAACTCCAGGTTTAGGGTGCCGCGAAGTTTCTTTTGTATGCTTGAGCGCACACCCGGCATTTCTTCAGGATTGGGAGTCGGCTTCTTGTTGTTTACTGAAGCGCTCTTTTCGGACTGGGTTTAGGGTTGAGGGCATCTCTGCGAGGACTTCTTAGCAAGTATGAGGTGCCAATGCGTCAAAATCCATGCACCGGGAGGCAAGCCCTTTACTGTAGCCCCCAAGTACCTCCGAACGAGAAATATCAGAGCCCTTTGAAGGGTACCTGGCGGATCCTGGAAATCCCAAACCCTTCAAAGCCTTCAAAAGCCCAGTTCTGGAGCCTGAGAGGATGGGCTTCCGACTTGTCCAGCAAGTGAAGGGACTTCTGAAGGAGGCTGGCGCCCTCAGAGTTTAGGGCTTTTTGAGGGTTTCATACGAGTACATCGAAATCCCATGCTGGTACGGGAAGTTCGCTATAAAACCCTAAACCCAAACCGGTTCGGGCTTTGGGGTTTTGGGCGCTAGGCGATGAGGCTTCCGGGCTCCGGGCTCCAGCAGCAGAGGGCTTAGAAGCTACAGGGTTTAAGGTGCAAAGTGCAAAGAATGGGCATGTCTTATAGTTAGGTTAGACGTACCATGGGTGTAGTCATGACTGGTATGGCTGTCGCTACCTTTTTCATTGTAAAACCTACCTGCAAGCGCCAACGGACCTCTGAACTCAAGTGCTGAGTCCAGCTTTGGAAACCTAAACCCTTATTGAAGCCGTTTCAGAGGTCACTTTTTTTTTCTCTGATGCTCACTCCCTAAAACCCTGAAAAGTAGACAAGGGAGTCCGGGACCTACGGCACTCCCCCAGCCCTAAACGCTGAACCGGTGCTTCGGAGTAAGGTCGACCCCCAAAATCTTGCAGCCTAAGCCCCTTTTGGAACCCTCACGGAACCCTCGAAGAAGCCTTAAGAGCTCTTACAGAAACATTGAACTGTGAAGGCTGAGAAGACCTCCTTTAATCCTCGACCCCACGAGCCCTCCACCCCAAACCCAAAGCGCCCTGCGGCTTGCGTTCATCTTGAGCTACTAAAACGTACGCATGTTTGCAGGGTCCCTGTAAAGTCCTGTTTTGGAACATCATTTCTGTGGCCTTCCCCTTCCAGCTCACGACGTGGCTCTGTTTAGCCTTGAGGGTTCTTTTAAGCAGGCTTCTAAATGTTCCTTTTGAATTTCAGGCCCTGAGCCCCAAACTCCTCGGTTTAGGGCTCTTAAGTCTTAATACGGTTCAAAGGCCCCGGGCTAATTGGCCATTAGCTCTGCTGAATGAGCACAGAGTTTCGCAAAGTTGAGGAAATGCCTATCAAGCAGGACAAGTAAGTACAGGAGTGCCTCGGGTATCGGGCATTTGCTTTGACATGCGAGGCCGGCCATCAGATATGTTGACATGCTTGTATATGTGTTCATCCGCTCAAGTTACACTTTTTCAACAGGACAAAATTTGTATCATACCACGACTCCATTTTGTTAAACCAATCCTATTTGACCTCCGCCCGGGGCTTTTCCACGTAGCAAGGACGGTGCGATGGTCTTGGGGGGGGCGCTGTTGAGTGATCCAACCCTTCCAGTTCTTGCGACAGACCCCCCTATATAAGCCCTCTAAACTCCTAAACTCCTAAACCATCTACGAGGTAAGAATGCTTGGTCTCGAATTTCCACGTCATGGGAGCCGGGGGCCAATAAAGCAGGGGGTCTAGGAGTGCCGGGCTCAGAGATCTCAAGGCAGAGTAGCCGCTTCAGGACTTGGGCTCTGGGATTTGGGCTAGGCACGCTAAGGGTCCATGTGCCCAAATAGGATATACTTTGGCCTTAAAGTACTCCCTATGTAGGTACATTGGCCCCGAAGCATATACTTTTTGGGTGCATGGACCCTTAGGGGCAGTTGGAATTTAGGCTTCAGGGCTTGCAGGGCTAGGCACCGTAGGCCATGTAGGCTTTTGTAGCAGTTTCGAGGAGGGGCTTTGGATCATTCAAAAGGCTTGTAGCTCATTCAGAGCCGCCGAAAGGAAAGATCATTATCATCATCGGAGTCGAGATCCCGATCCGCAAAACGGGGTGTCAGAGAAAGCTCCCCAGTTTCGTTGCCTTCGAAATAGTTGTTCTGAATGCTTTGAAGAGAGGTTGGCATCAGAGGTGCATTGTTCGGGAGCATGCTGCTGCCACAATACACGCGGATGCCATACCCAGCGTTGCCGCAAATCGAGGTGTCAGCAATTTTGGGCTGCGAGTTCCTCTCAATCAGAACCCCATGGCCTCCATGATGTTCTACAGAGCTTCCCCTCATCGACGCGTGAGCGTGGTCAGTGAAGCGCATGCCATTGCCGCGTGACTTGCGAATCCGGCACTCGCTGAAGCGAGGTGCAGTACCTATACTGAACTTAGAACCCTAGCAACAATTATAGTTTTAGCTGTTTCTTAGGGATTATAATAACGAAAACATAAAAATATTTCCAAGTACCCCTGAGGAGTACGGGCACCACTGACGAAAACCCCACCATCCACATTGCAGCGCACTAGGTGTAGCTGGCCCATGACGATGTACACGCACTGACCACGCATCTGTTCATTGCGGCAGCGAAAAGTGATGTTCTCGATGCAAGCAGCCTCGCCTGAGCTGCTGAGCTCATAAGCCCCCGCAAAAAAATGCAAACCTCCAGCTCTGTAAAAGAGGAATCATATTATAACCTCAAAAAGTGTAAACCTCCAGCTCTATAAAAGAGGAATCATATTATAACCTCAAAATATAAGTACAAAGTATACTCATGTGGTGACTATAAGTCGCCGGAAGTGAAGCCTCCCCAGCCCAACATCTTCGGCATGTGGTAGCCACCAAGGCCCGCAGAGACAAGGGCGCTCTCCCAGCCGGGAGCTTCCACAATCACATCCTAGGCGTTATAGGGTTTAGGGTTTAGGAGTTTAGGGGTTTAGGGTTTAGGGGTTAGAGGTTTAGGGGTTTAGGGCGTTACGGGTTCAGGGGTTTAGGGGTTAGGGGTTGTTTAGGGGTTTAGGGTTTATAGGGGTTCAGGGGTTAGGGGTTTTTTAGGGGTTTAGGGGTTAGGGGTTTTTTAGGGGTTTAGGGGTTTAGGGTTTAGGGGTTTAGGGGTTTAGGGCAGCCCCTGAATAATGCCTGCGCGCTTTTGTGTATACGATTCGCATTGTGGTAAGGAGACTCCAAAAAATGAGAAGGTCAAAAAGACTACTTCTGGGAGACCTGGCCACATGACTTGGCCCGAAGCCCAGCACGTAGCAGTTCTGCGTCACGCGCACCGTTTCCGAGTAGAGGCCTGGACGGACCAAAACGAGGCCCTGACCTACATCGCCTTCCTTGGCAAGACGGTTCATCGCCGCATTGATGCTCTTCTCCTCATCCGGTACCACGACGACTTTCTGGAAACTCCGCTCCAGATACCACTTTAAGGAAAACTTGCGACAGGTCGCAACCGCTCCACGAAGAAAGCTTAGAATTGGCAGCCTCTCAAAGATGCGAACGACCACTTCGCGTGGTAGATGGGGCAAGGAGATGGCGTCTTGCATGATCTCCGAAGCTCAAGATCTCAAGATTTTTTGGATCCTTTCAAAGTGTAATGTAGTAGGATCGAGTGTAATGCTCTAGCTTTATAGTATAGCATATTAAATTAAGTTGTAGTATGATCTTCGGGCAGTTTGCAACTCTCAAGGAATCGCGGAGCAACCAACTGATAAGGCCTTTTGAAGCGCAGGGTATTGGATGAGTGTCTTATCAAAGAGCTGCGGTGTCGGGCTCCTGGCCGTCGTCGTTTGACTCGCACAGTCTGCATGCATCATGTAACGTGTATTCCGAATCCCGAGCTCATGCGGCCCAACATAAGCAGCCGTCAGTGCGAGAACAGCCACAACTTCCTCGCAACACCGCAACATCAACTCCGAAATAGCCAGCTGACCCACAAAGCAGACACAAGAACCGTTGGAATGACCTGCGATTTGTTTGGATGAAAATCCCCAGGTAGAGATGATCAAGCTTACCCGGAGAAGGCCTGGGTTTAGGAGTTTCACCTATAGCGGCCCTATCAGGGTTTTGTAGGGCATGAACATACCATGAAGGATGATAGGGGTATCTTACTAGCAGGTTCAGACCTTTCATCCGGGTTTCGGGCTTGGGGCTCAGGGTTTAGATGAGACTGGCAAGCTAGAAAGCCCTGTAGCCTAGAAAGCTCGTACCTTGACAGTGATGGGAAAGTCCAAGCACTCAAGGATCCACTCCACAGCATGCTTCTTCCGCTTGGAGTAGGGCTTGGCAGTAGGGCTTAAGGCTTAAGGATTAGCAATGAACCACGGTTCTGCAAACAACAGAAGGAACTGCAAATGAGGGCCAATGACAATCTACAGCAGCTAAACCTCAACCCCTAGCCACCCCAAATAAACCCTGAACCCTAAACCCCAAGTTCTATGCTAGCCAAGGGACTTGGTGACTATCATGGCTCCCTCGCAGCGACAGACAGATTTGTGGGTTGCAAGACAGGGGCCTTCATCAGTGGACTGACACGGCTTAGGGTTTATGGTTTAGGGTTTGGGGTTTTGATGGCTTGGGGTTGGCAGTACACTAATTGCCTACTAAAACTACTGCCAGTCAGGGGCGAATAGTGACAGGGGTTGAGCTAAGAGTAATGCCGATTCGATGGTTGAAGTTGGCTTAGGACCCATCGGTGAATGGGATTTCAGAAGCCAGGGGTTCCGGTTGCGCTGCTCTTGGGCTGGCGAAAGTGGGAGGTCTTCACATTTTTGGTATCCTAATATAAGCGCCGTAATAATTAGAATGTGGTTTTGGGGACCATTATAACATATTTGTAATCAAGAACCCCAAAATAGTAAAGGTAATAATTAGGCCCCTATAGTAGAGTCATAGACTTGAGGAGCTTTGATTTGAGGAACGTGCCTTGGACATGGGATTCTCCCCTATGTGAACGATCTCAGCCTCCACAAGTACATGCCTAAACTCAAGGCTGGATTTAGGGTTTAGAGTTTAAGGGTTAAGGGTTTAGGGTTTAGGATGCCCAAACCCATCGTGCAAAGCCCCGCAAATACGTCAGACAAGCATCTACAAAAACATTGCAAGCAACACTGCCGAAAGCCTCAGAGTGTACAACCCAGCCAGCGACCGGCATTCAACGCAAAGCCCCGAACCCTAAACCCTGACCCTGGGTGGGAGTTTCTTAATGCGATGATTTGCGAGGAGTTGCCTTTTACGGTCTTGCCCCTAGGAGTTCCAGTATCTGGATTCCGTTTGCAGGACTACTTCTTGTCTGGATCCCATCTACGCCGCAAGCTTCTGCATGACTTTTCGGCACTGAACCCCATGTCCTTAGAATCATGCAGGGACAAAAGCATCTAGCATCAATTGAAGGGATCAGGAACGTGGGAACAGGATGATCTCGACCCAGTTCAGGGAACAAGCCCAACCCCAAGCCACAGAGCCAGGTACTGCACCCAGTCTGCCCCACTGGGTTTTGCCCCCATTTTGGCCCGCACCACTACGCTTCGATCATCTTAGACCCCCCCCCCCCCCCCGAAAACCCAGACCAAAGTTGAACCATTTTAGGGTTGAGGATGTAGGACTACCCATACTCTCGGATGCCCGTCTTTGTTCCCGGGGTACTTGTGGGGTGCCTCTGTGCGAGAGGTGCCATGCCAGCAGCAAAGCCAGGGGGATCAGCCTCGGACCAGCAGCACAAGCCCAGGGAGTACGGAGGAATACTTCTACGAGCAATGCTGCTATTTAGGGTTTAGGGTGCTACACGCGTACCGCCTCAACAAGAACCACGGAATGATTGAGAGACGATGTCGTCATGGCGCTCAACGCTTTGACCACTCACCCAGAACACCAAACTCTGAACCTACACTCCTCGAACTGGCAACATCCTAAGGTCGATCCCGCGGACCCAAAGAATCTGTCCTCAACCTAGATCCTGAACCCTAGCCCACAGAACTCTGCAGAGCTCAAACCCCGAAGCCCCAAACCCCAGAACATAGTTATACACATACACTTAATTTAAAATGAACAGTTAATACACCTGTCTATACATACGCAAATACAGACATGCATGCATGCATCCATCCATCCCTCCCTCCCTCCCTCCATCCATCAATCCATCCATCCATCCATTCCTCCATCCCTCCATCCATCCATCCATCCATCCGTCCATCCATCCATCAATCCATCCATCCATCCATCCATCCGTTCATCCATCCCAGCATGCGGACATGCATGCACACATACGTGCTTACATACACATACATACATACACATACATACATACATACGTTCATAAACACATGTGCACTTAAACACATAGGGAAACTCACGGCTTCCAGCAGCTGAGCTTTTGGGCACTGCGCACACAGCAGCAACGAGGTAGGTCCAAGAAAAAAGCTCCTATCGTCACAGAAATGGCGTCTCGGAGTGGGATGGTAGGGTTTAGTGATTTGTTTAAGGGCTTAGCAGTTGAAGGTGTAGCGACGCAGGTTTAGAATGTTCTTTGGGTTGATGCCGACATCGAGTTCCTAGAGATTGATCGGTGTTTGTTTCGGGTTGAAGGACTAGCCATCGTGTAGGCAGTAGAGTTTGGATTCAGGCTGTCGGGCTTCTACGCTACGTAGTTTACTAGCTGCTCCACGATGCAGGGCTTGCAGGTTGTTGGTCGGAGGGCCGATGTCGTGTGCTTTAGAATCGTTTCCTAGGCACTCTGAGGGTACCACTTCAGGCAATCCGTGCATCGATCATGCAAATATGTGGCACAAGTCCTACATCCGAAGCAAGTATCAACGGCTGCAAACGCCCCACTAGCGAAGACTAAAGGGCATGCTGAAGAACTTCAACTTGTGCCCCAAAGCCCAAGCAAGTCCTTCGTGCTCGGTCCCCGACCTAGACAGTTCTACACCTACCGAAGAGCCATATCTCTGAACCCGACAGATCACGATTCGGGTTGTACCATTTAAGGTTTCAAGTCATTGTATGGTCTAGGCTTCCAAAACCAGTCAGTCCTGCATACTTACGCTATGAACATTTCAGCCTAATCTGACAATCCAGGTTTCTGCAGATGCTAACTTGCTTCACAAGCAGTAAACCTTAAAACGCTAGTAGTTCTTCGTGCCCGACATCTCAAGCTCGACTTTACTTTTTCCCAAAACCCTACTGTAGGGGCCTTAACAATTAGAATAAGGTTTTGGGGGTTCCTTATTATAATTCTGGTAGAATGTCCCCCCCCCCCTCCCAACCCTAGTCTAATCATCAAGCCCCCTATGCTCACAGTTGAGCCCGGGGAGCACTCCTGGGAGTGCTCCAGGTCTCCTCCAGAGCAAATCTTCACGCCGAAGCAATAGCAGCGAAGGGTTTAGGTTCTAGGGTTTAGGCTTTAGGGCACAAGGAGCAAGATCCCTATAAGTGAGAGTGGAGATACCACCCTAAGAATTAAATAAACCACTTTTCGAGCTTCTACCGGGAGGGGTGCCCCGTTCCACACTGAGATTAAGGGATGACACGTGTATGTATGCATGTATGTAGATAAGCATGTATGTATGTATGCATGCATGTATGTATGCTTCTATGCATGTATCTGCACATCCACCTGCATACCACTCTATGTAGCGACAGCTGCCTGCCTACCTACCTACCTGGCTAAGCTCTTGGCTAACCACCTGCCTACCGACCGACCTATGTATCTGTCTATCCGACTGTCCATCTATCTACCTATGTGCCTATGTGCCTACCTACCTCTACCTATCTAACTATACACGTATCTACCTGGCTACATATCTGCTTACCTACCGGTCTATATCCATCCTAATTTTAATTACGGATGTATGCAAGTCGGACATCACGCTCTGAAGTGTCACCTACGGGTTGATGCTCGGTACGATCCTACTTATTTCTACACTCGCAAAGTCTCTAGGTCCTCAACTCAACCCTCCTGGCCGCGCTTGCGCATGCAATCCCGCAATCCCAATCCGAAAGTTGTAGAACGCACCACAAAAAGCTCCAAACAACTACAAAACCTGCCGGTATGACAAACTTCTGCATCGGGTTGCCTTAAACCTCGAGTGAACCGGCCGGAGGCGTCGGTGCTGCATGTAGGATCTGAAAACGAAAACCTGAACTACGAGCGGCTTGCAGTCGAAACCTCAGAAGGAGACAGAGCGAAGGCCAAGCAACTTCCAGCGGACTGCAGGTTTTCCCAATTCACAAAACCTAGCACCCGAGGGTCCTCAGCCCCTATGATGGCAAGATCCTATAATTCCCCAAATCAGAGCTAAGCAGACATCCCGAAAGCTCATGACATCAAACAGGGTTCCCCTAAGATGGTCCCTCGGGATCATTCCGTACAGGCCCATGTACTGCAACGTTTGCGGCTTGAAGGTGTGCTTGTGGACCCTTCTACTGTAAACCTGTAAACTAGGATCCCTAAATCCCCCAACCCTAAACCTGAACCCCCAGAACAGCACCCTTAAACCCTAAATCCAACAACCACCAAACCCCAAACTCCCCTAAACCCTAAACCCCCCCAATCCCTCAAACCTGAAACGCAGAAGATCGCTCTCCAGCCTTGCTGTGCTTTGGGTTCTGCAGGCTTCGTCGGCCTGGGGAAGCCGAAGCCCGTGGTTCTTAAAGTCTATAGAATCTATACCCAGAGGCCCCAAAGTAGTTCCTTTTTGGGATGAACCTATAGGATTCTAAGAATGAACCCACAAAAGGAACTACTATGGAGCCTTAGGGTAGGGTCTATACCAGGAGCCCCCAAGGTCCCTTTAATAGAGTCCTTACAACCCTTAATAGTGGGTATTTGGGGGTATATTAGAGGGTTCTTGGGGTCTATAGGGTCTGTAGGGCCTAACTATGGGGTTTAGGGTTTAGTGTCTATAAACGTCTATAGGGTCTCTATAGGGCCTAATTATGGGGATTCGGGTTTAGGGTTTATGGGGTTTAGGGTTTAGTGTCTCTGGAGGCTATGGGGTTTAGAGTTTAGGGCTCAGTGTCTATAGGGTTTAAGGTTGAGGGGTTTAGTCTTACAGTTTCATTTGAAGTGTAAATAGGGGTGTTGGAGCAAGTTGAAGGACCAGGGCTTCTTCCAGGGGGTGGGTCTTAGGGTTCAGGGTTTGGGTGGTTTGGGGTTAGATAGGGTTTATAACTCTAGGAGTTTGCGGGTGGAGCAGCTCCCATGGGGCAAGGGCCTTGCATTGCTAGGGCTGTAGGACTGTCGGGTTTTGAGGCTCACGGCTTAGAAGTCTTTAGCGCTTTGGGTTTCGTCGTTCATTTTGTATGGAGCGTCTAGCGCTTGGGAGCCGTTTCTGAGAAGACAAATATGGAGCTTCGCCACGCTTTTAGACCTCAAAGCCCCAGAAGAACGCCGAGAGCCCTACGCCGCTTAATGCAGTAACATACCCGTAACTATATAGAAGATTTGGATTATTGAAAGGCATTGGGATGTCGGTGCGAAGCAGAAGCCTAAAATCTGATACTCGCTTGGTCACTACTTTACGAATACTTTGCCGGCATTGTTGTCAACATAGAACCACATCAACCCTGGAACACTTGAAGTCCATGATGCCTGAGATGTTGAGGATGCGACGAGGCCGGCCCTACTCCGTCATGCGGTGACCTGCATTCGCTACACGGCCATTGGTTTTGGCTCAGGGTTCAATTCAAGGCGGAGGGCTTGCAGCTTCGGGTCTAGAGTTCTGCCTTTTTCAGGCCGTAATTAGGGTGTGATTAGCGATAACATAAGTGTGTGTGTATGTAGAGATATATATATATATGTATATATGTAGTATGATGTATGTATGTATGTCTGTATGCATGTAGGTAGGTATGTATATATGTATGAATGTCTGTTCATATATGCGAGGCACCACATAGTAGGAGGGTCACATGTTGCTCCGAGTGTTGAGGAAGAGTAGATACCACTAAACCCATAAACCCTAAACCCTAAACCCCAAACCCCTGAACCCCTAAACCCCTAAACCGTAAAGCCCCCTAAACCCTAAACCCCTGAGCCCCCAAACCGTAAAACCCCCTAAACCTCCAAACCCTTAAACCCCTAAACCCAACCCCCCTAGACCGAACCTTCTTCTGGTATATTAGCCCCTGTATTTTAACGTTAAGAAACCATGTTTTTTAACGTTAAAAAACATGGACCGAACCTTCTTCTGGTATATTAGCCCCTGTAAAGGCTCCTCTGAAGCCTTGAAGAGCCCCTGACTTGGGATCGGAGAACTTCAAGTGGGGTTGTGCTCCACAAAGCATTTTAGATACAACAACAGATATGAGAGTGAGAGAGAGAGAGAGAGAAAGAGAGAGAGAGAGAGAGAGAGAGAGAGAGAGACAGAGAGAGACAGAGACAAAGCCAGAGCAAGAGGGAGAGAGAGAGAGAGAGCGCGCGAAAGAGAGAGAGAGAGAGAGAGACAAAATAGATAGATAGATAGAAAGAGCGAGAGTAGACAATAGACTAAACAGGGACAGAACGAGAGGGGCAGAAAGAAGGTATCCCAGAGTATACCTTACGTCCTAGCTATGTCCATCCTGTACTCCCCAAGTTGGTCCATTGGTCCACCGTCCCAGCGCAACAGAGCTTCGATGCGCTCACCTTAGCCTTAGCTGCTGCATATCAGATAGTAACTTAACTTAACTTAATCAGTTATCAGAATAAAGAGCCATACTATGTACTATAGATCCCCATTCTGGAAACGTTAATGACAAGCCCCGAACCCCCCAGTCCCCAAACCCGAAAACCTGAACCTTACTTGCAAACCTCCGATCTTAGTTGCTGAGTTCATAGGCCCCAAAAGTGTACACTTTCAGTTTACAGTGGGTAATAGTATCCCCAAAAGTGTAAAGTGTATCCACTCAGCTACCAAGGAATGGCTGCTAAACTCTAGTGCTTACATCGAAAGGAACCTGGTGGACCCCCTAAAGAAAATATGCCTGAAGCCACATAGCCGACAACAACACCCTATCCTGCTACCACATCCTGAAAGCTTTGCATCCCCTGAAGCCTTGAAGTTACTCTAAGCCCTAAACCCGAAATACCCCCCTAAACAAATCCCAAACAACACAAGAGAGGCAACCACGCCTGGGGCAAAGCTCCTCAGCTGTGCGGTTCAACGGGTCCCTTGGCAGCCTCAGCTGTGAGGCTTAGGGATTCCATGCATGTAGGGCTCAAGGGTTTGGCAATGCCGGGGTGCACTCCTTAGGCGGGACTATTGAAAAGTGAAATTACACGATCATGTTCCCACGGTCTGGCTGCCCCAAGTTACTTACTTACTGTAGAGGCACCCTCAATTGCAGAGGTCTTCGTCTAGTCCTCAAAGACTGAGACTTGAAATGCCCAAGCCCTAAACTGCACGGGCCATTGACGCAGATAGCGAAAACCCCCATGTAAACAGATAGCCTGAAGCTATTAGTCTAAAGACGGAAGGCTGAACCCGTGCAAAATGCACCCTATATGAGAGTTTCCGAAAATAGGGTACCCTAAATAGTATGATCCTTGCTATAAAAGCGCCCAAAATCAGCCCTCATGTTCGGAAACTCCATCTCTCTACCAGAACACTGAGCCCTGTGCAATGGAGTCCTTTCGGAAGCTGCCATTCTCTCTACCAGCTCGCGCTTTCCAGGAAACCGTGCAATTCTCCGCGATGCTTTGCTTCTCGCGATCTCTCGGGCTCTACACGACAGAGTAAAGGAGATGTAGAGAGACAACAGACACAGGGATTTACTTCTTGGGTGTGAGAGTTTGGGGCTGAGGGTCTGGGGAAAACACCCGTCTGATTCTCTGCCGAAGCCATGGAGCAACTACTGGTCTATGTCAAGCCGCGTCTGGGCCAAGGCATGTCATGCGACCAAGCCGTCATGAAACAAGCGCAAAGGACCGAGGCACAGCTCTGCAAAGAGACCGAGAGGGCGGCAGCCGAGCGAAGAAAAGTGCAAAAAGACAGCGCATGGCATACAGTTACAGGGAGGGAGAGAGATATAGAGAGAGTAGAGAGAGATGCAGGAACCCTCGAACGGGACAAGCGGCATAGAGGAGAGGAGCCTCACATCTCGTTTTGCTACAGTAGGGGTTCGGAGCCCACAAAGTCGAAACCCTACGGCCTGGACTCTACCTTAACCCCGAATAACACACCTTTTTAAGGACTCATATAAGGAAATCATAATAAGGAACCCTAAAAGAACTAAAAAGGTAGGTTCTTTAGGGTCCAGGTAGACCCTCCTCGACTCCCTACACTAAGCCGTGTGACACCCTACCCACATGGACAACTCCTACAATTCTTCAGCTCCAAACCCCATAAGCCCGAAATCCGTTAAGCCCTACCCGGACCATGAAGAACCTGCCTTTTTTAAGAACTTTAAATTACCGGAGGAAACCATAATAAGGAGCCCTGAAGAATCTGAAGTTTGTCTAGAAGCCCTAAACCCCGGCGCCTGTCCAGAAGCAAACCGCAGCGGCGTCGCTGTCCGACGGGGAGACGAAGGCAACTCGGAGTGGAGTGTCCCTCTAGCAAAGAGGAAGAGTATCAGCATTCTGCTAAGTGCTTTCAGCAGCAATATAGGCACCTTAACAAATTAGAATCGGGTTGTGGGCTGTGCTAGTTAAAGCATAACTATACTCAGGATAAGGAATAGTATGGGTAATTATCCAGACTTCTACAATATCTCCACGGCGACCACCGCTACATGCTACCACCATGGCCACCGCCACGACCGGTACCCCTTCACCCGCTTCTGTTTCCACTATTCCACTGCTGCCGCCCTGCTACTACGAGGACCACATACCACTATCAGCTGTCACCACTCCTCTACATAAGAACGACTCCGAAACAACACAACTTACTAGTATAGATATAACAACATAACAATACAACAACATAAATGCAACAACATAGCAATGTGCATTGTATGTATATATCTATATGTGTGTGTGTGACAACACACATGTATGCATATATATATATATATATAAAAAAATAAATTTATTTACATCGGCTGTAACGCATCGAAAAACAACTAAACAAATATTCGTCACATGCAAGCCCCCGGACCTATGCAAACTCAGAAAGCTCAGGTCTCTGCTGCCCGGGCTTGCATCAGCCTCAGGCTGACAGTCTTAGGGTTCAAGGTTCAGGGTTTAGGGTTTAGGGTGTAGGGTTTCGTCTCAAAACTGATGTCAAGGTTCTGGCTTTGGGCTTTTTGGGGGCTTTTGTTTTCAGGTTTATGTCTAGGGGCTTTGGGCTGAGGGTGCAGGCCACAGGCTTTAAAGTTCGGGCCTGAAGGCATTGACCGCCCTCTACCTTGTGTCTTCTCGGCTGAGCATCATCGAATCACTTGAGTGGTAACCCCCTGGGCCCCGATCTGCCCGAACACATACAGAGCACCAGAGAAGATGTCATCATGCTGTAATAAACATATCTCCGGGAGCTTGTGAGTAAACCCTAAACCCTAAGCACTTAGTCTCAAGCCTCTGCTTAAGGGTGACGGATCTATGATCCACGCGCTTGAACCAGTTGATTCGGTCTAAGGATCTCGGCGGCCGTAGAACCTTACAGATTCTTCATGTAACTACTCTATAGTATACCAAAAGCCTGTTCTAGTCAGTAAGGCCGCTATATAAATAAAGAATATATATATATATATATATATATATATATATATGTTAATGTTAATATTAATATTAAGATTAAAATTAAGATTAAGATTAAGATTAATATTCATATTAATATTCATGTTAATATTAATATTAATGTTCATATTAATACTAATATTAATATAATTGGGGAAGCTACGTAACCTTCAAACACGAGGTCCTAGAGTGTAGGGAGATCTGCCGGAGACAACCCCTCAGGTCAGGCGGCCATCTTCGCTTTGCTCTGAACCCTACCTATAGTCTCCATTGTAGTTCCTTTTCTTGGTTGATTAACCAATTTTATATTAAGGATCCTAAAAGGTAACTCCCAAAAAGGAACTACAATGGAGACTATAGGTAAATTTGGCACCCAGAAAAGGACCTAAGCACACCTAAAAGGCTGGGGTATCCCATGATTAATCTTTTTTTCAATTAAGATACAAGATCGGGGCGTACCATCCCAAAGTTTATGTTGGGGTGCTTCTTTGGCTCCTGATAAACCCTTGAATCACTAGACCCAACACGCTTAAACTCCTCAACGCTAGAACCCCAGAACCTCGAAAACCTTAAACCGTAAAACCCTGCAACCATCAAACCTCCGAACTCTAAACTCCTGTCAACATGAACCCTGAAAGCCCTAAATCCTGAACACTGAAACCCTGACCTGTGAACCCCCCAAACTCTGCAGCCATGACACCAAGCCGGCAGTTGCGCAGGTAAGGTCTGCCTGCTTTTTTGGTGACTCTGCATACGAAAACCCTGGAATTCTTAAACCGCAGGGGTGTAAGGAAAGTTTAGGGCTTGGGGTGTCGGGGCTTGGGCTTAATTCAACTTGACCCTCACATGATTAACTTCTGGTTCTACAGGGTGCGGTGGTGTCGCACCTTCAGCTCAGCCCCCCCACCCAAAGCAAAATGGACAGCAGCAATGCAGCGGGCGATGACCGATTATACCGGAGACATGGTGTGCCAGAGACCGAAAGCTGGCAAGCTGTCGGCTCCCACCGCGGGCCGCAAAATTGGTGTAGGGTCTAGAACCAAACTGCCAGCTTCTGTGAGTCGACGCTGGCAGGTGAGCTGAACAAATGTTCTTTTATGTTCTTGATCGCGCCCTTGACCAAAGACATTTGCAGAACGGGCAGTACCCTGGAATCAGCCATGCCAGATTGACAGCAGACAGGTACTTGCCGTCACGCAAGGCAGCTGTTCTCGAAGGGCTGCACAAAGCATTGGGCAAGCGGAGTCAGGCCTAAACCATACCCTACTTGACCCACCTAACCCCTTCAAAAGGCCTAACCCCCACAGGAATATGGACCTCTTATACACTACTTAACCCACCTAACCCCTTGAAAAGGCCTAAACCCCACAGGAATATGGACCTCTTGCAAGGCACTTTCAGAACCTTCCTAGAACTCAAAGCTTCTGGAGTTGTGAGGTTGGGGGGAAAAGCTACGGTGCCATGCTACTTGGAGGATCATGGGACTTAGTAAGTAAGGTTATAAGTACCCTAAGTGGGGTTATAAGTATAGTTATAGTACCCTAATAATAACTCTACTTACTAAGTCCCGTGATCCTTCAAGTAGATCCTCAAACCCCTCTTAAAACAAAGCCCCCATAGATCCCCCTTAAAAGGAGCCCTTTAAGGAACCCTAGTTACTAAGTCCCGTGATCCTTTAAGTAGACATTAGAAACCCATCGGGCTCCGCTCCACTGCTGCCGGCTGCAGCTGAGGGCTTAGGGTTTAGGGTTTAGGGGTTTAGGGTTTAGGGAGCAGTGCGCTGCTAGACGGGTTTTGCAAGCTGTAGCGGCGGGCTTCGGTTCCTGCATTTAGGGTGGTTGGGATGGCTTTTTGGGAGCTAGGTTGAGGGTTTCGGCGTTTGTGGTCAAGGTTTCAGATTTAATATGTTTCCGAGTACGGCTGTTAGTACCAGTAAGGGATCCCATAATGAAAACACAGAGCCCTAAGGAACACTATTGGTACTTGCCGTCCTTCGGTTAATGATACAAATCCTGCATTACCCTAAGGACCCTAAACTATGAGAATTATGGTATATTCCTTTTCATGGGTAATGCCGGATTTGTATCATCAACCGTGCTGTGCCTTGTGACCAGAAGCCTGCCAGGAGGCGGGCTGGCATGACGAGCGAAGAGTGTCTGCCTGCACAAGGCATGGTTTAGACCCAGCCATGAAGACCCCAAAAACCTCAAACCCTGAACGCTCTATCTTAAACCCAAACCCTAATTAGCACTTAAGAAGCCTCAAATTCGAAACAACCTAGGTTAAACACCAAACCTTAACCATAAAGCACTCAAAAACAAAAGACAAGTGTGCGCGGGACTCTGGATGCTGACAAAGTGCCCCAAGCGCTTGAGTCTTTCATATACTCCATGATGTAGGTAGGGACAGTAACAGTTGGAAAAGGGTTTTGGGGTCTGTTGTACTGTAATGAATTTAATGAATTATTTCAAGGAGCCCCAAGGAATAATATTGCCCCTATATTGAAGGCTTTCGCACAGCCCACGACTGACGGAATTACCTCTTCCTGCGTTCATGGGCTGATGCTTCTGGCAGGCAGGCTTTGGCAACACTCCTGTACCGCATGGTGAACGTCTTGGAGTGTGCATCGGAAAACTACCTGTAGTCTCCATTGTAGTCCTTTTTTTGGTTTAACCAAATATATAATTAGGATCCTATAAGGTAACCCCAAAAAGGGAACTACAATGGAGACTATAGGTACCCTCTCAAACCGTCACACCCAAACTCCTATCACGTGACCTTCGACCCCAAGTCTTTGCTCCTACATCCGAAACCCTAGCTGCAAACCTCTAAGCCCAGATCCTAAGCCATGAAGAGTATGGACCCCCAACCCTACAGGCCTTCCTACGCCCTAAACCCTAAACCCTAAAGCCCTAAAACCCTAAGCCGCTAAGCCCTAAATCCCTAAACCCTAAAACCCTAAACCCTAAACCCTAAGTCCCTAAACCCTAAAACCCTGTAAATCCCTAAACCCTAAACCCTAAATCCCTAAACCCTAAAACCTAAACCCTATAAATCCCCAAACCCTAAACCCGAAACCCTAAAAACTCCCAAAGGCCCTGAGAAATGTGCCTTGGAAGAATCGGGGCCGACTTCGGCGCGAATGCCAAGGACTGCACGGACATGTGGGTTCCCTCCTAGAGCCTACGAAAACACCATGTTGGGTTCGGGATGTATGAGCCGGGTGTGTTGTAAAGGGACTATAGGGTGAAATACTTAAGCTAAGTGAGGTCTGTTTATAGCTCGACTTCTATGGGGGTCTGTAGGGCTTGAACCCTTCAGCTCTCAACAAAGGTGCATAGGCTTTATAATTAAATGCCTTCGAAAAGAGGTTTCTCGGATTTGCAAACTAGGCTAAAGGTCTTAATCCCGTGATTTCATGAGTTGTTCTGTTGAGGTTACTCTGTCGCACACAACTTATTGGCTGCTTCTATAATAAAGACCAACTTACGATCTCTGCCAGATATATGGCTGCAGGTAGGTTCCAGTATCGAAACTTGACTTCCGACTTCTGCTACGTCCAACGAACTACACTAAAGCTTCGAAACATTATGGCATCGTTATGGCCTATCAGCAGCACTATGCAAGCAACAAGAGCTTGCAACACGTCAACAGTAACAAACAGTCGAACCATAGGAGCCGGGAACATATGAGCCCCACCCATGGTAGGAGTTCGTGATCAAAAGATGCAGAGCCTGCTGTGTAACAGGGTTGGCAACAAAAACGGCGTCGGATCTTGACATTCCTTCTAGCTTAATTAATAGTAATAAGAATAATAAGAAAAAATCATACTATACTACTACGATACTATGTAACAATATACTAAGACTATAACGATACTATAGCAATCATACCATGTTCGCCAGCCTTGCCGGGAACTTGCGGGAATGACCTCGGCTCAACCATGTTGAAGCTTCGTCGTTTCAGGTTCAGGAACTAGGGCTTGGGGTTTAGGGTTTACCTTAACCCTGATAACTTACCTTTTAAAGGACTTATATAAGGAAACCATAACAAGGAACCCTAAAAAGGTAGGCTCTTTAGGGTCCAGGTAGGGTTTAGGGCCTAGGGGCGAAGATCGAATACATGATAAGCAAAGACCACTGCTGTTGCAAACGCAAGGACAAACCTACTTTAGCGTATTTTACCAGGATCCCGAGCATTCTGCAGAACAGAGAAGGGAGCTTGTTACGGCTTTGGCCGAGCAGCACTTCGGCAAAGAAAAGTCACCAGTCTCGATTCAGTGTAGGATGAAGAACCTAAAACCACAAGTCCCAGCCTAAACCCCCAAAAATAAAATCCTAAACCATGTAGCAACTCTGGGTTTGGAATCAGCTGCCTCGAAAGCCGCTAATCCTTTTCTCGTAGAGCGAAGCCCGCAGTGAGCTGGAGTTCGTAACCACGAGCCACCTCATCACATTGCCAGAAGAACCAACAAAACGTGCCTGTCGAGCCCCGACACTCCTGAAAGCTGCAGCCTAATATTGGGGCCTTCATAAATTCAATAGGGTTGTGGGGCCCATTCTACAGTAAGTGTAACGACGAAGCCTCAAAATAACAGTATGGCAATTGTCTAAGCCCCCTATACTTGGCGGATCTTGGGACTTAGTATGTAAGCATGTAAGTACCATAATTGGGGTTATAAGTATAGTTACCCAAATAACAGCCCTAGTTACTAAATCTCATGATCCGTTACGTATCAGGCTGTCTTCCTGAGGTACGGACGGGGGAGGAGGCGCCGCGAGGACAGGCTGCACGAAGTGGGGCATGGGGCGCTGCTGACAAGGGCAAGCAGCAGGGATCACCTGGAGTCATAGGGACCATCGCACCGTCAGCACACTCAGCATCCTGTTTCATCTTACGTGTGCTCATGAATACTTGTTGTCGTCGTTATCGTGAGTATCTCCCCTCGCTAGTACGCACGGTAGAACGACAAGCAAACTGGCAACAACCACCTTAACTACCCTATACTAGTAGTTACTGGTAACAATACTGTGAAGATTCCAAAAGCAACACTATAATATAACCATGCTAACTCGGATAACTGCCCAATCCTGTTGTACCACTACAGTATGCATACTGTACCAATACCATAATAATACTGTACTAGTACTAGACTATGTAAGAAGATACCAATACTATAACAACACTATAGTAATGAAACTATGTAGCGAGAGCGTGCCGCGAGCCTGGGCTGGCATTCCTGGCGGCCTGACCATTGGCTTCGGCTGCAGCTGTCGAACCGCCTGGAGGTTTCGGGCTTTAGGGTTAAGGGGGTTAGGGTTTAAGGTTCAAGGTTTCGGGGTTTAGGGTTAAGGCTTTGGGTTTTGGGCCTTTAGGGTTGAGGGCTTAGGGAAGGCTGGTTTGAGCAAGGTGCCGTGCATTGTGCGAACAAGGTGATTGGTTGTACATTTTGCATTGGCAATCAATGCACACTTTTGGACACTGTATGTGAGCAGACAGATTAGCGTATTGCTAGTTATTGGGGCTCCTATCCTTGCACGCAAACTCTATTGCCTGGGGGTGGGGCGCGAGCTTTTAGCAGGGTGTAGGTGTAAGGGTTATGATTCGTTAAGCAGGATTGCATCTGTATTCCCCGAGCTCTCTCACAAACGCCTATAAGCGCTGCATCTTCATCCTCGCCCCTTTCAGAGAAGCAGATCCGGCTGCCCACGTGGGCTTGCAAGGCCTTGGAGTCTCCGTCATGATGTAGTCTGCCTGTTGGTTTTTGAGGAGCCGCACAAGCAGTCTTGTCGAACTTGAACATAAGCAAATCTGCTGCATCGCAGATGCCGATGCCTTGAGACAGTCCAGGGTCTTTATTAAGGTCCACTCGCTCGGGTTGCTGCAGCTAATGCCCCAATCTCTCGGCCACCATGTGCAGCTTGCTCATCCGGCTTCCGCCTCCTTGCATCATCTGGAGATGCCCCTGATGCCCTTACTGATGCTGGCAGCAGCATCAGCAACCGCCTGGGCCAAGCCTTGCAGCAGAGACTGGTAGTTAGTTAGGACCTTGAGGTTGCAGGGGTTGCAGTTCTATGTGTGGTATGCGAGGGCTCTACTTGGGTGGACCCTTAAATACCCAAGAAGGCCCGAAACGCCCTTGACCTGGTCTTGGAGGAACAACAGTATTACGGTTTAGGGTGGAGCGTTTAGTGTTTTTCGGGTTGTAGGATTTTTTAGTGCAATAACCCTTTCTCCATATGGTTTCAAGGTTTAGGCTGTAGGGCTTAGCACTATCATTCGGATTTTGCGCTTCCGGGACTCCTGTGACTATTTTTCAGCCCCCTGCAGTATTCTTCAACCCACGCACCCTGGAGGTGCAGAAAGGTCGATGATTTGAATTATCGGCTAAAGCCTTGCATGCAGTAAGCCCCAGAGCCTCCAAAACCCCTTAATTAAGGAATATACCTTAAAGTATAACAGGATCCCCAATATAATTTAAGGTAATTAGGGGGTTTTGGAGGCTCTGGGTAAGCCTAAGCCCAAACCCCGGGTTTAGAGGACAGTCGTCACTGCGCTGGTTGCCCTGAGTGTCCATGTGCCCAAACAGTATATGCTTTGGCCTTGAAGTAGTCCCTATATAGGTACTTGGGGGCCGAAGTGTATACTATTTGGTACATGGAACCTTTGGATTACTGCTGTTCGGATTCAGCCATGAAGGCTAAAGTAGCTTAGACTCAAGACAGACTATTTGGAAACCGTCCATTCTGCACATCCCCAGCAATGCCTGCGGTGCAAAGATTGTTGGTGGCTCCTCGGAGATTCATTTTCCGTACGAGGTGCGGCTCATGACACAATGCCCTCAGGCCCTCAGTGCTAAGCCTCAGACCCTCAAACCTTAATTGGGGTTATAAGTAGTTATAAGTATAGTTACCCTAATAATCACCCGAGTTACTAAGACCCTAAAAGCTGAGGTCCAAAAGATCCAAAGCCATGCCTTTTCTGGCTCTGCTTGCCCCTCCTAAACTCAACACAAGACGGCGTGTTGAAGCGTAGGTTGAGGGCTAGTGGCCTAGAAATCTCTTGGACACTCCAGCTCCTATATCTTTGATCTTTGAGCAATTATTACCCTAAACCTATCTACCCTAAACCGTACTCTGAACACTACAAACCTAAATCATAGACAGCCCTATCAAGAAGGCCTTCAGTCTCACAGGAGGCAGACCAGCAAGTGGCCATAATATCACCATTAGGAGGGTTCCTGTAAGTTCTTTTTAAGCGGTTCTCTCAAGGGATCGAAAAGGTTTCTGTAGCATAGGGGTCATAGCTGTGAGAGTGGGGTTTCGAAGCAACTCTAATTCAAGTAAACACGGACTACAAAGGGATAAGGGATATTTGTATACATACCTTAACCCACCAGAACCTACCGTTGTTGCAGGGTCCCGATAAATTCCTTATTCGGTTTTATAATAATAAAAACCTACAGAAATGTAGGGTTTGGTAGGCTAAGGTAATCAAAGGGTAAAAGGAGGGACCCCTAATAAGGACCCCTAGGTATATACCCATAATATAGCCATTATATACCCAATATATAGCCCATTATAGGGTAGGGGTCCCATTAAGGGTCCCTCCTTTTCCCTTTTGAGGTAACCCCCCGGAGGAGCCCTAAGCATCTCGCCATCTCGCGCGAAGTCTGTCCGGAGCCCTAAGAGCACCAAGCCCGAGCCCGTCAAACCTGAACCCCCTTGCGTCTGGCAGTTTAGGGTTGAGGGTCTTAGGGTTTAGGGTTTAGGGTTGAGGGTCTTGGGGTCTTAGGGTTTAGGGTTTCGGGTCTTAGGGTTTAGGGTTGAGGGTCTTAGGGTTGAGGGTCTTAGGGTTTAGGGTTTAGGGTCTTAATTAGGGTTTAGGGTCTTAGGGTTTAGGGGCTAGGGTTTCCCAGAGACTCCACTATCCCTTAATTCAGGAACATATTCTTGACATATAGTAGGGGTCCCTAATATGATCTAGCTAAGTTAGATCCCTTCATTAAGGGATAATGGAGTCTGTGGGTTTAGAGTAGTTCAGGTTGGGTTTAGGGTCGATGCATTTGAACTACAACTTATGCATGGAGGGTTCAGGATCTAGCATTATCCGAGGCTTAAATGCCGGTGCAAGGCCGTCCGAAGAGTTTCAGGAGAGTTTAGAACAAGGGGGTACCGTTTTTAGGGTACATATTTACGTAAGAAGGGCCCCGAACTATCATGGTCCCTTTCAAGACGGTCTGGCATGATCCTTCTTGCTTTGAGCGAAAAGACCGACCTGACTTGGACACTCCTGCATTATGGGTGCTCTTCGGCGGACATCCGGGGACCGCAGATTTTGAAGCAGTGTGGAAGCACATCCTACACAATGGAACCCTGAACACCAAATCTATATGCACCCTGAGATATCGCAGCCTAAACCCTAATATAGGAGGCTTAATACTCAGAACAGTAATAAGGAGCTCCCCCCAAATAGTATAGGTAATTATCTAGGCCCCCATAGTAAGTATAGCAACCGCTAAACCCCGAAGGTGCCTTCACCTCCTGCGTGCGAGCTAGGAGTGTCAGCTGCCGACGCCAGCCAAATCTGGGTTGCAGCAGACGGAGGGTCTCGTGCTTAAGGTCCTGTCTTCAGCTACCCCAAAAGCTCAAGATCTCTAAACTCCTAAACCCTAAAGCCCGAAATGCTTTACAACCAATCCCAAAGACCTCTTATAGCCCTCACGGAAGCTCGTGCTTAAGAACTTAGTTGGGGGCCTCAAAAGGTGGGACGAAGGTAGGTAGGATTAAGGATCCCTTTAAAAAGGACTCTTATTATTTTGGGATTAACCCACCCGCCATCATCCCACCTCGTGAGGCCGCTGACTTAAGAGCTTGCGAAACCCTGAGCCGCAAACAAGACATCGGGGTGCCAGTCGCTGAATCTCTCTCTTCTACACAGCAGTATAAGTATAAGAGTGAGAAACAAGCAACTGTAACACAGCAGCAAGAGGAAATGACTGGCATAGAAAAACGATGACGGTAGTCCTGCAGTTGTGAGAGTAAGTCGGGCATTACCAGACATGTTCGTGATACTAGAATGTAGTAGCAACCAGTATTTGTGGACATGTCCGTCGTAATGACAAACAGGGCTTAGTGTCGTCAATACTCGGGCATATAGCAACGGCAGACCCTGGCCGTGGGAACTACACCAAGCAAAACGTCATTCGACAAGACAACCCCAAACCCCACACTATAATCATACTGAAACAACGAGCATGTCACAGCGTATGGAAAAGAAACGACTAGGACGAGTGACACTCTAACTTAATAACTCCCTTAATCCTCAACCCTGATTCTTTCGCCCCTTGAGCCGTAAACAGCGCACCCTCAACCCAAGAAGCTCTGTTGCAGAACCTTTCAACACCATGTCCTGACTTCTCAAACCCCGTGAAAACCTAAACCCTAGACCCTACATCCGGAAACGCTGCGTTAGCCGAGCTTCTTCGAAATGCCGAGGACTTCTAAGTCCTGCACGCCGTTCATTTCTTGGTTCTTGATAAGGAATTATAAAATGTAAGTTACCACAATAAGGGTTCTGTAGTAAATAATCAATTAAAAATTAGGGATCTACAGTACATAATGTGCTCTTTCGGTAGTATGGCAACTTAAACTAAAACCTTTAGCCAGAACCCAGGCGTATCAGCCTTGAAGATACTTCCACCACGAGTATCGCTGCTGGTAGTGGTCGTGATAGTGACCCAAGCCCCGAGCCTCGCAATGAGGTGCTAGTGCAGATGACCACGATGTTTCTGAACCTGAAAAAGATGGTGATGTTGACAATGATGGTACTGACTCACTGACCATGGCGATACAAACAGACGACCCGATTACGTTGTTGTTGATGATGACGACGATAACGATGATGATGACGATGTTGTTTGAGGAAGGTAGGCGTGCCATGCCCTTTTCATCGTCTTACCTCAGGCACTTGGGGCTCCGAAGCCAAGCCCCAGAGTCCAAAATGGCGGAAGCGCGATTGGCATCCCAGAAAACGCACACACGAATCGCGGACCAAACCATGCGCGGGACTGCTCTGAAGCGACACGCAAGGAATCCAAAGAGGCGTGCGAGTTTGCAAGAACAGCTGATGGAAATTCAAGTCATACCAAACCGCTTTACACTGAAAGCCACACCACCTTAGTGCTGCGACACTCCTTGCACAACGAGGAGTTATCGCGTATAAGTACGGCATAGAACGGCTACAGCAGATCCCTTGGACAAAGCAAACTGGCTGTCCACCCTAGCGTACTCTTACGTTGCCTTATCCTACCCTAGCTTCCTTTACCCTAATTATGCTACTATGCTACACTACAGGACAAAACAGGGCAGTACACTACAGAACGATGCATCGTATCACGTTGTGCACTAATAGAATACTTTGGATGACCCCAAACCCGAACCCTAAGCCGCACACTCCCGGAACCCGCACTCTAAAACGATACGTCTCCCCAGAATTTGGCGAGTCCTGCTCAGTGAGGGAACTGAGCACAAGGCCGTTGACTGCCTCTTGGAAGGAATTGATGAGGGTGTTATATGGGAGTTTCCGAAAATAGGGGACCCTAAAATAGCACCCTAAATAGTAGGATCCTTATTATAAGGGACCCCAAAATAAGGTACCCCTGTTTTCGAAACCCCCATTTTGGGGCCTTCGAATTTAGTACAGGGTGTTGAAGTATATTAAACTATGATTAGTATAAGGAGTCCCCAAGATAGTACTGGTTCTGGTTCTGGTGCGGACAGTAGAGCTCATGCGTACGAGCGCGTCCCAAAACTGCACATTGCTTGCACCTAATTAAAGTTCGGGAGTCCGGCGCAGAAATCCACGATCCTTACACGTGGTGTGCACTCGGACATGTGCTGATGCAAGAAAAGCTGGGGCTGTTCAGCGCTTGCACCTAAAGCCAACTCCATGTCCTACCTCAGATCCCCAGCGCAGTGCTTCACAAGCGCTTTCAGGGGAACAACACCATTTACATGGCCATGAAACCCATCAAACGGAAAAGATCTTCCTGCGATGCGGGTCCCTAGCAGGCCATCCTTCTCCGTGGGACCCTCACACTAGGCCACCTTGAAAGTGCAGTGACAGCGTATGCACAAAAGGGGCCTAGCGCAAACGAAAAAGCTGTCCACGTCAGTAGCACTATACAAAAATGGACTTCGAAACCATGTACACGCACACACCGGCGATCCTTTTCAGGTATTCCGGATTTGATAACGAAAGCGCTGTAGCAATTCTCATTTGACAGCATTGCATACATTACGGGAAAATGCAGTACACAATCCCGCTCAACAAAGACCACCCGCTGCAACCAGCCGCATTTGAGCGCTGATGCTAGCGCGAGCAATCAAGACATGAGTTGTCTTGAGATGGGAAAGCTGCGTTCCGCAGCATGCCCCGTTCTCTGCACACAGCCCACAACCCTAGGAACTAAACAGCAGCCAAGAGATAGAACCGGCGCCCAAAGGCAAAAAACCGTCTCTTGCCTGGACAATCCAAAGCGCACTGCAGCAACTTCAGTTCTGGAGTGCACAAACATCACAAATTACAGTGCCGCAGCAGTACAACTACTCAGGGGGCAATCAGCTCAACAGTTTTCCCACTGGTACTCTTTGGTTCTACTCGGCAACAGCTTTGTCAGCCTCCTTCACGGTCTCGTAGACACAAGGGAGGTACCTGTCGTCGAAGGAGTCGATGGCCTCGGATTTGTAGAGCTTCTTTGTGGTACCGGCAGCGCTTAAACTCACCATCGGCCTTGGCGGGGATCTTGTCCAAGTCGGCCGGCATCTCCCTGCCGAAAGGCGAAGCTGGGGTGTTGTAGTACTTCGACGAAATCTGAAGATCTCCTGGACGACGTCCACCTTCGCCTTGCCGGCCACATCCCGCCAGGGGCGGAAGAAGACCTTCAGGTCCTGCTGGTCGTCGTCGCGAGTGGTTTGGTCGGCATCGTTGTTGTAGCCATCCTTCGCGTTGTCGAAGAACTTCTGAAGCGCCTTGGCAAGGACTAGATAATCTCCTCTGGAATGTCCTGGCTGAACTCGTCGCTCTCGCGGAACTTCCTGTCGACGTGGCGTGCCCGCACTTCCCATCTGGGCCATGGCATTTGGGCACTGGGGCCTCGAGATTCCTGACTACTGGCGACTCGGGCCCTCAAGATAGTACTGGCAATTATCTAGCCCCCTATGATACAGGGTTTAGGGCAAGGTTTAAAGTTTAGGAATTGCTTTCGGCATATCGGGTTTATAGGGCTTAGGGCAGGGTTTGGAGTTTAGTTCCGTTTGGACATCGGTTTCGAAACGTCACACGAAGGCGCAGATAGACCAGGAGGGCATATGCAAGCAGGAGGAAAATCGCGGGGAGTTCTGAGATTTCGGTATTCGGGTTTTGAGGACCTGGGCGCTTGAGTCGCGGGATTTGGGCTTCAAGTGCTGGATACTTGAGAGTACAAACCCTACCTATAGTCTCCATTGTAGTTCCTACTTTTGGTCTAACCAATTACATATTAAGGATCCTACAAGGTAACCCCAAAAACGGAACTACAATGGAGACTATAGGTCAACCCCAAACCCCTCAACCCCAAACCCTATACCGCCTTCAGGGTGTTTTTGGCTGAAGGCTGAAGACTGGCAGCAGTCTGCCTCCCTCAGCCTAATCCGTAAGGGTCCATGTACCCATATAGAGATACATGGGCCCTAATGTACCTATATAGGGACTACATTAACGCCAATGTATATACTATATAAGTACATGGACCCTTAGGGAATCCTAAACAAAAACTCGTCTTCACAATCCTAAACCTTCCTGAAAACGGGTGTGGGGCTTATGGGACAGGCAGTTCTGGAAACCTACACCCCGCACCTAAACCACCAGCCCCTACATAATTAACTATAGTCCCCATTGTAGTTCCTTTTTTGGTTTAACCAATTTTTATATTAAGGATCCTACAAGGTAACCCCAACAAGGAACTACAATGGAGATTATAGGTAGTATCCGTCAGGGTGACCTGTATAGAGTCTTTGAAGAAGGCCTTCCCAAACACCAAACCCTCCAACCCACACCCTCAACCCTGAGCCCTCAGTTCGAAAACTCTGAAACACTGAAACCCTAAACCCCTAAACCCTGAAACCCGAAACCCTAAGCCCTCAATTCAAAAACCCTTTACGCAGGAGAGACCGAGATCTAGCCTGGGCTCGCAGAAGCTCCGCAATTTCGGAAGGAAAGCCGGCTACCTCGGGGCCAGAAGCACTCACTTTAGGGTTTAGGGTTTTAGGGCTTGTAGGGATTAGGGTTTAAGCTTTTAGGGCTTGTAGGGATTGGGGTTTAGGGTTTTGGGACTTGTGGAATTTAGGGTTTGCAGGGCTTCAGGTGGAAGTCCAGGGTCGTTCTGGGTGCTCTGGATCTCGGGTGCTGGAGTTCAGGGTTTAGGGCTTAGGGGATAGAAGATCGAACGTGAATAGAAGGTTTAGGGGTGTAGGGTTTAGGAAGAAGATCGAGGCTGATACTGCTCCTTCCGCACTGGGGTTTGGGCTTTTTTTTGGTTTTAAGCTCCTTGTCCCTCCGCAACATCCGGGGTTTAGGGTTTAGGATCTTGGCTGCGGAGTTTTAGAAGGATCGCTCAGGACAGCTTGAATGCCTGCACATCAGCCACCTGTACAAACCCCGAAGTATGTCTGCAACCCTGAACCCCTAAATAAACCGCAAACCTTGTAAACCCAACCTTGCATTGAACCCTAAATCCCTGACCTGAAATACCGCCCCTCTCGAACCTTATTGTATACCTATAGTCTCCAAAGTAGTTCCTTTAGGATCCTTAAAAAAAATTGGTTAAACCAAAAAAGGAACTGCAATGGATACCTTAGGTAAACCTATAAAAAAAACCCTCCCAAAAGATCTGGGGCCTCCTGTGCCCACTGCGCCACATCCTCCACGCTCCACGCGCTGAGTGGACGTACGGCGCGCTGGGGACTCGGGTCCTCGAGGTGGTTTAGGGGTTAGGGTCAGAGTCTCAATTCGGGTTTAGGGTTTTAAGGGTCAGAGTCTAACTTAGGGTTTAGGGTTTAGGGTCAGAGTCTAAAGGCTTCAGGTATGGGGCTCTTTTGGGGAACGATGCATTTGGACTCACGTGTTCGAAATCCACTGGATCATTCCATCTTCATATATATATATATACACACACATACATTTGTACATACATACACACCTACATATATATATATATATATATATATACACATATATGTGTATATACATATATACACACATACATACATATACATACACATGCAAGTAAACCCCAAGCCTGAGTGCTTGGAGCCGAAGCCCTCAGGTACAAGCCAAAGCTTAAAGTTGGGATAGACTAACCAGATCCCCTAAGCCCTAAGCTGCAACAAAAACACTCCTAAGCCCTAAACCACATAAGAAACCACTGAACTTCCTAGGTCCTAGACCCCAAGCCCTAAGCCGCCACCTGGCCCGAACTGAACCCCGGAAGCGTGCACTCAAGACCCAGAACTCCAGGGTCCAAAACAGCTCTCACAGGCAAAGGTCAAGCAAAGCATACATCGACCCGCGAAGCCCATGCTCCTTAACTGAGGAATGTGCCCTAAATAAGCAGGGAGCCTGACTCTTCGAGTTTGAAGTGTGTCTCTTGAACAGTGATCGAGTATTGGACCCTGCAAAAAGGGTGTTTGGTCAGATTTAGTAAGGTGTCGGCAAGCATATTCCAATACAAGTACTATCCTTCTGTCGACATGCTTGGGTGAAGAAACCCCGAAGCCACACGGTGGACAAGTGAACCGATGAGCTTCCTTCCCAGACCTGAACGTGCAATTTCGGAGGCCTATATTTCCCCTCTCCAAATGAGTTGGCTCCCTAAATATGAACCCCAAGCCCTGATGCCCGAGTTCCTAAAGTTCCTAAGACCCTTGCTTGGAGGTTCATGGGTAGTTAGAAGAACGGTAAGAAGTCCACCAATATGGGTTAACTATACTTACCGTACTTATAACCCCACTTATGACTACCCTAAAACCCTATAAACCCTATGACCTTAAACCCGATTCCCTTAAAGGAACCCTAAACCCTAAACCCTAATCCCTTAAAGGAACCATACTTGTGAACCGCCAAGGGTACGGCAAGAGACCCGGCGAGTCCTCTCTCCGCGGTGGGCGGCTGAGACTCCGGCCTGGACCCATCCAGGCCGATATACAAAGAGATCTCAACCAATGTGTGAGTATATACACCCATGTATGTATGTGTATGTATGTATATGTATATATGTATATTCTATTATACATGTATATATATATATACAGATATGTACATCATACAGATAGAGACATAGGTATACACAAAGACTTTTATATACATACCTCATATTCGGTGCATATGTTAAGATTCGAGAGGGCTGAATGTTGTGCTTTCAGGTGTATTCCTTAATGTAGGGCAATGTAGGGGTATTGGGCTCTCTCAAGCAGGCAAGGTTTTGGTAGAGCTTTTACCAATGTTCATAGGATTTTGGATCCCCTGTGGTTAGGGGAATTTGCCTTACGCCTTGAGTTATAGAAAGGGTGTTGCTAACATTTACGGGCTGCTCTTTCGATCCGAGGTGCTTGGCTTCGCTCGTTCGGACACTATAAACACTTATAGACAACCGGATAGCTCAAGTTGTCGTTTGCATACCGTATGAAGCTGAACCCTGACAGGCAACAAGCTCCAAAGTAGGTTCAACACTTGCGTCAGGCGGGTTTCATGCCTGTTGAGTATAATGTCCTTGGATTTTGAGGTAGCTGCATGGGTTTAGGTTCTAAAGCACAGTCACTTGTGTGACTGTTGTTCTGGAACATGAGCTTGCCGCGGCAGACCGAGTGCGTTGTCTCAGGTCTGGATATGGTTTAACGCCCGAGACTCAAATCTGCCTTCAGCTACTAATGAACGACCGAACTACACAAGCATTTCGGTCAATGGTCTAATTCAGAACACTCAGACCCTAAATCCCTGCATCGCAACTCCTCGGCCGACACCTCAGTAGCCCAGTGCTGGCTCAACCCAAAAGCCCAAAGCCCTGCCCAGAGCCTCCAAAACCCCTTAATTAAGGAATATACCTTAAATTATATTGGGGATCCTGTTATACTTTAAGGTATATTCCTTAATTAAGGGGTGTTGGGGTCTCTGGGTGAAGCCCTGCACACGAAACACTAAAGACTTGAGGCCCCCCAGTGTCAGCACCTTGATAGTGCAGTGTTGAAAGCTTTAGGCAAAAACCCTGAACTGCAGAAAGCCTAAAGTAAGCCTGGAACCCTATCAGGACACCACAAAAGTACCCTTAATCGCTGCTCAAACTACTTTGATAACGGAGGGAGGATCACGACGTCTGAGCTGCCGGTCGTCTAATTGCCCAAAACCCTTAATCTCAAAACCCGAAACCCCAAAGAGCAGTACTAAATGCCGAAACCTTGGCCCTACACCCCTAAACGCCTGGCCCTAACCCTAAACCTCTAAGCCGCAAAACCCCAAACCCCTACGCCACAAAAAGCCTGAATCTTGAAACCCTGAACCATTCTAAAACCCAGAAGTCCTCTAAACCCCCGACAGTAGAAGCCAGAAAGTTGGAACATCAATACCCTCATGGCCTTAAAGGTAAAGTATAGGGGATCCCAGCACCAATCATCCTAAATCCATGTTCCAACTTTCTGGGGTTCAATATACCCAGAGGGTCCATATACATTACCATTGTGGAATTAGGTCCCAAAAGACCATCCCCATTATGGCTTCGGGGACCTAGTTCCATAATAGCAGTGTATATGGACCCTCTTGGATAATTTACTGAACTTAGAACCCTAGCAAAAATTATAATTTTAGCTGCTTCTTAGGCATTAGAATAAATCATTTCTAAGTACCCCTAGGAGAATTGAACCCTGAACCCTATTAACTCACGTGGCCTTCCCGTCCTCGGGGCGAGGGTGCGTCCTTGTCCCCGGCCTCGCGACCTCCGCCCACAGTCGGGGCGTGGGGTTTAGGGTTTAGGAGGGGCAGGGGACTTAGTAAGGGCTCCTTTAAGGGATCTATGGGGTTCCTTAAAGGGATCTATGGAGTTTAGGGTTTACTTACCGTTGGCTAGTAGGGAATGGAAGAATGGTAGTAATAGTAGTTCTAATTATACCCCATTCTCCATTCCCTACTAACCAAAGGTAAGTTTAGGGTTTAGGAGTGTAGGGGTTTAGGGTTTAAGGATTTTCGGTTTTAGAAACCCACCTCTTCACATGAATGTAGGGGTGCATGCATGTACACACACTGAGATTTTGCATGTATTGTTGATTTATTCATGTTGAGGTATACTGCATATGTATAGAGGACGATAGTGGGACACATACATACATAGACATCTGGTTTTATAGGCTAGAGAGTTTATAGGAGTCTATAGGGTGTTGCAGGCTGCTCGGGGCTTCATCAGGGTTGTCAAAGGGATCACTTGGGGTTTGTAGGGTTCTACAATTAGGGTTTAGGGTTTAGGGTTTGGGGTTTAGGGTTTAGGGTTTAGGGTCCTCTAAACCCTAAGATTGGAAGGGTTGGCGGTTTGGGGCTCCTGCTTCCCTAAACCCGAAGGGCGTGAATATCTTCTTAGCTAAAGAGTACACCTTGCATCATAATGGCACGCCCCCTATAGTTCGTTCTGGATTGCCTAAGTAACCTGTTTTTTTTGGGGGGGGTCTCGGGTGAACCGTAGCTACCTGACCACCAAACCTCACCTGAACCCCAAGCCCCTCAATCTCAGAAGCCCCAAAACCCTAAACCCTAAATCCCTAAACCCTTAATCCCTAAAACCTAAATTAACTAAACCCTAAATCCCTAACCCTTAATCCCTAAAGCCTAAATTAGCTAAACCCTGAATCCCTAAACCCTTAATCCCTAACCCGAAATCAAAAAAACCCAAATCCCTAAACCCTCAGACGCCGGCCTCTGGTGGCGACTGCCCGTGGAGGCAATGACTGCGACCTCTGCGCCAGACCTCTCCGGAGGGCCTGGCTGGATCTATCTGGGAGTTTCCGAAAATTAGGGGTACCTTAAACGGGATCTCTAAGGGTTCCTTAGCGGGATGTACAAGGGTTCTGTAAAGGGTCTAAGGTCTAGAGTTTCCGAAACCTAGGGGTATCTTATTCGGGGGTCCTTATACGAGGGGCGGAAACCCTCATATACCTAGACCCCCCAACAACCCTAAAATATGCCCCAAATACCCGCTACTAAGGGCCATAGGGCCTCTGTTAAAGGGCTCTTGGAGGTCCTGGTAGTGGAGGAGCCTGAATGCGGTTTCGAACAGCTTTGAATAGGGTCGAACAGGGCTTTGTGGGCTTTCACGCAGCCGCGCTGGAACTGGCTTGTAATGTTTTATAAAACAGTGTTCTATAAAACACTACAAGCCTGTTTTATAAAACACTACATGTAAGGCTTTAGTATCGGGGCGTTAGCAAGAGGAAACGGTGTTACATAGTAGTATCACCATATAGGGACTATAACGGAACACTACCCCTGGTTGTTCAGACCCCTAGACTATGACATCGAAGTCTGTTTGGCGGGTCCAGGGAAGAACTGAGGGTTCTTATTCAGGAAAGCTTTTCAAAGTCAGCCTCTCTATACAGGTCGCGAAGGATTCTGGGCCTGGGGAGGGGGCATTGGACTCTGAATCAACATGCTTTGACATTCCTTGTAACAGAGACGTGTATCAGCCGGACAGCTGTTCAGGCATCGGGTGAACCGACCACAGCCTAGTGAGTCGTACATATGCCAAACTTCCTCTCAGGGTGAGATGAAGAGCTCGAATGTCAAAGACTTCCAGCTGAGGTTTAGGATTTCTGGATGGAATCCATCACCCTGAAACAGAACCCTCCAAACCCCCAAGACCTTGACTGTCAGGGTATCGTCCTCAACGATTCGTGCCTCCTGAGCACTGCAAGGATACTACGGCCTTGATAATTAGAACAAGGTTTCGGGGCCCATTATACTGTAATTCTCATGAGTAACCCCCACAACAGTATAAGTAATTATTAATAATTAAGGCCCCTATAATAACTTGAAGTAGCTGGATGGTTGAGCCCTTCCTGCTACTTGTACTTACGACTAAGCCCACACGCTCGCAGACATCGGCATGCAAGAAGCATCCCGTGATTAGTCCGCGCGTGGAATCCCTCCTGTACTAGGCTCTTCGACCTCGCTCTTTGACCTGACACCTTTTGATACAAAACATTAGGGCGACCCTCCAGGGATCCTTGTGACGCCCGTACAGCACCATAAACTCCATGTACCTCTCAAGCCCCGTAGGAAACCTTCAAAACAATCTAGTAAAATGCTTCTGTGGCCATCGGAAACCCTTATCACAAAGAAAAGGCCGTTAATAGAGGGGCTCTAATAATCAGAATAGGGGTTTGGGTGTATCTTACACTACAATCATGATGAACCACTACAATAGTAATGCTTAGCTAATCCCAACAAGTCATTCCACATAAGGCTAACGGTACCAAAAACAATTATCCCCAATCGATACCTGGAACCGTATTGGAAATTATTTAGGCCCATAAACCCCTAAACCTACAGTATTTAGTCTCCTCTAGTACATCCTCCACAACTGTGCTCCTCATAGTCCAACTGCCCAGCCGGGCTCGGAGACCTGTCGCAGGCTTTAGGGTCTAGGCACCTTTGAGGCTTTGGACTTTGAGCTCTAGGGTTTCGGACTTACTGGCATCTACCGAGTGGGTTGTGCAGGGTCCCGTAAGCGTGTTGTCAGGCTGCTCCGGGTTCCTCAAGACGTCGTTTGTGCGGCTTCTTAAACGTTCTTCTAAGAGTTTTCTGAGGGGTGCTATACAGGTACCTGCCCGGGGTGCACATAGTCGAAGCTTCCAACTCCAGGCAGGAAGCCGGGTTTGCTGTTGCTCTACACTCATGCCTGTTGATCCCGTGCTCTTGCTGCGGTGGCCGGATTTAGGCCTGTACCTCGAGTACGGCCCCCATACAGTAAGAGTCCATAATAGGGCTACTATTAAGGTCCTATATATCTATATTATGAATATTATTCAACTATTACTGAGTGGGGGCCGTACCTAACCTGTACCGGATTTCCGAAAACCTTCAACAATCGGAGTCTGCTGGCCTGGGTGAGACCGGCGACACTGGAGGAGTTTTGGGCTCGCCCTGCAAGGCACAAGTTTAGGGTTTAGGGTTTTGGGGTTTTGGGTTTAGGGTTTTGGGGTTTAGGGTTTTGGGGTTTAGGGTTTAGGGTTTTGGGGTTTAGGGTTTAGGGTTTAGGAGCCGTGGTAATTCAGACTAAGGGTTTGGTGATCAGACTAGGGATTTGGTGTATGTTGTAGTATGAGTATAAGCATGACTATACCGAGATACGAATACCCCTTCATTAAGCAATGCACCCTAAATTATAAGGGGCTTCATATTATGGTTTGAACTATATTCATTAATTAAGGGGGTGTTGGTCTCTCTGGGTATACCGAGATACCATTGCAACATAATCTATTCCGAAGTCTCGGCTGAAGGGCTTTGCATTTGGTTGGGTTAACCTGGTTGTGTGCAGTATGCGATTCTAGCATAAAGTATATCGTGAATTTGTATGACTCCCTACGCTCCCTAGTGCAAGCGATGCTTCGGCACTCACTTTTTGTGTGTTCACGCCGAACATCTGTTTGTAGTAGGAGCTTTGACACACACTCCCCACAGGGTGGAGCGGGCGGGCCCCTGGAATTCTCGAGAGGGAATGCCCCAGAAATTCGCTACATGCGTCAAAACTGCACAAATAGTGCTCATATGACTCCCTACGCTCCCTAGTGCAAGCGATGCTTCGGCACTCACTTTTTGTGTGTTCACGCCGAACATCTGTTTGTAGTAGGAGCTCTGCCACGCGAGCTGAGCGACTGCTGAAAGAAATGCCAGCGCAACGATGCGCCAACACTTCAAAGTCTTTGACACACACTCCCCAAACCCATGTCCAAAATGGCTCTAAGGGTGGCGTGGGAGGGCTTTGTGACAGAGACAGCAAGTGAACATGCCGTAGCGCTCGAGCGGATGTAGAACAGAGTCATCGGCACAGCTGCTGCAGAATGGCCCTCGCAAGTTCTGGAGTGTACACTTGAGCTTGCTCTGTAACGAAACGCTTGCCTATTATTCCACTGAGCTGGATGTGCGGCCTTCTCGTTCGTGAACAGCATCTTGCTCCTGAACAGCGCAGCATACAGAACGAGGGACACAGCCACACTAGCAATCGAGTGGGCTTTTTCCATGGGGTTCCATACTGACATTGGTCCAGCGATACCAATTGCACCCTACCGTCACGTAGCAGACGCTTCATGCCTTTGGTACGCCAGACTCTGGAGCTGAGGGGATTCTCAAGATACCCTGGGATCTGAAGGCGTAAGCATCTGCGAATGACCTTGAGAGCTCCAAAGAGCATGCTGTTTGCATCCGCAACCTTCTTTTGATCATGAACAGACAAATCCGGCAACCCCATGATCGAGTCACCGTTGTTGCCCCGAAGGGCACTGGGCATCTTGGATGACCTCGCTGCTCTTCTAGCCCTGCTCCATGTATTGCATGGCAAATCTATCCCAACAGCATGGAAATTATGCAACTGAGAGAGGATAATATTCCAACGGCTTGGCTTTGCGAGATCATTTTGAGGAGAATGAGCGAGGTCAACAACAGCAGCCTGTCCGCCACTCTCAGCTACCCATCGAGCACCTGCCGCCTGGCCACCGAACAGACTTAGGAAGGCCTTGTTTCGAAGAGGCTGGCCATCTGCTTCTTCACTTCTCGAGGAAGTTGGCACGTGCCACTCTGGTAGTAGCGGAGAAAGTTCCGGCGTACATCTTCGCCAAACTTTCGGAGGCGATCCCCATGCTTGTTGATGCTCTGCTGTAGCCGTCCAGGCTTGTCGTAGATCCTTGCACTCGAGTCCGAGGCCCATCTGCCCCGACGCTGGATCGACTGAATCGACCTCAGCTTCATAAGATGATCGCGGCTGGCTCCCCCATGACGGTTCTGATACGGGGATTTTGCGATATCCCCCACTGTCAAGGCCTCCACTGCAGACCTCCACACCTTCAGGTAGTCCGCCGCTTTGAAAGCCCACATGTCGGCATCCTCGCCATGAGCCCGCATGCGGTCCGAAGCATGCTGCCTGATCAACTGGTCGAGCCACGGAGCCCTCGTGTCGTCCAAGATCAAAATCTCGTCGTAGATCCCGGCCTTGGTGGACTCCCCCCTCTCTACCGGCGCCAGCACTATGACGGAGTGCCCAAAATCGGCATTCTTCTCCACGTAGTCGACGGCCTTGAGCTTCAAAAGCTCTCCTGGCCTCGCGTAAGTCGAGTAACTCAGCTCGTTGAAGAGCGCCTTGTCTCGATGCTTTGCTGCTAACAGCACCGCCGAGATGGAGCTTTTGACAAATTCGATCATCGGCAATCTCGATTGTGTCGGGGCCAGTCGCCTCCACCCTTTCAGAGCTCTCTTGAACCTGGGAAGGTGCAACGCGGCCTCGGGCCGGTGGTGCTCCAACGCGGCCTGAAGCTTGGCCCCACTGCTGCAGTTTTCGCCACTGAGGTACAGGTCGTCGGCGTAGTCGCACAGCACCGCGTCTAACTCGCCTAGCGTCTTTATGCTCAACTGGTAGAAAAGGACAAACTCGTAGAACTTTTCCAGCTTCTGCAAGTAGCTCTTGTGCGTCTCTTCTCGCACGCTGTGGGACTCTAGAATCGTCCTCTCCCCCAGACTGGCACGCAGACGCTGTCCGTACTTCTTTTGTCTCCTCCTGGCCCTCTCCCGCTTGAGCTTGACTGACTTGAGCAGCTTCTTCAACCCCGTCGCCCGCGGTGCTGGAGTTGCTCTCACTCCCTCCCGATCCGGCGCCTTCAAAATATGAGGTCATTAGCGTGTGCCTTCAAAATCCTGGGTCATGATACTACTTTGCGTCGATGACCTTGGATTTCGCCTACATTTGCGTAGCCTGGTTTTGCGGCATTTATGGTTCCATAATTGGGGTCATTATACTATTAATATACTATGTTTATACTATATGTATACTATATTTATGCTACGTTTATACTAGTTACTATATATTTTACTATATCTACACAACATATACATATATATATATATGTATATATGTATATATGTATATATGTATATATGTATATATGTACATGTAACCTCGTTCTATGTATATGTATATGTATATATACTACTTATATTATATATTATATATTATACATACATATATACATATCGTATATGTGCACGATGTATGTGTGTGTGTATATATATATATATATACACATAATGCTGTATATCCAAACTTTTCATCTTTATTTATATATATACACATACTATATCTACGTATACCATGTACTTATACTTCAAGCACTGTGTATATATTCTTTCTTTACACTACCTATGTGCAAATTTCACAATACATACATATAGATATAGATGTATATATATATACATATATATATATGTATATACATGTTTACACCATAAACTATTTGCGATATACTTTATACTTATACATAAACTGTTTGTTATTCACGATATACTACATACTATATGCTCTTTATATACACGGTTCAAAAACTATATATACACTAAGTATACATGTATATATATATATATACTCTCTCTCTCTCTATAGATTTATGTATATTGTATATACTTATACTATCTATTATAGACTTTATACTTTATACTAAGAACTTTGTTCTAACACTATATAGTGTATACTGTTTACTACATACTGTATACGATATACTATATGCTAAGTACTTTATACATGCATATAATATAACATACTAGTTTGGATATCTGCTGGTACTACAAGACACATCTATATGTTTGTTGTTTATAACTGGATATTCATAACAATGCAATCATACACTGTATATCTGCCAACACACTTGTATCTTATATGTGCATATATGCGTGTATGTTATACACGGTTTCAAAATCAATGTGAAATATATATGTATATATATATATGTACACACATATGTGTTTTTTGCATAATGTTTGTCACGATATGTATATCTCTATATGTTTATATGATCACTACGACGACAAGCACGACATGGAGTACACACACATTTACGTCGTTCGGCACATTTACGCCACATTTATCTACCGCGGTATATCCAAAGATTGCAGATAGTGCATCTTTTGCATTAAGATGAGACAAGTACAGATATACATGCCTACCGAGCGTATGCTCGCGATTCCTGTAGCTATCTCATAATCATTCATAATCCATAAGCGGCGGCTGCTGACATAAAATGGAAGCTGCTTCCATAAACTAGCGCATGATTCCATCAAATGGCGGATGCTTCCCTAAATAGCTCATGCTTCCACGGTAGGAAAGCAATAATAGGTGGCGTGGACGATTTAGTAGCATTGTAAATGCCTCTAGTAAGCACTATCTCCTACGTTTAATTGTCCCACGACATCCTAGAGCAATTTCTCTCGCCTCGTAGGGCCGCGATATCGCCATTCGTATGGCTTCAAAGCACGAGTTTAAGGTTTTAGGTTTTCACCTTTCAGGTTGTCAGAAAAGGAAAACCAAAAACATTGATGACTAAAGATTGAATGCCTATGAAGAAAATGATAGCGTTCAACTAGGAGAAGTACCAGGCTTGGGCTCTGTTCTCGTTTGTACAAGGCTTTATCTTGTTGTGCCTGGGCAGGGTTTAGACGTTGTTGAGCCTGCAGGGTCTAGCTTTTCAAGGTGTTTGTACAAACTCAAAATTCAATTTCTGTTCTTATAAACCCTTGCCAAGAAGCCTTTTTTCCCACCATCGGATGAGATAGCCGCGCTTGCCAGCATCAGAATCCCCGAAGCAATCGAATGGCTGATTAGATTGAACCCCACCGGGGCGAAGCCAACTCTGAGCACCTGCCTTTCTAGGGTTGAATGCAAGTGCCTTGCGGGAATATGTTGCACTGACTAGTTGACTTGCCTAACTATAGTATATATGTGGAGGATGAACTACGGGAGTGTCCCTGAACCTGGCTTGCCCGAGTTCAAAATAGTTCACCAAATAGAATTGCACCGGCGAGACTAATGGTTGTTGTCGTCGCCATTGATCAGGACCAATGTTATCACGCTAAACCCCATCCACATGTCAGTTCTAGTATCTTCGTACAGTCTGATTCTTATATTGTCATCCACTGGTCCTAAGTCTGTGCGTATATATGTATATGTTTATACACACTTTTACATAAATACACATACATTGAAACATGAGTATGCATCTTATGTATGAGCTCGCCTTCCCACCCCAAAGATCTACCACGTTCGGGTTGGCAAAGCCCCGTTTGCACCCTTTAGCCGCCAGAGCTACCAACCCGCAAGAAACAAGTCAGGTCAGGTCCCTAAACCGCGAAGCCGTTCATCCCCTGATCTATTTTTCATTCTGCCGCTATGACTGATAAGGTACCCGGGCCCTCGCCATGTATCCACTAGTCACTAGCGCAGTCCCATGACGCACCAGAGACGCGAAACGTGTATCCCTTTTGCCAATGATTGGTCTATACGGCTTCAAAGCCTTCACAGAGTCAGCTCTATTTGTTCAATCAGGCCATTACCTCCCGATCGTTGCATTCTTGATTTACGACTGGCTAGGAACTCCACCCATGTAACCAGCACTCTCTTAATTTACTCGTGTGCCTGTATCATATGCTCAGACAGAGCGTAGTTCGAGGCTTAGATCTTTCGAGAAATTTCATTCGGCTCCTACTAGTCCTATTATCGGTTCGGGAACGCAGCCATTGAACCCTGAAGCCGTCAATCCACCAAATGTGCCATTATGATTGGCAAGGCAAGGCCGTAAAACCGGTATATATGGCCAAACGAACTTGTTGATGGGATTATGAACGTACTGGTGGTTTCCTGTGCCCCAAATTCGCGTAACGGAGGTTTTCATCGCAGGCATACACACGTAATCCTAGTCCGGAGCCCTGGTTCTCACCAAGACAACTTTCTATCACTCAGCTCATTCATCTGTATGTGAAGGGCGCGGAGTTTCCAAAAACTTCCCTACTTTCCTGCTCAAAGGTACAATGCACAGGTTCTGTTTGACCCTCCCCTTCTTGTGTTTTTGGACATCGGCGACATCCTGGTTAATTATCTAGCATCATCCTTATTGCATGGAGTAGATTCCAGTGCATGTCTGTTTGTCACAATACAACGAAAAATCGTGCTTGACACAGCGGCATGTCAACACAGAGTTGTTCTTCTATGTTCCGGGTGATGAGCCTGTTAAGCAGCTTTCGTGGAGTCCAAAGCAATGGCTATCCGCACAACCAGACTTTGCACCCAGATACTGGAATCATAGCTAACTCATGAATCTAAGTCGTTGTACTTGTGATATTGACATCCACTGTGCGATCAAATCCATGTTGTATGAGGTGCTATGAGTCCGTGCCCTTGAAGAATATCTCCTGCTCCCGCCAATGCAAACCCCATCATTCATCCCTTCAGTCTGCTATCGTCCTCACGGCACATGTTATAGCCAGTGGCAAAATTCCCCGACATTGTCCGCATAGTGCGCGAAGCAACATAGAACAACACACTTTGACTCTTATCATAGGTTTCTACCCACGCAATCTAGGAGTGAGCATTTCTTATATTGCCTGCCTTAACCTTCATTAAGCCCCTTCTGTTCTTCCCCAAACGCCGGACATCTCCAAAGTCCTGGTTCGGGTTGGCTTTAATTATTGCCCATAAATCCTTGTTTAAATCATTTCTGGGCATTAATTACGACATCCGTGAACTCAGTGAAGCCACAGCTCTGTTTTGTAGGCCCTTGAGTTTCCACTCCACGTCGCCTGTGCTTCCGGTATAATGCCTCGAAGTAAACAGAACCTGGGGTAGAGGGTCCGCGCATGCGGGGTGCGAGCCAATAAAGTCACTAAAGCATAAAACCAGCAAGCCTTCAAGCTATTCATCCACCAAAACAAACGAGTTATAGACCACCCGGGAAAATTCAATAGCAACAGAAACACCTCCGCAATTTGACATGGATGTTCCCGCTGCTTCAGCGTCGAAGACGGGTGGTTCTCCAAACAAATACGCGAGATCTTCCACTCTCAATGCTTCATTCAAGGGACAGACCCAATGTTGAACCTAATTATCGTGTCGTGTTCATGCTTTGTTTCTCGGTTGCAATGCTCACGGAAGGTTGTTCTTGTGAATGTGCGGTGTAGTGTCGTCTGAGTGACCATGCGGGACGAGGCTCTATGAAGCGAACGGATCATTTGGATAGGGGGGGTGAGTGGGGCGTGCCATATCCGTATACATGCACATATACATATATAGATGATTATATATATATATATATATATATGTATATCTGTATGTACACGCGAACACAATACATGCGTGCATAGATACGGGGCTCGAAAAAAGTAAAACGACTGACCACAACCGGAGGACTGCTGCCTGCATGGTAGGGTATGTAATGTAGTGTTGGTACACAGGCCTGCTACAGGATGCACAGGGAATGCGACGGAGCGAGCGAGAGAGAGAGAGAGAGAGAGAGCGACAAAAACAGCGAGTCAGAGAGTGATAAACAGAGAGAGGGGGCGAGAGAGATGCCAAGAGACCACAAATATGAGTTTCTTCGAAACAAGGTTCAGACACGTGTCTTGAATGTGTTGCAAGCTTTCCACACATACGGGTATATTGCTGTCGGACATTGCGCTACTCGGAGTTTTAGTCTGCGCGGCTACCGGGGTTCGCTGGATGTGGGTTCGATTCTGCACTGCCGGGGCAAGGAAGCATTGGTTGGCCTGCAGCTGGATTCGTGTTGACGTTCTTCATAGCTAGTTCTGCGCAAATTCTTACAGTTGCCTGTTTCGAGCAACGTTTACCGAGCCACCTACTCGGTGCAAAGAGGTAAACACATTTAAATACCCTCCAACCGCAACTTATGCTTTGCCAGAGATCCTCACAACCTTCCTATGCTGCTTCCTGCTCTAGCACAATTACACCCTCGCCTTTCCTGATCCATGATGGCTTACACGAAATCACAACTCAGCCGCGCGTTCGGTCAAAGAATTTCCCTAAACGGTGGCTTTGCCACCCCTACCCTTTGCCCGGGCTGAGCACGGCAAACGAAAATCACGCAAAAATCACGCAAAATCACGCGAAATCACGTGAAATCACGCGGCCGGTTTTGCGGAAGAGCTTTGGCCCTTTTAAAGGCATTCGCGGAAATCACGCAAAATCACGCTAAATCACGCGCAGTCTCGTCCTTTCAAGTGCCCCCAGGGCCTCCCGAATCCTTGGATCTCCACCTCACAAACTGGGCGGGTCTGGGGGTCTTGGGAGGATGGGCTGCGTATCCAGGTGCAAAACCATGTGCGGGGGGATGGAGTTGCCGGCGAATGCCAAAAAGAGGCACTTGTGTCACACTTTACCAACATTCCACCATGATTTTGGCAAAGTCTGATGCTCATGATTTTTTGTAGGGGGGCTTCATGATGCTCGGCCAGGATCTCCCCAGACCCGAACCGCGTCGCCAAGCCTCCTCAAAAGTTGGCAAGTCGCGGGTGGGCTATTACCCAGCCCCTCAGCATGCGCCCAGAGCCAAATTCAGCAAGTTCGAAAGGTACCTGGCCCGATCCAAAGAGACAGATACGGAGAGAACGATTGCTGCTCGGGAGTGGCATCACTCGTCAGACCTAGTACGTATTCGGTTTCATGTAGCTGATGGTCAGCAACCCTATCGCTGTAGGCTTCTTATTGGGTTTGGGTGGTGATTTCGACGAACCAGGACCTGGAAAGATCCGTACATGTACATATCGTGTCTATACATGTATGTATACATATATATATATATATACATATATATATATACATATATATATAGTTATCTCCTTCAGGGTCCTTTTTTCATTTAATAGCCTAAATCGCCTGGCCCGGATATGTCCACGGCTATCTTTCAAGGCTCGCTGGGCTTGCTGGTCCAGTACTCACACCGGCATGCATACACTAGGGTTTCGATCAGTACGTATTAGTGTGTACATGAAAACATACAGAACATATAGGGCTATAGGCTCCTGAAATACATATACACAAGGACTACAAGTAAATATACATACAAATACACACAGAAATGCAAACGTAGGTATTTTGCCGTCTGCTTTTCACACAGATCCTCCATTTCGGCTTGATAGCACCCTTCTTGCAACCTTTATCATGCGCCAGAGCTACCCAACCGAAACCGGTACGGTTCCCTATAGAAAGCGGTTCATCCATTCATGAAAACCTTCAGTTTGCCGCTGTGACTGATTAAGTACCCAGGACCTCTCCATCAAACCACTAGTGCACTACTGCAGTCAGCTGGCCCCCATGACGCACCAGAGGCACGAAGCGTGCAACATTTGTTTATCCATTTACTTTGCCGCCGTCTTGATTTAAGTACTCGTTTGCCCATGTCAAATGCTCAGACAGAGTGTACTTCGCGGATTAATGAAATGTTTAGGGCATTAAGGTTATAATGAAACCTATCCAGCAGCCCAATTGGTTTTCAGCTGGGCGGGTGGGAAAAATTGGTCAGCCGTGCTGCCGTCAAATCATTCTGTCTGCTCCTATATATGGTCGGTTCGGGACAGCAACCAGTAAACCCTCCAGCCATCAATCCATCGATTTTGCCATGACGTTAAGATGCTCATACGTCCAAATTAACTTATCTGCGGGATTGTTGATGTAATGGCTAAAGCCTAGTAATTTCGGTCTCCGACGCCCAAACTTTATCCCTGTTATGAAATTGTCCTAACGTGTAGTACTCATCTCAGGCACACTTAATCCCTTCAAGCCAATACCATCTTTGAGCAGTTATCTCGCGCATCTGCATGTGACTGCTTTGTGTCAGCATGGCGAATATAAAGGTGCTCTTATCAGTTTCTTTTCGTTTCTCGCCCCAAATTGTGTAGTACTGTAAGAATCGGTAACATCCTTGTTTTCTAGAACCATCTCTGCCCCAGTCCTGATTGCAGCGCATGGCATTTATCGCGGATCTGTTTTCACGATACAACGGTATCTTGCGTCAGTAAACCGGCATTTCAATCTAGAATAGCTGTATGGTTTCCTATGTGCTATGAGGCCCGGTGAGCACTTTTCGTGGAGTCCACACCATTGGCTACACCGACTATCCTCACAATCCGAGCCGGTGCTCAGGTCGGGGATCATAATATATGTAGTTGCGTCAAGGCCCTGAAACTTTTGATGGATTCTAGTGCAACTAAACTCCGCGCTGTGCGACGTGCTATGATTCCGAGCACCTCACATAACATCATCTGTGCACGCCGCTGCCAACCCCACAATCCCTTCATGATTCGGTTCCTGCCATATGGCTGTCTGCTATCGTCCTCACAGTACCTGTTCCAAGCAGCAGCAAAATACCATCGTGCATAATGGCTGATATCTGTTGTAAAGAACGAATCAACACACTCCGACCCGCACAAACTAGTTTAGGGCATTCCGTACAATTATAGTCCGTGCACCAAGCTTGTATTAAAGCCCTATCCTGCCTCCAAAATCAACAAATATCTTCTAATGCTGGACTAGCTTCGGTGTTGATGTACCCGTGCTTACACACAGTACCTTCAAGGGATGCTTGTGCACGGCAGCAATGAAATCTCCGAATTGTTTACCCCACAGCCTTTGCTTATAAACCGATAAGTCGCAATCCACACCACCTTTACTTACATTACTGAAACCAGCGTTCTGTGTAACCCACAGCCTTGGTGCAATCCCCCGTTGTGAACAATTCGCTACACGTCGAACTGAAGAGAACCTGGGCATAGGGCATAGGGCCCACGCGTGTAGGGCGCGAGCCAATGCCACTCGTCCACGAAACAATCAAGATTTCAGACCAACCAGGCAAACTTAATAACCACTATATGAACATAGCTACGTCTCACTTTTGAGTTTGCCGCGCTTAGCCATAGAACATAGAAGATTCCGAAAAGTTTCCCATGGGATCTGGGACGCTCGGTGTTCCATCACGGGACAGGTTGCATGTTGAGCTCATCTTCGTGTGTTTTGTTCCTGCCTGTTCCCGGGTTGCAAGGCTCTTGGGACATCTGATGGGAATGCGACGTATGTGCGTAGGTGTCAACGAGGCAATTGTTCTATGACGCGAACGGCAGCTGGATCAATGGGCCTACAAGCGTCTAGCATATTCATGTGTGTACATATATATATATATATAATACCGGTTCACACATATATGTTCATACTTTGCATACATATACATGCACGTATCTTATGTATGTTGTCTGTAGGGGGATACAGAAACTTCATCTATTCCACGATTTGTCACTAAAAACCGATACCGACGTAGGGTATGATTTCCAGTGCGGCTGTTTATGTTTGTGTCGAAAATGGGAGTCCAGGATATGTTGTTTTTTCTGGGTATCGGTTTTTTTTGAGTGAAATTTAGGAGGTACGGTTAACCCCGGCCACCCCGCCCCCCCCCCCCACCCTCGTCCTCCCCAAATTTTCACGCACCCCGTATGTGCATGACATGCGCTCGGCTAAAACCCCAGACTACGCGAGCAAGTGCATTGATATCGATATCAAGTTGACTACAGGTTGAGAATGTATTCTGTGCACTGTGCACTTGCGGTCCCAGCAATAGATCCCCATGTATGTATCGATGAACTTTTGTATGTAAACTTCGACTGCCTGCCGAGAGCGAGTGCCAAAAGGTAGATGTTATACTACTTTATGTTCACTTGCGCATCGAACAGCCCAGCTCTAGTCCATGCAATCTCAAGTTTCCCGGCTGCTAACTGCACTGCATTGTGCTACCATAGCACAGGAAACCTCACAACACATTACTCTGTTTGATAGACCTAGTCAATCTAGTCAATTTAGTATTTTAGTGGCGAGCCATGCGGTGCCGTGACGCTGAAGGATGCCTTTGATTCCGTTAACGAGCTGTCCTGCATTTCCCGAATTCTGAACTCTCAAATTTTAGCCCCCGCGTTTTGGCGAGCGGCTTAAGGATCGGGAGCTTCTGCGGCTTGTGCTGTGAATTAATGAATGTCAAGGGAAAGAAAAACTCCTAACTGCGAACATGCCCACAATCCCATGAACCTGCGGCTCCGTGGCTTTCAGCAATCCTGGTTTAAAGCTATCGGGCCCCGGGGACAGGATCAAGTTGTAGTTTCAAGGGTCTCGCTTCAGAGAGCTTTTGGGTATAGTATCATACGTTCATGCGACTGCCCAGTCTCAAAAGTACTTTGCCAGCATAGATCGGCCGCTTAATTTCACAGACTGTTACATTCTGTGTGCATACCATTTAGCGGACTGTGTTCATTTTTTATACTTTCGAGAACTCCATGTTGCGGAAACAGTTGTTTCCAGAATGACAACCATTTCTGCGATCATAAGCTGGGCTACGCCCCAAGAGCAAGCAGATGTATCTTAGCAATGCGTGCATACATGGATTTCGAGCACAACCATTACGATTGCTGTCGCTGTCATGCTATTGCTACTACTACTGCTACTACTATTGTTGCCACTACTGCTACTATTGCTAATATTACGACAGTTACTATTCCTGTTACCATCGCTACTAGTATACATGCTATTACTAATACGATCACGATTACTGTTACTTGTACTATTATTATTGCTACATTACGATAAAGTCTAATATTGCCATTACGGTTACCATAACTAACATTACTACTAGTACTATTGTGATTACAATTACTATTACTCGTACTATTACTGCTACTATTACCATTACTCATACTATTACTAGTACTATTACTGTCCATTACTATTACAACTAGTATCCTATTACTGTTAATACTACCATTGCTATTTCTATTTCTATTACTACTACTCTTGCGATTACTATCACTATTACTATTGTCCTTACTATTACTATTACTAGTGCCATTACTATTACCATCACTATTACTATTACTACTATTCCTACTAATACTACTGTTACCAGTACTAGTACTAGTACTAGTACTGCTATTACTACTACTACTACTACTACTACTACTACTACTACTACTACTACTACTTCTACTACTACTACTACAACTACTACTGCTGCTACTTTTGCTTGTATTGTTACTAATACCTGGGTAGTATAATTATACCTTATACTGTGTTTCTACTTCATTTACACTTTACGTAAATAATGTTGGTATTATACTTCGACTATACTATAATACACACTATACACTATACACTATATACTAATACTAATACTAATACTAATACACTAATACTAATACACTAATACTAATACACTAATACTAATACACTAATACTAATACTAATACACATACTAAGACTAATACTAATACTAATACTAATACTAATACTAGTACTAGTACTAGTACTAATACTAATACTAGTATTAGTACTAGTACTAGTATTATAGTACTAGTAACTAAGACTAAGACGAATATACTATTACTACTAGTAATATTGTAGCATTCTGAAATATATCTACCTATATATTTAATATATATATATATATATTTATAGGTTCATGTTGGTATATGGTATGTATATACACATATACAAGTACGTACATACATTATGTTAAACAGCCTCCTGACGCAAATGACAGCGAAAATCGCTGTCATGCCCCGCGCACCCCTGAGACAATGACATGGCCACGTATGCAATATTTACAGGCATGGATCTGGAGGGACTCGCGACAAAGAACGGCTTCTCGACCTCCTCGCCACTGGTGAATGATCTCTCCGCCTCGGGCTACTCAATCTGGCATTGGCTCTCGTGGCCTCCTCCTTCGTGAAAATTTCGACAACCCTCTTTACGCCGCGCCTCACATTTGCGGTACTGCTCATGTGGGGATTCCCATGTGCGGCTCGGGCCGTCAGCGATGTTCAGCTCAGAGGGCACCCATCGCACTATGAAACGGATGCCTGTGGCCAGACTGTGAGCTGCAATCCTGCGGAGGATGCGTAATAGGCCATAGTCCGCACATCTACCTTTGCTGATGGATAACACGACACCGAGGTTGTCGTTCAAAATGAGAACCCTGGTACCATGCTTCATCTGATCTCGGCTTCTGTGCTTGACTGCTCCCAACACTCCCCTCGCTTCCAGAACATGTATGGTGTCCTTGTAGTCGAAGGGAGCACACCACAATGTGTGCCATTTCTCGGGCGAGAGCAACGACTTCGGAACCTCCGGAAACATTGGGTTCTCAACTAGCTGGAACGGTAGCTCACCCTCAAAATCCGGAAGGACACTGCACGGGTCATCAAAAACATCAGTGGTGTTCAAGGCCGCGGCTCTGGGATTTTCCCGATCTGGAGGCCCACGGTGATACCTCCAGCGTTCATCTTCTCTTCCAACAGCTTCAACTTCGGTGACATTCCATTGCCCCTCACAGACTCCATACCCCGATGTGCAAGCGTCAGTGATTAAGGGCGAAGCGTCCCATCTGGAAAAGATGTCTGCCTGTCCAAGGACCATAAGATTGCGGAACAACTCCAGTTCGTGTATGACGCTGTCCCAAAGCCTCGTCCTTCGGTGGTAATTCGAGCGGATGAACACATAGGAGTGCCTGAGGATGCTCATTAGCCCTCTGTGCAACAAAGCCCTGACCGTCATGTGACCCACCAGAACTTCCAGCTCGGCACCAGAAAGACACGGGGCAGCACAGCAAGCCAGCAGCGCTCTATCCAGCCTCCAGTCCCTCTTTGGAGTAGTCTCGACCTTTCCGTTCAAGCCGTCCACTCGCACCCCCAAGCTTTCACACAGACTGCAACCATGCACAATATCATGAGTGGCCAGACCATGCCTGTGAAGTTCTTCCATGACACGCTCTTGATCCCGATCTACCTGGCCCAGGTCAACGCCGAGATGGTTGTTATTGTCAGCATATATGAGCATAGCTGTTTGGCACTCCCCATCGGCACGTCCCATGCGCACTGCTGGCCTCCGGTCCTTGACCAGCAGGCTGTCCGGCAATACGCGACGCGCCACCTCCATGTGCGCCTGATGTGCGAGATGGAAGGCCCAACTGAATCCCATCGGCAACACTGTCAGGAACGGGTAGTAGGGCCCTTCGTGCCTGTCGGCGAGTGCTTGGAGCTCCTCCGGCATGTATCCAAGGCACTCCTGCAGCAAGAGGGGATCGACCATCGGGAGCGCAAAATACTCCCCCAGCTTCTGATCTATACGAAGTCTGTAGAAGAAATCCTTTACGTCCTCCTGCGCCATGAAAAGTGTCTCCCCTTGACTGCACTCCAACCTCGCCCAACTCTCTATGGATCCCAGGTTTGTGCTAGGCGGAGTCCTAAAAAGCCTATTTGTGCGGCGAGCATCCACGATCAGCCGCTGGCGATCACCCTTCTTCGTGACCACGAATGCTCCCACCTGCACCCTTGGCGTCACCGTGAACCCCACAAGCTTGCAATCGTACAGGTCCGCAACAAATTCATGATACCGTCGTGGATTATGTGCCAAAACCGGATCTATGTGCCGTAGACCATCTAACCCCCTTTCCAGCACCCCAGCAATCTCCTCATCGCCCAACATCATCTCATCGGCAAAGTTCTCGAGCTGGTGCCTTTCACGCGGGGGGAGGATATCAGTGAGCCGAACTGGTTCACCCTGTCCCCGTGGTAGGGATAGCCGCTCTCGCGCATAGGAGGCAAGTTGCCCCGGCTGGTCAGATGAGTATGTCCCAGCCTTCTTACGCAGCAGCTGCCGAAGCGCTGCCTGCGGAGATTCTTGCACCGCGGGGGGGGCTCTATCCTTGTGTGCCCGCCTGATCCGCGAATTGATGTGCCGCTGCGCCGCATTCAAATGCGACAACGGCCATGTGCTTGCATCTGAAAAACCTGCCAAATTGTTAAGGGCCCAAACCGTGCCCCGCTCACGATCCATCAAAGTCCTCCTTCGATGCACCCTCTGTCTTGAGCGACGCGAAGCCAGACCACTTTCACACCCGGCAAAACCATCGTCAACAGGTAAGGGTAAGGGGAAAACATCGCCAAACCTGCTCAACGGCTCTTTGGAAAATTCACTGGTGCTAAAACCATTGCGGACAGAAGCAGCGGCACCCTCGCCACCTCCGCCCTCCGCCTCCTCAGGGGGCGGCTCCACCTTGACCACCCTTGCCTTCGCCTTTTCCCTTCTTGTCCGGCTTGTTCGGAGGATTTGGTGGACCATCAGGTCGCTGCCGAAGATGCTTTCGTTCCTCTGCAGCCAACCTGTTCTGCTTTAGGATCTCGGCTCGTGCTGCTTGTCGCTTTGCCGCGTGCTGCGTCAAGGCCGGGTCGATAACTGAACCGTCCGTGGCTTCACGGACACCAAGTATCTCGTCCGATCCCTCGTAGGAGGGGGCATCCGGACGACCTTGATGAGCTACCTCGATCAGTGCCCTTCTGCGGTTCAAAGCCTCGGCAGAAGCTAATGATGGTAGGTTCAGCTGGTCGTACGATGCCATGAAGTTCAATGCTCTGCAAATGGACGAATGCTCATGCACACTGCGATCCGTACCACGAACTCCTGATTTTCGGACCCAGCTTTCGTGGTGTTGCACAAAGTCAAAACCCAGCCTCCTGAGCTGTCTGATGTCCCTGTAAACCGTCCGGGGTCCAGTGAGCGGGAAATCGTCATACTCAATTTCCTCGTACTCAGGGAACGCCTCCGTCAAAGTACGCCATCTCTCATCAGATGCGTCAAACATGACAGGAAGTACCCTCACATCCCTTTCAGCTGCCTGGACATCTCCAGCCCTTGGCCTGAGAGCGCTGCTGACCTCTGGAGCAACTTCAGCGGCCACCTTCCGCGCTAGCAGGGTGCGGCCTCCTGATACAAAAAGCTTGTAATCAAGACCACCCACTTGTAGCAAAGGCGAGGAGGCCGGACAAGTCACCTGATCACCGACATTCTCCCCATCAGAGCTGTACACCACGATCCACACGAAGTCCGAGACCTCTCTCTCATGGACCGCCGCCTCCATTCCAGTAGCCCTGACCGGATGCCTTTGACCATCCGAGTCCAGCTTGCCAGTAATGCGATGACGGGGCCGACGTGTGTCATCTGCCTCTGCCTTCTTTATCAGCTCCAGCAACTCTTGCCTAGTAAAGGCACCTTGATCCGAATGCTTGGCCATGTAGGTCTCATTCTCGTCAACACCCTGGGGCAGCCGACCATTATGAACACGCCTTATGTCTTGATACACCTGACCTACCTCCAGGATCGTGTCCTGAATCTCCCGGTCAGGGGTGGCTACTTTCACATGATTGCCCTCAGAGCAATGCAGAACTATTCTCTGATGATACAGGGCTGGGTCTTCCTCGAAGACCACGAGCACGGAGTCTAGCGGCAGCCAGTTCCTTGCCATCCTTTGGCACAGAAGCCAAGGTCTCACTCTCGGCGACCCACTGCGGTGCCTCCAATGCCAGTCCTTGACCCGAGTGCCCGGGTGTCACACCGCGGTGCCACGAAGAAATTGTAGCGGAAAGAAAACCGCCCAGCAGGAAACTCAGCAGAATGCTCAGGAACCAAAGCACAAGTTCAATCCAGAATCGCTGCCTTCGATAAGCCTCTAATTCCAGAATGGAAAGCTCTGCCTCAGCAAGCCTGTCTCGACACTTCCTAGCCTGAGCCTCCCAGTAGTCCCTCTGATCAGAACAGATCCAGGTGGCCTCTTGACCGTTCTCTTTGCAGCTGACAGGATGCTTCGACTCGCCCCAAGCAGCAACCACAAAACGCAAGGCCTCCACTAGAACTCCCTTGCAAAGCTCGCGCCAGGCGACCATGTCCTACTCCTTCCCCTGGAATTCTCGAGAAGGAATGCCCCAGAAATTCGCTACATGCGTCAAAACTGCACAAATAGTGCTCATAAGCATGTCATGCGCTTATACTACAACACTGTTGTATTGTCATTTGTCGGCTCCTGTAACTTCTTTATCGCACAACTCGTACCTATAGCCTCGTCGGGCGCAATATTCAGCCTGAATGGGTTCAGGCTGATTTTCAGCCTGAGTTGATAAATTACGCCTGGGCCTCAAAATTACGCCTGAGCCTGTTTGCTCTAAGGGCATAGAACTTGACAAGACCCATTGTGTTGAATGAATCGAAAGTTATCGGATGTAAGAATCATCTAGAACGTTGGGATCTTGATTAAAACATGACTTCAAGACGGCATTTGCGGTAACATGCCAGGATTCGCAACCATATACCAAGGACGTTTGGGCGACAGGATATCGGGAAGGGTCTCTATAGGATGTGTTGCTGGTAAGTTAATAGCTTCAACTCGAGATGTTTCAGAACAACTAAAAGAAACAATCCGAAATTCCTTGGTTTGTTGTCCCTCACAGCCCTCCCGCCACCCCTACTTGGCTCTATGTCTCGTTCTCTGTTTCTCTGTCATTAAAAGTGTTGTCCCACCGTAGCAAAGGCCAGGCAGGGTGCATCATTGCAAACCAAAGAACGATAAGCTCTTCTTTCATGGCCATGAGTTCTGGATCGGCTTCCAGCGATAGGGTTGCTGCAAGGCAGGCCCCACGCTCTAGAGTAGCCGACGACCACATGTTGCTCCGAAGCGACATGCTTCCTACTAAATTCCCCAAGCTAGCCTAAACGCGTCCCTGACAGCCGCAGCAATGATCACTTTTAAGTCATGCAGCACAAAGACAGGTGTACAAAAAAATAGGCGTACGGGGTAAAACGCCTGAAGTACGCGAGATTACGCCTGAAGTACGCCTAATTACGCCTGAATTTTTTGCTAAAATCACAAGTAACATAGCTAAAACAACAAAGACCATGCAAATCGGCTGAAACTCGCTACAGAACCCAGGTTGTGCGCTTAAACTACACAACTGAGCAACTGTGGCGGTGTTCTTCCTCGATCCATATGGCATGGTTCACGTGCAGGAAACACGACTTGACTTCTGGGCAGCACACTATCCGTATGCCTTCACGCGAGTATTCTTGTACCAGGACGACGTTCATGAGCGCAAACATGGCCATATCTTCACAAGGCCTCCTACAAGTCTAACTTTGGCTTTCTAGTCAAACAGCTGCACCAGACATGTTCGTGAAGATCACATCTGATGGCCATCGTTCAAGCAGCAGATGCACAGAAACCGTCCACCAATTACTTTCAGCAAATTAAAGCAAAACTCGCGCACAGGGATAGGGCGCACCTGTGCTGCCGGTGCAACATCACCCCTACATGAGGGCATCGGCATCGAGCTTTGAGCCCACTGCCGTCGGTTCCTTCCCTGTCCCCACAGCAGGAATCTTGCAGGATGTTGACAAGAAGGGTTGTGAGGTTTGGACTAGTATATCGACAATACTTAGGGTATCCGGATCGCGAGATATGAGGTTTCTAAATTAGCAGAACCCCACAGCACCCCGAAACCGATACAACGCCCGCAGGCATAAAAAACGCCCGCGACCCTATTCAGGCGCCTGAACACGAACAGGCGTAATATTCAGCCTGAGAAGAGGGCATAGGTATGTACACACACCATGCACGCATAATACCTAATCGCCATCGCGCATGTTGATATGTTTGAGTTCTCGCATGTTGCAGGCAATAGCATAGACTTGGGCGCTCCAGCGCTGTTGCCACGAAGAACCGCGGTGCCCAACACTCCTAAACCCCAACCCCTAACCCCCAGCGCAGAGCACCTAAAACCGCTTTGTTTGAAGGGCTTCGGGCCAGGGAAGTCCCAAGGCGTTCTTGGATGTGAAGGTCTTCCTATCCAAGGCCGCAGATGCTGTTCTACGAGGAATGGGGTTGGGTAGTCATCATACTGGGAGGTTCATGGATAATCATTAGGGGACTTGTAACCTAGCTTACTTATAACTACCCATGAACTTCCAAGCAATGGCGCAAACTCCAGTGCTAGTAATGATCTGACTGCCCTACACCGTCAGAGAAAGAGCCAACGTGCAAAAAGCCCAAGGCTGTCGACCGACTAAACCCTAAACCCGGAACGAAAGCTTAACCGCCAGCCATGTGCCTGGCTCGCCAAACGCTCTGCCCGGACTTGTGCCTGACACACAGGAAATGCGGTTGATGATATACATCCTGCATGACCCATAATAAGGAATATACCATAATTCACATAGCTTAGTGCCCTGAAGGTAATGCAGGATCTATATCATCAACCGTATCACACTACATCGAAGTCGGGCATATAAAAGTGCGTTGAGCATGTGCAGACATACCCACATGCGCTGCAGCAGGGTCACTGTGCTTTCGCAAGCTCTACTGTGCTATGAACTGTTGTATTCACCAGACATGAACCCAATAAGCCGACAAAGGGCGAGGATATAGTCAACAGTTGTCAGGCTCCATGCCGCGTGTGTCCAGTAACAGCATATCTCCAGTCTATCCGCAGGAACCCCCAACACGAAGCCGTTAGCAACATCTTGCAGGGTTACGTGAGGACATCATCACGGTGGATAAGCTTGGATCCACGACTTACAACATACCGCTGAACCCCAGGGCCATGTGGGAATTTCCGCAATAGGGTCCCTAATATAGTACCCTAAATAGTAGGATCCATACTATAAAGACCCCAAAGATAAGGGGCCCCTTGTTTTCGGAAACTCCCATATAACCCTCAACATCCTCGGCCTCGTCATCATTCCATGCCAGCTCACGATCGCCATCGAGGTCTGGTTGGGAATTCCGCGGCGGTTTCTGCAGGGCCAGGCAAGTGCTCAGCGAGCTCATGCCAAGAGGTCCCAAAGCCTACACCTGACCCCCGAAACCCTAAGCACGAAACCAAAACCTCTTACATTACCCTTCAAGCCCCGATATACACTGATACCGTGCCCAAGCCGGAATTAGGTTTTTTGGGTTTAGGGCTACATGCATGTGAACCAGTTGGAACTTCGGAAAGATGCATCTGTAAACTGTGAAGGGCGGAAAAAAGCCATGATAATTAGAACAAGATCTTGGGCGTTTCTATGATTGCAATACGAAGCCTCAAAGACTTTTATCATTTCCTTCAGGCCTCTATGTCTCTTGTGCTTATTCGGGATGGGCAAGCCCAAATAGCTGAATCAAGACCCTGTGCGGCGGTCAGCGCTTGAGGACCAGGGTTGCAGCTTTATGCTATCATTCAAGCTCTTTAGGGTTTGGGGTCGAACTAAAGTGATTTGCCTAGGGCATCAGGGGTGTGTATGTGCGCGTGTGTGTGTGTGTTCATGATTTGTGGTTTCTTTGTGGCAGTGCAACTCGCTTGCATCCGGCAGGCCCTACACTGCCACTAAACCGGTGGTGACCCGGTAGTGTATAACGTAGAAATAGTGTGCTTGCACAAAGCCCATGAAAGACAGTCTTGGCAGCAACTCCGCGCCTACCCGCCAACTTATGTAAACCTTCTCTTCATCCAAACATGCGGGAGCTTTGAACAACAGGGTTCTGGGATGAATTTTTGCAATCCTTTAATATAACTAGTGGAGGATTCAGCTCCTAAGTAGATCATAAGGCAAGAACCCTACCCCTGAACCCTGAACCCTTTACACATCCGTAAACCCCACATAAAGAATCCTGAACTCCAAACCCTCAAGTTGAAGACAAGGGAAACCACTGGGAGACTCAATCACAGCAGCCACTCCAAACCCAAAGCTGTAACTCCTTGACATCGGGACCTGAAACACTAGAAGCAGAACATACATGCAGCTATGCAGGTACCCTATCATTGATGCCGACACCCCATAATGAGCGTCTCCCCCATGCCATAAGCCCTAAACTCAAAAAAGGATAGCCTTAGTTGGTAGTGTTTCAGGATCCGGGGGGTGCATAAACTGTACGCGACCCCATTATATAAAATCCTGGCGAACACGACCCTTACTCCAATACGGACCCCCAGATAAGGTGAGCCTATCACTGAAAAAAACACTTCATGACACAAAAAGCTTCTAAACCCTAAAACATCTCATGACACCGCGAACTGCCTATACCTAGACAGCCCCAGACCCTATAGCAGAAGCCCAAACAGTTGCAAACCCAGCTGCCTGAATCCTCGAGAGTAATGAAAAGGGAATCCCAGCACTGTCCTTCATCCGGTTTCCAACTTTTTGGGGCTTACTATACCCCTAGGGTCCAAGCACCTAATTAATTATCATATACTCTCCAAAATAGTAACCTACATAACTACTATCCTAAAACCGAGTACCTTACCCAAAGGCTCCATCTACCCCTTTAGTAGGTACTTAGGGCTTAAAGTGCCCATATAGGGATCCCTTTAAGGCCTAAATACCTACTATATGGGTACATGGAGCCTTTGGGTTAGGGATAAGAGACCTCCGTTTCGGGCCGACCTGGAGATCAGCTGGATGAAGGGAGTCCATACATCTCTGGACCTTGGAGCCAGGTTCCTACTCAGTACCGTTTCTGTTGACCCTACGGATCCAGGCTCCAGTGTAGTATACCGCCTCTCTCTCTCTCTCTCTCTCTCTCTCTCTCTCTCTATATATATATATATATATATACATTTATTTATTCATAGAGGGAGTCCTTCATACGGATGTTGCAGCTTAAGGCCTTTAGGGTTTGCAAACTTGTCGGTCGCTTGGGGCTCAGGGCTCTAAGGGTGCTTCTGCTTGCCTTGGTGGCGTGTAGCCTTCCTAAATGCGTGGTTGTCAAAATTAGGGTCCCTTTTTGGGTCCCTAGTATTATTATTATTATTAGTATTAACGGACATCAGTCCCTTTTTGGGTCTCTAGTATCATACGGCACGAAATAAAAGGGACCATAATTTTGACAACCACTCAAATGGGTCTTAGCTTGTCTGTGGCGGAGGGTTTCGGGTCTAGGTACCGATCATGACACTCCCGGCTTTGCCAAGGAAGAGGGTTCTTAGGGATCTCTTGTTGAGTTGAAGAAGGCTGCATAATTTTGACGCCTGAATGATTTGAACAGGGTTTGGCGGTTTCATACATATGTGTTTACATAGTGACTATGAAGTCGTAGCTATTGTTGCTAATAACGACTTGTTCAGACATCTGTATTGATGCCGATGTGTATGCCTCTACATCCATTGCGATGCGGTGCGGAGGTTCAAAGCATTGAGGTGCCACTCATCCGTCAAAGTGTAGGTGCTTCTCAGGGTTCAAGTAATCTTGCATGCTGCCTCATGAAGCCCAGTTACCTCTTTTAACGGAAGCTATGGTAATTATAACAGGGGTAGTAACCCACAAGGTGCTATAGCGGCCTTAGGAATTAGAATATGTTTCGCTGTACCTTTATCGGAAAATTAAAGCCAGAAGATGCCAGGAGCCCTACAAGGAAAAATGTTGGTAATTACGAAAGGGACCCCAAAACAGAACCAACACAACAACCATGAGATTGCGATAGCAGGGAATTCCCTTTCTACGCCAGCGAAGAAAATGGGAATATCCCACCCAAAAGGTTCTGTTTGGTCTACGTAGCTACTCAGCTCCTATATTAGGCTAAGCGACTAGAGGTGCGAAGTTTAAAGCTTTGGAGAGTGGCTAGGCGTGGGTCTGCAAGCATCATAGTATCTACGAGCTGTGCTTCTAATTTAGAGTTTAGATGTTAAGATCTTGCGGTTTTGGGGTTGTCGGGGTCGGTTTAGGGTTCAGGGATGCTGGAAAAGCCGGGCACTGCACAGCCTGGATCACATCGCGCCGGGTCACCTTATCCTCCACAGCGGCCTGGACAACTGCAGGCAAGAAGCCCTGAACCCTAAACCTGGTGCAACCTTTATGTATCCATTTTGGAATCTGGATGGAATCTTAATTCGATTCCTCGCTATCTATATGTATATATGTATATATGAGTATATATCTATTTTTGCAAGTATAGAGAATCCGCGGAACCATGATGGATCCTTTAGGCCAATCCTTCTGCATCCTTTGTAGAACCCTTGCAGAAATCCTTCTAGAATCATGATAGACCCCTTCAGGGAACCTATGAAGGCGCCTCATCCTCCATAGAATTCTCGAAGATCCCCTCTAGAAGCCATGACAAAAACCTTTACAAAAACTAAACCCTATAAACCCCTAAGGGTCCATGTGCCCAAATAGTACAGACTGTTTGGCCCCCAAGTACCTGTATAGGGACTACTTTAAGGCCGGACCCTTTAGTGTGATCCCTCAACGCCCATGAACCTTGCCTCATCCTCCAGGGAGATGGGCTCTGTCCCTGGCTCCTGCACGCAGTGTCTAACATAGGGACCTTAATTCTTTAGAATACGGTTTTGGGGCCCGTTATACTATAATCATAATAAGGAACCCCCAAAATAGTATTGGTAATTATTTAGGCCCCTATAAATAGTGTGACCATCGGCCAGGCAGCAACTGAAGCACCAAAATGCTGAAGAGCAAGGTTTCAGGTTTCAGGGTCTAGACTCGGGTTTTAAGGCACGGGGATTAGGTTTCAGGTTTTGGGGTTTAGGTTTTCCGCTTTAGAGTTTAGAGAAACCTGAGCCCCCCAAACCCCCCCTAAAATCCTATACATCCCAGACCCTAAACCCCCACAGTGAAACAGAAAACCCACCCGCTTGGGAAACTGCAGGGGTCAAGGCCGAAGAACCTCGAACGCCACGCTCTTGTTGCTGCGGGTCTTCAGTACCTGGAAAATGTGAGCGGTGGATTTGAAAGGCTTGGGGTTGAATGATCAAGGGCCAACTTCTTGGGTGTGATATGCCCTAACGGGGTCCATGCACCCACTACTTATCGGCCCAGGTATACACTGTTTGGCTACCATGGACCCTTATGAAGGCCCTGGAAAGGGCCCTAAAGGTCGCAAACAGCGGATGTTTAAGGCAAGGCAAAGAGTAGAGGAGGGGCTGGGCGAGACCCCGGGTTTCACTGTATCGACTTTCATGTTCTGCTTGCTGCCTAGACTTCTATCTGCATGCTGGTGGTACAGGATTTTCGGGTTGCAAGCCTACGGCAGAAGCTCGAAAGCGATCTAAAGCGCAAGCCCTAAACGTTGACGCGAAAGCCTAGGGTCCATCCCTCAACGGAGCTAAACGAACCTAGACTCCCTGGATGCTCCACCCTATCACAGAGCCAAACCCGGTTTAGGGTTCAGCGTTTATGGTTCAGGGTTTTTTCATCAGGTTCAGGCTGCAGGGTTTAGGTTTAGGCTTTAGGGTTTACTGGGGATCCAAAAGACTACTGTTTTAGGTGCTCTACCCTTTAATTAAGGGGTCAGGAGTTACTGCTTTGTAGGCTTTGGGGTTTCAGGTTGAGGGTTTAGGGTTTAGTTTAGGAAACCCTGAACCCCAAACCCTAAACTCTAAGCCTAAACCCTAAACCCTAACCCTAAACACCAAACCCTAAACCCTAAGGTTCAGGGTTTAGGGAACCGACTTCCCATGGAACCGCCCGGGTCGCCTTGAGGTCGCCTTGCAGGGACTCCTCTGGCGTGCTGTAGGGGCCAAAACCACTTTATAGGACAAGTCCAAGGTATATATATATATATATATATATATATGTATATGTATGTATGTGTGTGTATAGGGGCCGTGTTAACTTCCTAGTACAAGTATATGGGGACCAAAGGACATCGGGGCCAGGATGACTAGAATAGAACATGGTTTTGGTGGCATTTGAATAGTATCGGCAGTTATTCCGACCCTTACATGGCTCTCAGCTGCCCCTGTTAATGAGCCAAGGGGAGGCATAGGGTTCAGGGTTTAGGATGTAGTGTTCAGCTGTGTGAGTTTAGGGTTTAGGGTCCTTGGATTTAGAGACTTGCAGATCTTAAGCCCAGGCTTGGGAAATGGAATTTAGGATCACGTAGAAACTTAAGGTTCGAATTCGGGGTCATCGCATTGGAGGTTAAGAATCACAGGTGTGGCGTTTAGAGTCTTAGAGTTTAGTGTAACACCAGATAACCATACACTCTCCGAAATATAAAGCTGCCAAACTACCAGCCTGAACCCAAGTACCGAATTATGCGGTCCTTTGGACTCTTAGGGTATGCATGATACTTGCTATTCCCAGAATGTGCCAGAGTAAATGAGGTATAACCTTAGTTTGTAACAAATGACATGCCCCAGGATGAGTATCTCACCGACAGTCACCAATGTTATGTTCAATCTGCAGTTTGCAAACAAGGTCACTGGAACATTGCCAAGCAATCGATGGAATTTCTGCGCGGGATCGTCGGACCCCGTTGACAACTTGGAACACAGCCTCACACCACAAGGACCCCCCAATGTACCCTCTCTGCGGCCGCAGATCTGTTGCGAGAGGGTAGGCCGGTCATTTGCATAGTAGACTAGCTGCGGGGGCTCGTGGTACATATTCCCCAGCTCTCTCAAACACCACGCCGCTGGTGAAGTCCCCCCAAACCCAAACTCGAAAAAACTTAACCCCAAAGCCCTAACCCCTAAATCCCAAAACCCTGACCCTCAACCTTCAAAACCCTAAACCCCGAAAGCCGAAACCCTAAACCCCCAAACCCATAAATCCCCAAACCCTAATCCCTTAAAACCCCCAGTAACCGCCTTGCTCCGTGCAGGCTCTCGATGCTCGGGGGCTCGTTCCGGCTCTGCCTCTTCGGCTCACTTTCGGGCTTTGACGGCTTTATGGTCCGAAAACATGTATGGCAAACGATAAGTAAGCCGTAGTTATCATTAGCTCCCGTTGCTTATGCGTCTCCATCGGCCGAACATCCAAACAGGCTCAAGAACTATCTTCGAGGTTGATGATGGGTCTGGCTGCAGTGTCATAGGGTTTCAGTCTCATAGGGTTCCAGGGCACACACTTTGAGACTGTATGAGCACACTAATACTGCAAGATGGTTCCCAATCGAAGCCGCAGTCACTCCAGGAACTGTTGCGGGCATCGCCTCGCTGTTATCTGTGAGCTCCTCCTGACACGCAAGATGTGAGGCACGGGCTTGGGAGGCTTAATCCTTCCGTGTGTGGTATCCTAAAGCCATCCTTCTGTCCGTGGTACCTGTTACTCTCTGCTATTTGGGCGAAAAGACGATTTAGAGGCACCTTCTTGCAAAACCCGCCGGGTTTCTCTTTGCCCGCATCAATCTGCAGATGCGGCATCTTCGAAATAAATCTCTCAAAGTAGGATTCTGGCTGCGCAGATCTGAGATCTAGGCAAATACTCCGTGCCCTGAGACCCAAGGCTGAAGGTGCCCTAAGCCGTGCAGACCTTAACGGTCCGAAAACTGCACACCCCTAAAGACTGAAGTACACCCTACACCCCAAAATAAACCCACACCCTCAAGCCTCAAACCCTATACTTGTTCTCCCTAACAGCATCAGCATAATCTAAACCCGAAAGGCCCGCGCTGTAGCAGTCCTCATAGGTACTTTCGGACTAATTGTATATACTAGTTGGAAACATGAACCCTTAGGGAATCGAACCCCTACCCTACACCCTTAACCCTACAAGGATCTCCTCGGACCGCTCGTGGTTCGGATCCCACACCTGCGGCAGAAGCCCAAGATCTTAGACTTTGGGAGCTTTTCGGGGGCTTGTGGAGGTGAGGGTTTCAGGACTTATGGTTTTAGGGCTTAGGGTTTAGTGGTTTAAGGATTAATGGTTTTGGGGCCGCGGGCTTGGGAATGTAGGATTTAGAGATTTCGGGTCAAGGAATCTATAGGGCTTATGGTTTGAGGCCTTGATAGGGGTTTAGGGGTTGTTGCTGTTGACATTCAACGCACAGGGTTCAGGATCTCTGGATGTCGGGCGTTCTAACAACTTGGACTTTGGGGTTCGCAAGACCCTACCTATAGTCTCCATTGTAGTTCCGTTTTTTGGTTTAACCATATATATATATATATATATATGTATTTAGGATCCTATAATGTAACCCCCAAAAGGAACTACAATGGAGACTATAGGTAAACCCTAAACTAAACCCCTGGATCGGACCGGGGCTTCCGGGGCCAAAGTCGCCAACGAAGGGTGTCCAGGCATGCTGCAAGGTTGAAACATTCCCTGCCCGGTATGAAGCATTTCATTGGCATGTGAAGTGACTTGGAAGGGTTGTAGACAGCGAGCTTGAAGCGGTACGGCAGCGCGTGCTTCACGAACCTGTGTTGAGATTGAAGAGAAGACCATTCAGGCATCCTACACCCTGAACCGGAGCTACTGCAAGACAGATTCATGTCATGCTGCTGTTCTGTCGAGTACGAATGGAAGCCGAGTTCAAAGCCCCAAAGCCTCACAAGTCGAAGGCCCGGCCTAAGCCCTAAACCATGCCAAAACTCCCCAAGTACCCATGAACTAATGGAGCACATAGGGTCCGTAATAGTGGGATTCGAAAGTCTTGGAGGGTAGTTGGGGGTCTAGGTATACCTTAAAACCCTAAACCCTAAACCCCTAAACCCTAATGTCAAGTTTTGGGTCGCGAGCCCCGAATCGGAATCGCTACTCCCAAAGACTTCGCGGCACACCATGGGGGGGGTGTACTTTATCTTACTTGTACGGGAGCTAGAAAGGGGATGATCCTAGGGTTATCTTGAAGTTGATGGTTTAGGGATTTAGGGTTTAAGAGTTTAGGGTTTAGGGTACTAATTATGGCGACCCTGAACAATTACAAACGACAGCTACAGCTCACCTAGCTTTCAACACAGAACGGTGATCTTCAAGAACTGCAACACTACATTGAAACGCCCAGACTGGCGAAAGTGGAAGAACATATCACAGGAAATTCCATGAGTCAGCGCTGGCTGGCAAACACTTCGCACCAGCACACCTAGCTCCAATACGCCCTAAACCCTATAATCCCTAAACCGTAAGCCCTATAATCCCTAAACCCTAAACCCTGAAAACCTTATAATCCCTAAACCCTAAACCCTATAATCACCAAACCCTATACCCTATAATCCCTAAACCCTAAACCCTATAATCCCTAAATCCTGAACTCTATAATCCCTAACCCTAACCCGAATGTCCTCGGAGACTGCTGACGGCCGGCGGTCTGAAAGGCCCATCGAGCTTCTTGCGATTTCTATTCTCCAACCAGCTTCAAGATGCATTTGTGCTGCAGCTGCTATCATACTTTCCACCCTTTCAAAGGGCTGATGATGCTGCTGCTGGCTTGTTGGGATAGTTCCCAAAGGCTCCATGTACCTTTATAGTAGCTACTTAGGCCTTAAAGGGGTCCCTATATAGGTACTTTCAGGCCTAAGTATATACTATACAGGCACATGAAGCCTTAGGGATTCGTAGGCTGTCTTGATATGCCATGCTTCTGACCTTTGACCTGCGCATCATTCCAGCCAAAGGAGCCGCTGGCAAACAGTCATGCCGAGGAGCTTTCCTACTCTGATGGAGATTGCCACAGCGGCTACTTGGTCAGATACCATACCCTACACCCTCAACTGCAGTGTGCAAGGCTCATGCTGTGAATGCACGAAAAGTATAGAACCACAAGTAGCGCTTCTAGGGTTTAGGGTTTAAGGGTCGTAGTGCCTTCAAGTACCTGCAAGTTACGTCTTCCAACCCTCTTCGCGAGACCTTTGTCCGGCTATTGAAGCAAGAGACTCAGGGTCTAAAAGCTGTCTCGGGGCATTCTCGTTCCCTCTCAGGCATCCTGTTCTAGAGTCCTTTGAATTCGTGCGGACGACAAGGAGCAACAATTCAGAGCACGGCAAGAGCCAGCACCGTAAGCTATAAACACTCGTCTGTTACATGCAACCCATCGAGCGGAGCGAACTGAACTATGTGAGATTTCGTTTGCGGAAATGGTCCAAGATGATAGCGCTCTTCGGGATGCAAGGTAGCATGTTTTCCACACCGCAGCCGTTCGAGCCCCGTGAGCACATGTCAAGTACTACTTACCTATGCCTTCCACCGATGCTCGCAGGATTTCAGGGGAAAGCAAATGGGCCAACTCATTCGATGTGGGCTTTGGAGCAGATTGTCTCCCGGCTTACCTACATAACGACAACCCTCACAGAGCTAACCTTCAGTGTCCATGTATCCAAACAGTATATACTTTGGCTCTAAAGTACGTACATGGGTACATGGACCGTTTGGGTAATCACCAAAGCCACCCCAAGACCATAATCGACTCAGTCGTGGGAGCCGATGGGCCTGCGTGCAGCTCGTTTGCTTTTTGTTTCGACGTTCGGGGTATATAAACAAATGCGAACGGCTTTCCCGTATATGTAACAACATATGTAATAGTATACTGCACCAACCGCTTTTTGGCTTGAGGGTCTGAGTGAAGACATCTATATCTGTTTGTGTATCTGTCTGCCTGAATGAAATCGAAATCCACTCAAACCAAATCAATTCCAATCTGTTCTATGAGAACATTAGTCTATCTATATATCTACCTACCTATCTATCCGCAATGAACGAAATCTGTACATGCATACAAGCATGCTTGCTTGCTTGCTTCCAAGCAAGCAAGCAAGCAAGCAAGCACACATAGTACATGCAGACAGACATACGTGCCTACGTACGTATTTGTTATTTGTTCATGCATGCCTGCACATGCATACATACTTGCATGACTGCACCGATGCATACCCCTACTGACCTGCCTACTTACCTACCTACTTAGATACATACCTGCATACTCACTTACATAGAGACATGCATACAGGTCCATCCATCCATCCAGCCAGCCAGCCAGTCAGCCAGCCATGCACGTGCGCACGCACGCACGCACGCATGCATGCATATGTAATATGAATATGCATACATACATGCATAAATGCAGGCATGCATACATACACACATCATACACAAATACATGACCCGTACATACATACATACAGACAGACAGACAGAAACAAACAGACAGGCTACAGGCTTACGCATCAACACTTTCAAGCAGCAGCAGCGATTTTGACTGTATTCAACTACCTTACATACTGAAGGTTTCAAAAAGCAGCGGGTTTCTGAATGTCTTCAAGCTACATGAAGCTACACACCACCACACACGCTGCATTTGCCAACACTCCCCTTCAAGACTTCTGTACAGGACTTCGGGTTGTAATGGCACATACCTTGGATGACCCAGCCCGAAGAAACATGGTATAAACAGGCTGTATGGCTAAAGAGTTGACTTGCAGTTGGTCCGGACTCAGACTCACTTACAAAGACTGAAAACCCAAGACGACAAACATGTAAGACTGGCTGAACTGATCCGAGACCCAAACTCCATGGCCCAAGAAAGATAACCCAGAACCCTTCAGAATACTACAAAGGCCTCAATATTTCTCGACTAGGGTTTTGGGCATATCATACTATAACTATAATACGGACCCCCCAGAAATAGTATGGGAACTTATTTAGGCCCCTATATTTTCGAGCCCTACTATAGATCCCTTATAGTAACCCTTGTAGACCCCTTGCAAGGGAACCTTACTCTAATTGTTTAGGCCCCTCTAATTCAAAGTCCCATCCGGGGCACACACCGCCGTCTCTTCCTGCGCCCCACCTTCCTGCACCACCCAGGCATGTCGCTGTTCCACGTTCTCGAAGGCACAAGACACATGCGAATACGCGGATATCCAAGACAATCAGCACTGGACCGTGAATCCAACCTACGGTGATGCCTTGACGCAGACTCAACGCCAGGTCTTGTCAAAATGTGGGATGGAGGCAAGCCATCTAATTTCATCGGTCACAATCCGAGGCTTCGCCTTGGGAGTTTAAGATCATCAGGCCAGAACCATCAACGGAAATTGGGCATTCGGAATGCTGCCAGGGCTTGAGGCTTTGCGCTTTCCGGATTGCGCTGTCGGATACAGGGATTCCAACTAAAACCCAAATGCGATATCTCGCGACACTGAAAAAGATATTCGACACCCACCCGGTGATTTGAAGCTTCCGGAGTCCCCGTGGTGAAGTCCGGATCGGCTGGGAATGTATGGCCAGCCCTGGCGCAACCCAGACTGGGAACCCCCGATACTGCTTGAATTCAAGCATTTATCTGGAATTTCTGTCCGTCTTGCAGTCTTTTCGAATCGATGATCCACGATGCTGCTTGCATCAAGTTCAGTATGTTTAGACATCACAACGAAATACTTTTGCAGAGGATCATATGTGTTCAGCGATTCTGTTTTCTGCACTTGCACGTGCTACAAATTCTTGCGGTCTTTTTCGCTCACTTATTGATGCCACCGACTAGACGTCAAATGCTTTAGGACAATAGTGAATTTCGTGCCTTCCTACCCGTCCTAACATGTTCTGCCAGCTACCACGATTAGCATGCATGATGACAAACCTTGTCTTATCCGATCACAAGCATAAACACGTGATGTCACATGCTTCTTCGGCAACAGCATGCGAGCGGATCAACGAGCAGAAGATGAACTCATTAACTACATAAGTACATAACTAAGAGGCATCTAAGATATGCATATAGATACGTGCCAGCATAGATACATACATACATACATACGGGAACGTATGTATGTGCCTGCTTTTCGGCTGCTTCTTCATATTGGTACCCATGATGCTGATACTCACAGTTTATTGCTTGGTGCTCTCGTGTTTCTGCGAGGATTTGTCGCACTATGTTCCGGCACAAACATCATTGTGGCAAGGCGGCTTACCATTATGAATGCTCGTGCTGGTGCTGCCGCTGCTGCTGCCGTTGCTCTGGCTGCTGCTGATGCGACTTCAATAATGATAGTGGCCGTAGCAGTAGCAGTAGCAGTAGTGGCAGCAGTACTGGTAGCAGTAGTAGCAGCAGCAGCGATAGGAGGAGTAGTTGTGGTAGCAGTAGTCGTCGTCGTAATGGTAATGACAGTGGTACGTAGAAGTAGCAGTACTGACAGAATAGTTATCAGTAGTCGTAGTAATTGTTGTTGTAATAGTAGTGATATTAGTAGTGATATTAGTAGTAGCAATAGTAGTAGCAGTAGTAGTAGCAGTAGTAGTAGTAGTAGTAGTAGTAGTAGTACAGTAGTAGTTGTTGTAGTAGCAGCAGCAGCAGTACTAGTAGCAGCAGCAGTAGCAACGCTAGTTGTTGTTGTTGTTGTTGTTGCTGCTGCTGTTTTTGTTGTTGTGCTGCTTCTTCAAGTTGTACATCTTGCCTGTAAAGTGTAACTGTTGCATTGTGAATTTGGCCGTAAACCAACACAGCATTCCCTAGAGCCTAAATTTCGGGTTGATCTTCTTACAGTAACGGTTTTCCTACGTACGGGAAACCTGCGGAAACCTGGTGTCCACACTTTCGGTTTTGGATGCCAGGGCTACAGGTTAACGTGGTGCAACATTGGGTTAAAGGAAAACAGCATGACTCGGCTTTCATAATGCACTGCTGGAATTGCATGTGCACTCGCTTGCACAGGCTACAGATGAAGATCTCAATCTTAGGCAGGTAGTAACCAAAAACCACAACGAAAGGCTGCGGAACCATCACGCACCCCGCCCCTTTCTCAAACTAGTAGGCAGGGAAGGAATCCATATGGAAAGTGTTGCAGAACACTGAAGCTTTCCCACACAGGTCTTCAACAAATCGGCCGACCATGATGCAACTGAAACGGAATGCCGCTGTTCCTCCTAACAAAGTGCATCGCTAACGGAACGTGTTCGCAAACACAACAAACACTGCAATATGCTTCAGTGACTTCAGTGTTGTGGCCCTCGTATGATGATGCCCACCTTTCACACCAGCATTGTCGCACATCAAACCATGGGTAAGTGTTGTCCCAACACGGTCGAGATGAGACGTATGAGCTCTGGACTGTAAGAGCGAAGCGGGAACTGGGAAACACACCGCCAATCTTGTCGGCACTTCTGCTACTGGACCACAAATGCGGAGGCTGGAACATGCTTGCAGTTTCATTTTCACACACAATAGGGGCCATCACGTGCAAATTCACTTTCGCGAACAAACGGGCCATCACGAACACTTACCCTTAACGCATGCTCTTTGGTCACGTATTCTACAACTGTACAAAGCTGACCGTTCACGACCGCATCTTACCCACAAAGGCAAAAGCTGATTGTTCGAATGTTTGTGCCAAACTGGGTGGATGGAGTTTTGAACAGCTCTTGCAAGCTTTTGTGTGCCTTGCAGTCCGAAGAGATTCAAAAAAAGGATTCACGAAGACGCGAAGGGTCTGAGTGTGTCCACAAGTCAGTGCAAAAACTCCATCGAGTGCCGCTGAAGGACAGCGCGAGCGTTGCAAGAACACAATTTTTCAAACAATGGCTAATGCGAGAAGCTGCAACCTAACATGCGCTGTGTGACGTTGAGATCCCGTGAGCCGCCAAGTCTGATTGTAGAACGTGCCAAGCTGCGGTGAGGTTGTCACCCACCATTCCTCATGCTGTGTCGAAACTGTACATGTGGGGCACTGGGTGAATGGAATATAGAATATTGTATTCCGACATCGTGCTAGATGCCTTAAAGCCGTCACGAAGTAACTCCATAAGCACATGGCCCTGAACTCAGCCATGTATGGCCCATGAACCCGTACTTGCCGGCCCACTTCGCGAAGCACTGTATCTATCAGCTCAACACATCAGGCTGAACGGTTCTATCGCCCTGCGCATTCTTCCAATCGTTCCGATCGTGTCTGCATCAGTTCGGTATTAGTACAATTGTAAGCCTGAACACTGGCACCTTCAACCGTACAACCCACGTCCGGCTGTCAGTGTTCAAGCGAGTGTCGGATAAGTCTGTGCCATGCAATCAGTTACAAGTAGCTACGATGGCTACAGCGACGACGGCTGCTGCGATCGCTCTGGACTCCACAGCACCATCATGATTGCGAAGGTGAGGGACCGTGTAGTAACCCCCGGAGTATTCGTGGGCGGCTTACCCTTGACATGAGGAAGGAAAACCCTAAACCCTAAACCCTAAACCTTAAACCCTAAACCCTAAACCCTAAGCCCTAAACCCTAAACCGAAACCTGCTAGAGCAATGAAGGCAGGATTGCTCCAGGCGCTCCAAGAACAGGATGTTGCCGCCCGTGTTCCAAGCGGACACCTAGTCTTCTACAAGGGCAAAGATCGCGTCTAACTACTCTACCCATAGGCCCCAAAGTAGTTCCTTTTTGGGATTACCTAATAGGATTCTAAATATGAACCCCAAAAGGAACTACTTTAGGGCCTTAGGGTAAGGACTCTAGGGTGCTGCTCATTAGTCGGGGTCGGATGAAGAAAATTGTAAACACTGAGCACTGAAGCTTCCTAAACACCAAACACCAAAGCATCCTATAGACACTGGACACTACAGCACTGACTCTGAACGTATGGGCATTGCGTGTTCGGATGCAAAATCCTGGCACTCTCTGCCAACATCTGTTGGCTGCACAGAGAGACCCTGAAGACACAGACCCCCAAGAAACACGATCTGCATAGTAGGGAGCACACCCAGCATTCCGCGATGTCACCGTAGTGCATGTCCTTGAAGTTTTTCAGGGCCTCGGTCAGGCATCTCAAGCGATCAATAATCAACTTCCCATGGGCCACAATATCAAGAGAACCGTTTCGAGCCGTAGTCCTAATTGGTATTTTTGTCCAAGTAACCATAGATCAACAGGAAGTTCACTCGTGCTGGCAGAATGGTTTGTGGCAGGCTACGTCCCGCCAGCACTACCGGAGCAGCGTCAAGTAGTGACTCACTGACGGGATGGTTCTTGCTGGATACATGTATGCACTACATGATCGACACTAGACCATCCAAACCAAAGGCTACTATAGAGGCATTGCAATTAGAATCGGGTTTGGAGTGTATAATATACTATAATTACAATAAGGAGCCCTCAAAACAGTATTGGCAACTATCTAGGCCCCCTATTATAAGCCCGAGCCATGACCTGCGAACTTCAAGAGCTGGCCATGGTCTTTCCTTGAGAGTTCTGGTTGCAAAGCTATGACTTGTTGATACTCCTGAGAACTTGATGATGTTAAGGGGAAGGGCAGAAGTGGTTCGACCGAAGGCTTTCGAGCTGCAGAGTCAGCCTCTGTCTATCTATCTATATATGTATATATACAGATAGAGAGAGAGACAGAGAGAGAGAGAGATAGAGAGAGAGAGAGAGAGAGAGAGAGACAGGGAGAGAGAGAGAGAGAGGCTTTGACAAAAAGAATAGAGCTCTGGCGTGTATTGCAGTGAAAATCAGCAAGGGGCCCTAGAGAACAATGTTGGTATCTACTCAGACCTGCATATTTCTCGCGAAAGGTATGCCGATGTTGAGTTGTGTTACGCGCCGGAGACGCTTGAGTTCCCTTCATGATCTGCTCTGACACCGTGCTTTGGAAAGATCTTCCGTTCCCCCTAGACCCTATGTTCCGAACCCTAAAACCCCGAACCCTAAATGCTGAACCCCTGCTAAGCTATACCCTATACCCTAGTAACCCTAAGCCCCACGCACTGCTCTGCAACTCGACACTCAAACCATGCACATAGAGCCCAAAAAACCCTGAAGTCTGAATCCTAAACCTTAGGGCTTAAGGTTTCGGGATAGTCTGGACCCCAAATCTTAGCTTAAGCCCTAAAGTCGTAAGTGGAGTCTGTCTCCCCTAAAAACCTCACCGGAAAAAGATCACAGAACCGTAGGAATATGTCTGCCAACAGTAGCGAAACGAAGCAAGAACAACAACTGGCTGATTAAGGTTCAATTTCCGATAAACCCCAAAGCCTAAGCTCTAAACCCCTCTCCCTTCACTTCTTACCTCCTGAAGAACCCTTACATGCATTAACCATTTACTATCCAGGCCCCCCGGAAAAAGCGGGCCGTACAGCCGTACGGCACGATCCTTTGATGACACCCGGCCCTGCTGCCTCTTCTCGGCTGACGACGCCTTGACGGTGCGCTCCAAGGTTCAGCTTGAAATACAGAGCCGCCTGAAGCGTTTAGGATTTGGGTTCTGGGCCCTGGGTTTACGAAGGGCCTAGTACAAACCTTCAACTCTCAATGTCGATGTGCATTCTTCGCAATCAGTCTTACCGCTGTCGCAATCGTAGTCGTCGTGGACGTCTTCGTAGTTGTGCTAGGCGCCTATGTAGTGCTAGCAGGAGCAGCATGAGCTGCAGCAGGATGATCAGAATGAATGCAAAGAGAAGCTGCACCACTTGCTTGTATTAACGCGCACATATACACAGCTTGTGCCATACTTTACAACTTTAGCAAAAGTTGCACAACTCTTTCTGTTACACAAGTTCTTTCCATGCAGAGGTGTGCAGGTTTTTGCGGTTTCAAGGCATTTGGGTACAGCCAAGCCAGCAACGTCTCAGAACTTTAGCCAGGCCTACAGCACGGAGCTCACTGAGTGCAGGGTTCACGGTTGAGCGATGAAGGGTTCAACGTTCAGAGCTTGCGGGCGTCTCACTTACGCAAAGGATCCATGCACCGAAATAGTTTTCACTTTTTCTCCAATGTATCTAACTAGGAACTACTTTATAGGCCAATGTATGTATTAGTTGGGTACATTAACCTAGGGTTACATAAGGGAAATGGGACACAACTAAGGAAGCTCTGAACCTCCCCCGTCCAGGTTGTCGTGGTGCCGAGATTCGGGGCGTTCTGTTGCTAGCTCTCAGGGTCTCAAAATCCGAAACACCGTATTGCAAGCCGTAAGTTGCACCACCCGAACTCCCAACCCGAAGGGTCCAAGTAATCGGATTGTATATACGTTTGGGGCCCAATACCGACTAAGTACCTACGATAATGGTACTTGGATCCCTTGGGAGAGCAAGGACGAAGCAAAAGGTAACCCTGCCTCTGTATGTGTGGCGAGCATCGCCTGGCCGGCAGTGCGAGGATTCCCGTCCGCGATGCCCAGTGTATCGGGAGTAGACAACATGTTTGGTGAGGCTGCGAAGCGTCGAACGAAGTTCGTGTTTGGGAGGCTAAAGTGGGGACCCGTCACCTCAAGAGGGGCTGGACGAACAACCCTGCAACCCGAAAAAGATTGCCCACCATCCGTCCGGACCGCCACAGCCCTCACCGAACCGTAAACCATGACTCAGAAGCTGCCCCCACCCTGTAATAGTGACTATAAGGATTATAGGAGGGCCCTATTATATTCCTATTATACCACTATTACAGGGTGGGGGGGCAGCTTCTACACACACCATGACAATGAAACACTGAAGCTGCCAACCTTGAACTCTAAACTACATGGCAGCTTCCGAAAATAGGGGACCCTAATATGGTATCCTATATAGTAGGATCCCTATTATAAGGACCCTCAAATAAAGTACCCCTAATTTTGACTCCCACATGCCAAATCGTCGCAAGCATTGGAACGGGCGGTATCGGGGGATTCGGCGCTTATGGGGCTGTTGGGACTTACGAATTTACTGCTTCGGGTGTAAACCGAGAAATCCGAGGCCAGGAGTTTCGGCACAAGGCAGGCTTCCGGGCCGTCATTATGTTGGTTTAAGGTTTAGGATACAAATCCTGCATTACCTTAGGGACCCTAAACTATGGGAGTAATGGCATATTCCTTATTTTGGAAAATGCCGGATTTATCTCATCAACCGTATTATGTCGAAGAGCCTGATGATGCAGTTCTCGAGCCTATACTGAACTTAGAACAAAAAGTATAATTTTAGCTGTTTCTTACGGATTATAAATATAATAACCAACGATTAAAGATTATTTCTAAGTGCCCCTAAGGAGCCCCCTTTAAGAAGAATAAGGCCTCCAACTCATCTCAGCTACAAAACAACTACTTCAACCATGATTCGTCATCATAACTGTCATCAAAATCATCATCAACAACATAGCCCATGAATCCTGAACCGTATATGAACCCCACACGTCCCGCCTGGAGTCGCAGACCCCGCCTCTCAGCTGCCTGAAGTAACGGGGGAATCCCCCACGGCCATGAACTACTCTGAACTACAAACGGACTAGTAAAAGGACCTGGCTCAGAGCTGAAAGTATTATGGACTTTGGAATTCAGGATTTTAAGGGCTTTCGACAGGCGGGCACTCGGCACAGGTTGCTGTGCATTACAGGTTTGCTATATATGCCAAGACATTCGGCAGCCTCACGGCGGTGGTAATAGTGAGAATCAAGGCCACAGCAGCACCGACAAAGCACCGATCCCGTTGCACTAGTGCGGTGCAGGACTGCTCGTGTGCGGGTTGCCGGCCTTTGGAGAGGACAGGTGCAGATTCATCTTGGAATAGTTTACGTACCTGGCCGCAGCGACAACTCAGCCGTTGCCAGCACAACTTCTGCAACCGCATGTGGTGCGTACACATAAGACTGTTATCCAAAGGCGTAGAATCAGATATGGTTATGACCTCGTCGGCAACTGAATGGAGACGTAACCCTGTTTGCAAAGAGGCATATGACGTTGCTCTACACTGTAGGCCCGACACCATGAACCTAGTCCGCGTACTCCTGTGAAAATCTCTGTCGAAGCATGTCCAAACAAAGCCTGTCACCAAAAGGGCGCACTGTCGGCTGCGTGACAGCACGTTGTTACCGGTGGTGTCGCCTGCAGGTGGCTCTAATGCTGTGAAGGTACGAATGTGAGGACATGAGCATGGTGAACACGCAGAGACATGAGCAATGACCTTTAACAGCATCACATATCAAGCTGCATGGGCCAATGCCTACTGGATATTCCAGAAGACTGACTGGCTTCTACCATGAGCATTTGACTATGTGCTAGGTCACGAATGTAAAAACGTATGTAGAATTCCATGCAAGCATCGCTCGCAAGAGCTGTGCCCCATTGATGCGTGGGCTGAAAAAGCTCCAGACAACGTTCCTTCCGATGCAAGGACAGTCAGGTGAAATTATCTGGGCTTTGAAGTAAGCAGGGAGATAACGTATAGACTGTTATTTCATAATGGTTCCCTTTAAGTAACAGGTCACCAAAAAAGTATTAAAGTGTAGTACTCCAAAGCCCAGTTATATACTACATAGCCACATGGACCGATAGTAGGGTTAGCAGACTGAGCAGGCATTTTCGGCAAGGACGGAGGGAAGTGTAAAGGTAGCTTCAAAAATCTGCAGCCTACACTGCAGCTTTGGTGAACCCCACGCTCACAGCCGCAGGCAGGCGTAAAATGGCCTAGCTGATCGCAAAGCCGCCGATGGAGCAGCGGCAGGTACATCACATCCTTCCAGGAAGCCCAAAACCTAAATCCTGAGGCTAGGACTTGCATTGTTCAGCTGCTCGTTGAATTTTGCTGGCGTTTTTTGGGCTCAGGCGTAAGGTGCTGGAACAACATTACGGCCGAACAGTGCGTGTTGCGGAGTCTGCAACGACTGACAATGAATAGCGATGAGTGCCTTGTGTCTGTAAAATGGGCTGTTATTATGTTATATGGCGAGACCCTAGCTGTAGCACGATTTTTTGCTGAGCCTGTTCCGCATGTAGCATCCTTTCCGAAGAAGGCGGTGCAGTAATCAACCAACAAAACGTGCTACACGCCAGGGTGTGGGTCGGCTAAGATGGGGCAGAGGGTTGGTGTGTAAGTTTATCCGATGAGGGCTTCGGGACACCAACAGGGAATTGATAGGGTGATAAATCAGCTGGATTTCGTGATGTTGGCTCCGGGTAGAGAATCAGCATCATGACAAATATACGTGGATATCATCCCTTGGCTTCTGCGCCTGAGTGGCATAGGCTAAGAGGTCTTCTTGCATTGGACGATAGAACCTGCGAGGGCATTTTGGGCCCTTTGGGGTTGACAGGCTGGCTTTGAAGCTGCATGGAGCTTGAGTGGTGCGCTCCTTCAGAGAGCGCCACTTGCAATGCCGTGCTAATTGTACAACCCCAACACCCGAAATTCAAGAACACTCAGAACAATATCCTACTAAACACGAATGCCTCCTAAATCGAAAACCTTAGACAAGACCCCATACACCCGACGTAGTACATCCTGGCCCTGAAACAATACGCTTAAACTGAGGTTCTTCGCACGTGCTTGTGAGTTTGTAAGTTTACTTCTGGATGTCCGGAAGAGTTTTGAATCGGCAGCCCAAGATCGAGAGCGCGAACCGTAGATCTCCGACAACCCGATGATGTAATTCGATGAAAGTGCTGGGGTCATTATATCAAACCAAATTTGGAATGTTCAGGCTTCCATATTAGCCCGCACACCCGAACACCTGCAAGTTCTAGACAGTGGCAGAACCCCAAACCTAAAAATCTGAGGTTTGTAACCAACAACTATGCAAGCCCAGAAAGCCTCAAGCAAGAACCTTCCAGCCTGTGTTGGGTTTCTCGAGAGGTTGCTTTAAGTGGTCACACACTATGTATGCATATATGTATATATATGCATATATATATATATGTGTATATATATATCATATGTATATATATATATGCACATGTAGTACTAGCCTTGGGATGTGTGTGGTGTTGTGTGCTTCTGCAGCAGTGAGCATACGGCGTTTTCGTAGAAGCTATCTCCTTCGCATGAGTATAACGTAAGGCAAACATGGCATGTATTGACAAACCCTAAACCCCTGGCTTCATGCCTTGGCTTTCTGCACCCTTCTAAGTAGACATGGGCCTGACTTTTCGGATTCCGGAATCAGAATACGGGGTTGAAATTTCAGAACTGAAACTGCAGCACTGCCGGACTCAGATGCTGAGGGCACCCCTTGGGTTCTAGAGAATCTGTGTTCGGGCTCGGGGATTGGATTCGGGAGAGAGTTTACAGCTTCATGCTTTGGGAGAGCATGGCTACAAAGATGACAGTGGGGGAATAGTGCATGAGCAGGATCACAGCACGTCAGAGCTCTAGCTGCACGCGCCTGAAGTTTATTCGCTGTGGAACAATTAGCCAACACATACGATACTTAAAGGATCATGGGACTTAGTAACTGAGTTATTTTTAGGGTAACTATACTTATAACCCCATTTATGGTACTTATAACCTTACTTACTAAGTCCCATGATCCTCCAAGTAGTCAAGACCCAAATCCCGGAACTGATCGATGCTTGTTTGCGATCGAGGTCTGTACGCGGGCGAAGTGCGTCAAAAATGAAATAATCGTTCTCACACCTCGCCCTCATGGAGCCCAGATACCTATATTTCGTGACCCAGGAACCATAATATATATATATATATATATAGAGAGAGAGAGAGAGAGAGAGAGAGAGAGAGAGACCAGCGTCACCCTCAGGGCCCGCTTTTGTCGTATTCGCTATCTATCTATCTATCTATCTATATGTATATATATATATATACATACATACATACATACATACATATGTATTTATAACCATATATATCTATATGTATATGTGTGTGTAAGTAATAACAGTGTACTGCAATATTCCACACTGCACCACACTATGCTATAATCTACTATACACTACCATACTCTATCATACTCGGTTATTATAGTCTACGATCCTCTACTACTACATGCTACCATAATCTACTATACTCTACTCTACGGTACACTGTTGCGAAGTATAGTGCAACCTAATACAGTGTTGTGATTTAAGAACATGCAAAAGGCTACAAGTTTAAAAGACATCAAACTTTATTGTCTTGTCCTGTACTATATAACATAACATAGCACAATATGTTCTGTTACAATAACTGTAAGACGAGATAACATAGCATGATCAACTATAGCAATACATGAGACATGATGTAACAAAGTTGTCTAAAGCAGCAGAGGCTGGAACATAAAACAACACAACACACCGTCTTTCCGTACCACAAATTCCAACCTGATAAAGGCCGTTAGCATGCATTGCGTATAGCATAATGTAAGAAAACAGAGTGGTTATATATCTATATACACATGTGCATTTACAGATATATATATATATATATGTACATATGCATGTGTCTTCCTTGATCTATACGTTTATTTCTCTCTGCACATGCGTCTATCTGCTTATCTATCTATGTCTGTACTCTAAACCTGAACCCTTAAACCCTTAAACCCTAAACCCTTAAACCCTAAACCTTAAACCCTAAACCCTGAAACCCTAAACCATTTATAGGTAGCTGGGCCCGCCGGGCTCCTGAATGTCTGCAGGAGATGCTCCTCACAGAACCCCCATGCCGCCTACGGCGCCTTCTCGCGGCTTCTTCAAGCGACGTGGCTGCTTTCCCTTCTCTGTCGATCGGAGAGTTTAGGGTTTCGGGTTTCTAAGGGTAAAAGGAGGGACCCTTAATAAGGGACCCCTAGGTATATACCCTTAATATAGCTATTATATACCCATTTATATAGCCCATTATAGGGTAGGGGTCCCCAGTGAGTACGACAAGCCTCGGCCTTAGTTGTGAACTACTTGCTTCGGAAGGCGTCTGCATGAAAAGTCGGACTAAATCTGCACAACAAAAGTGTCCACATGAGGTGGAGTCGTGAGCGGTGCGGAAATGGTCAATGCCTGACCCACCAAACGACCAGCGACTCTCGCTCATTCCCTCCTGCCTGACTCGAGCCAGCCTATGCCAAACTTGCAACCACTCCGAACTGGATTGAGAACAGTGGTTGTTCTCGCTACAGCAAGTGCCGAGCTGTGAAGGAGACAGCGTAGGATCATTCAGCTGATAACACTTAGGTTCAGGGATTTACCATAACTACTACCGATACAACATGGTTGGAGCAGAAGAATGCTCCCGATACCGCTGCTGACCCGCAGATGTACTCACTCTTCAAAACCACCTTGGGCCCCATACTGGCCCCACAAAAACCTGACCTGGGACACAGAAGTACATGGCCATAACAATTCGAACAGGGTTTAAGGGTTTAGGGTCGTAATCACTCGAACAGGGTTTCAAGGGGATATATTGCAGTACCATATAGATGAAATCTGAGGAACACTGTTGTTAATTGCTTAGGCCCGTGCATTATGGCATCTGGCGACAGAAGCCCTGAAGTACGAGTATCTCTGTAGAGCTGATATCCCGAGCTAAAACATTCGCAAGTCTTCACCTAACACAGAAGTCATGAACACGGGAATAGTGTTGCTTAGGATTCCTGCACATACATATATATATATATAATGCGTTGTACCCAAGAACCCTCATCCGAGTTAATTTGAGGGCTGCCTTACTAACCCATAAGGGTCCATGTACCCATATAGAGATACATGGGACCCAATGTACCTATATAGGGACTACATCAAGGCCAATGTATATACTATATGAGTACATGGACCCTTAGGGTAACCCAAACCCGAAACTTCTGATTCCATTGCATCAACCTTCTTTGAACAGCAACTTGAGGCCTAGATACATCAACAGATGGGATGTGAGATATTACGGATAATGCGGAGACTCTTATCCTACATCTTTGTTCGACATCGACGCGTCGCACGGCAACGCATATGCACACCTCGGCACTGCATCGCAGCAAACAGGGAGTGCCAGGGGCACTGTCGCATACTGAAACGTCGAAACATCCTTCGGGAAGGCCTTGCAGTCGCTAAATTGCAAAGGCAAACTTCCTGACTCCCACCTGCTGCAGGCCTGTTGGGCACACGATGCGGCTGCATGAACAAATCGTGCTTTTTCCCTCGCGCCGGTGGCAGCATTAACAAGCTACGGCCACTACCACAACCCAAACCTGGCCCTAAACCCTAAACAGTGCCTGCCTAAATCGCCAGCTACCGACTTGATCAGCTCGTGTCAAGGCTAGTTCGACTGGTTTAGGACCCTAGCACAAGCCCTCTTGATCGCCGTTACAAGCCTAGCCTAATGATTTGGGGTCCCTTTACTACACCCTCGAAGATCTGTGAACTATCATGTCACAACCTCTTCAAAATCATCCTAAACCGCTCCAATAGCTAATATAGGGGCCGTAACAATTCGAACGGGGAAGGAACCGTCGAAATCGTAATTGTTGAGGCCCCTACATAGGGCGGCCGGTTGATGAGCCAGGGCAGATGGAAGCAGGGCTCACTGCAGGAGCTTCTCTGAGAGCTCCGGCGCCTGCCTTTTGTGAAGGACGTAGGCTCCTAAAGCGGCAGCGTCTCTGAAGTAATGTAGGGGCCTTAATAGATAGAATAGGGTTCCTGTAAAGGGGTCTATAAGCGGTGCTGATCTAATTATAAGGGTACTCTCATGTAGGGGCCTTCATATTTAGAACAGGGTTTGGGGGCTATATTTACAGTAAGGAACCCTACGAAAATATTGGTGACTTGTTTAGGCCGCTGTATTACCCTTGTCAATGACACACGTCTCAAAGGCGCCAACCGTGAACATCTAGGCCCTGAGCCCTAAACCCAAGGCCGTAGACTTAAACCCTGATAGCACAGCCTTAAAGCCTAAACCCTGATGGCTGAAAGGCCCGAGCCAGGAAACCACTAAACCCTAAACCCAAAGCTTCAAATCCTTCACCCGGAAGCACATGGGTAGTTGTCAAAATTAGGATCCCTGTTTGGGTACCATAAATATTAGGTGCCGTATTATAATAGGTACCCAAAAAGGGACCATAATTTTGACAACCACCCACATGAACCTCTCCAGCCCTGGCAGCAAGGATCCTGCACCTACCAAAGCGGCCACGCCAGCGAAGGCCACACAGGCTTCTGTGGACGTCCAGGCCTTCTCAAAGGGATTTGAGAGCTCGGGGTCAGAAGACTAGTGTCGATTTCAACAGTCTCTAAAAATTATTTCTAGTTAGTGCTCCCTACTAGGCAAGAATAGCAAATTCATGAGTTATCTCAAATCGATGCCAAGGACATCTGAGGGCTCGTAGGGCTTATACGACGGTTTTAGGGTCTAGGGCACAAGCCTCGTACACACACACATAGATATGTATATATATATATATATATATATATACATATGTATATATATATATATATAGTACATACACACACACACACACACACACACACACACACACCCCAGAACTGTAAAGGGACCAGGCGCAAATATCATCCAACTGCTGAAGCTTATGAGCTGGACTGCCGCACATAGCGGAGCAGATTGGCAACTGCATAAGGTGGAGCGTGCGACTTAAGTTAAAAGGTTTAGGGTCGGATGTTCATACTGTTGATGATATAAACCCTGCATTACCTTAATGACCCAAGCCTGTGGGAATTATGGTATATTCCATATTATGGGTCATGCAGGATTTATACCATCAACCGTAGGACTCCCTGAACCCTAAGCCCTAATCTGGCAATCTAGACGAGACTGTCTATAGAGTCACGGCCAGGTGGCCGACAACAGGCCCTGGCAAACTGTGGGTCGGGCGACATTCTGCATACTCATAACCTCTGACTCTGGTAGTCGTATGCAACACTCTATACCCCAAACCCTAAACCCTAAAGACACAAAAAGAAAAAAACGAAAGCCCCACAGGTCTCCCCCAACCAGCCTTCGTGAGCTGTGCAGGGCAGGCACAGGATGCCTCGGCAAATTTTCTCAGACTTCTCTGAAAGTCAGTGTAGGGAAGGGTACAGGAGTTGGCAATATGAGCAGGTCCCGCAAAACAAATGCAGTTCGGCCCCTGACCCTGATCCCTAAATAGTTCTAGAAAGTTGAATCAAGGGCTCTACGAGCCATTGTAGGTCCATTCTTGAAACCCTGACCCGCGAAAGCTTTTGTCCAACCCTGAAACTACCCCAATACAAACCCTGAACCCTAAAACCTACACCGTAAAACCTGAAATTTAGGCCCCCTGAAGCAACAGACCCCGAGCTGGAAGGGAGCCTCCTCTGAAGCTCCCACTTAATCCGGAAACCCTGAACCCTCATCCCCAACCCCTACGCCCTGATCCCGAAACCCGAATCCCTATACCCTAACCCTACACCCTGAACCACACGACATGTCCCTGGGTGGCCAAAGCTTTCTCGGACGATACTTGGGATTGTCACCCTGGGCATCCGAAAGACCCGGTAATCGAGCACTCAGGTTTACTGGGTTGTAGTTTTGGGGCTCTGAAAAGTATTTATGAATAGGTACCTCTATAGGAACCATAAGGGAAATGAAAAAGTTTCCCAAATTGCCTCCTAGTTTAGGATGGCAGTACCCTGAGAACATGAGGTACCCTTAAGCCTGAGAAGAAACCGTGGGGTTTAGGGTTTAGGGTTTTATAGAATACACCAAAACCGTTAAGCCATGAGCGAGCTAAGACTCTTTTACTCAGAGGGCTTGGGCACAATAGTCAGCGGTATATAGTACACAACATGATGACTGTACACGACCATACAAACTCCTACGCAAGCTGCGATGCAAAACTACACCCCCCTCACCTAAAGGCACGGTCACTGCATCCAAAAACACAGCATACCTTCGCCTGCAGGTGGAAGAGCGCTTCGGCTCGGAGTTTGACGATCGGCGTGGAGTTGCCTCCCGCGTCATCAGTTCAGCAAAAGTACATGTGACTATCGTGTGCCTCGAGGAAGGGTGCGAAAAACTGCATGCAAGCTTTTCTTCAAATGCAAGACGCTGGTTTCAGCGTGGAGCAAGGATGATAGGAGTTCGCCGCACAGCCACTTGAAAAATATCACAGGCCGTGAACGTCCCTCTTGCTCGAAAGAATCAGACTACTGGGTCGGCTTATCAGTTCCAACGCCATCCGCGATTGCGCCACTCACGCCAGTCCTGGTTGTCCCAGTTCTGGCCGCTCCATGTTCCCCAGGATGACGAAGACCAATTCTGCCACCAGGATTGATTATCCCAGTCCCAGTCGCGGTTGGTGCGATCGGCGGCCTCGGCGTTAGCCGGGCTTTTGCCTTTTCCCTTCTCTGCTGCTCGGGCATATGTAGAGCCCTTACCACCACCTGGCGGATGCTGCTGGGCATACTTCGGCTGGGCAGCACGACTTTGATTGGCCTTCTTGATGGTTTCCTCAACCGTCTCCACCATGAAGGGAAGGTCCTTTGCCAAAACGGTCTGTAGGTCCGTACCCACTGCAGCGGGATCGTAGTTGAGGAAATCCACCTTGCCGTGGCCAAAGGTCTGTAGACGGATGCCCCCCTTTTGCTTGGCGATGTTGTGAGCGAAATCTTGGAACGAAAGGATGGCTCCGTACCATGTAAATGCTACTGGCGTATCCTCCGGCGTGGACGTTAGTCCCGCTGCGCACAACTTACCGCCAATGCCATCGTCTCCGGTAAAGAAAACGATACGACACTCTGGAACCTCGTCCGTGCGGGTCTGGTGCGTGGAACTCGCCGCTCTGGAGGATCCAATAGCCAGCATGCGTTGCGATCGAGTGCGGCCAGGGTTCGGAAGGTAGGCGAAGCAGAGGCAGTCGAGGGCACGGATCGTTCTGCGTGTGTATCCCTCTTTGGCCATTGAAATTGCGTATTCATTGTCATGATTGAACCTCGCTACGCAATCAGTGTAGCCCTTTTTCACGGCTCTCTGCTTTGCCACTTTGGCTTTCCGAATAACCTCGCCTTCTAAGGAGTTCATGCCACGGCCGGCGACATCTTTCGATGCGCTTTGAAGGCTTGGCCTCACTCCCACTCGTTCAGCGGCATCACCCATCTCCTGAAGCAGAGCTTCACGCCCACGTGCCAACAGCGTCCGTCTGCCCTGTGCCTTCAGTTGACCTGGTCGAACTGGCCCTCCGCATTGAGAGCAAATCCTTTGGCCTTGAAGACACTCAGCTTTGCAGTGGTAGCGTTTGATTTTCTCCAAAAACGCGGCGGATGGCTTGGTCTCACTACCAGCATAAAGTACTGGTTCTGGCCTTCCCACCGGCTCCTGGATTGCTTCAACTGGTGTACCCTCAGCATCCAGCGTCACCGTTGTCGCCATTCCGTCACCGATGTACACAGTCCTGATTGGAGGACCCGGCTGTGCAATGATGGTGCCTGGTTCAACAAGCGGCCTCTCCTCTACGGAGGGCATTTGTTCATCACCAGGAGCTTCATCGTCGTCAGCCTTTGCAGGGGCATCGGTGATAGCCAACGATCCCTCAAGTACGTCAGCAACATCTGGAATGGGCGGTATAGGGATGTTTCCTCAGCTGGAAGGGTACCATGTTCTTCATCAATAGGCGGTGCGAAATTGTCCTGAGTCGTCTCCTCAGCCTCTGGTTCATCAAGAACGATATCGATGCCGGCCTCAGCGTTAGCTGGGCTTTCACCTTGTTCCGCCTCATCAGGAGGGACAGTGCCTCCCGCACGGGACCAAAGTGTGACATCGCATTGCGTATCATTGATCAACAAGATGGTCGAGCCGGGTACTGCCTCGGAGCACAGTATGCCATCAGACTCCGTAAGGAATAGGTCGCAGCCAGCTTCGAGGACCTCCCGGGTGTCAAAGACGATCTCAATCGGTGCGTTTGCACGAAGTCCTGAACGTACCTTTTGCTCTTCGAGCGGCAGCGGCGCAAAGTAACAATGCGCCTTTTCAGAACCTCCAAAACCAGGCAACAAACGATCTTCCAGAATCGCATACGCCGCATCATGTGTCGTGCGATGATAGAGTCTGGGCGGCGCCTTGTCAATCGGGATCAACGGCCTGCCCTCTCGGGCGGCGTTAGCCAGCTCTTCAGAACGCTGCAGTGTAAGATATGCCTTTGCAATAGAGGCATTGTCGAGCTGCAGATTGCTGGAGTGGCCCTGCGTACTACCGACGTAGACCGGAAAAGCCGGTTGGCCAATTGCATCGGCAGCACTGTCCATTGGTCCGCGAAAAATAAGGCGCTGTTTGTTGTCGGTGGCGATCATGTCGAGGAGAATTCCTAAACCAATGTTGCTTCCAGGTCTGCATCTGTTGGCAACCTCAAGCACTTCCATGGCTAGGACCCACGGCCCGTCCCACGACTGCATTTTAAATTGATTACCCTTGTTCTCGAAGTTGCCCCTGATCAGCCCCGTGACAAACGTGACCGTCTTGTGGTCACACTGGGGGTAATGCAGACCAGGAGTCATGTCCTTCTGGAATACTTCGATGTACTGGACGGCCTCCTCTTGCGAGGGGCATTCATTCCAGTAATCGTACAGGGTAATGCCAGTCATCTCGGCGAAGTCGTAGGTGTCATTCATGAACCTCATTCCGCGCGATCCCTGCACTGCGAGCTTGGTCAATCGCTGCTTGTCGGCCTCAGCCTTTGCGAGGCGAGCTCTTTTTGCAGCGTGCTCGGTGCCAGAATCGCCAGACAGAATGCCCCCACCATAAATGGATGCGTCGATCGGCATTGGTCGAATATCGCCAGAAGACGAAGCTGCAGTACTCGCCGGGGTAACGGCCTCCACCTTAGGTGGGGCTTTGTTCCATTCCGGCGAATTGATCTCCTTTTCTGTTGCGAAAACACCAGGTGCGACGCTGATGACATTCTGAATCTTCATCTCCTTGAGGAAGTCGGGGACCTCAGGCGCAGGCAGCTCGGCGTGACTTTCGTCACGCTTCTCCTCCCAGTATGCATCGTCCCACGGATCCTCCTCCGTTGGCTCCGCCTTCACTTGCTTGCTCCTGGACATCTTCGCCAGAGTAATCTGAAGAACCTGATTATCAATGGCGTAGCGTCCTCGAGAATCAAAATAATTCTCAGCGAGCAGCGACTTGAAGGCATCCTCTCCCATCTTGGCGATGGCCCTGGCAGCATACCTCTCAGCAATCTGACTTTGCATAATATGCGCCAGCCCGGATACCATGCGACGACGAGACTCGGAGTCCTCGCGGAAGTGGACGTTGTCGTTGTAGAGCGCCAAATCTCCAAGGAAGGGGTGGATGTCACAGGCGGCGAGTCCTCTACGGACCGCTTCATCCTTGAATCGCGCAATGCATTCATCAAACTGCTTTGGCAACCCGTAGACGAAGCTGCGAATTCCTGTGCAGATCACAATGGACCCCACATATGGAGAACGGCGCTGCACGTCTGCAAGCGCTTCAAGGTTTTGGCAAACTCTCCGACAGATCTTTTGCCAATCTCCGCAGGCTTCTATGGGCGATTGATGGTCCCACCACGTCGGGACGCCGGGGCTGCAAAATATCCCGTATCTGCCGACGATCTCATTCGCCATCCAGACAATCTGCACGTCCACCAGCAACTCTGGGTCGCCAGAGTAGCGCAGAGCCGTCTGGTCACAGAGGATCTGAGCCCTCTCCCGAAGCTCGGACAATGTTTTGCCCCACAGGGGTTCGTAAATTATCTCCCTGTATTGCAGATAGACCCCCGAGCTCGCTGCCTTCAAATCCGAGGAAAGGTCTGTCCTCGTTCTCTTGCCGGCGACGAAAACAGTCGTAGAGTCGGAGAGGAGGATGAGCACCCGCTTTCGGCCTCGATTTTCATCGGGCTTTAGCTGCGGCATGCCAGACTGCGTCAGTGCTGCCACTCGGTTGAGCCCTGGATATCGATCCGTTTCAAAGCAGTTGTGAGCAGCCACTTGCACCGGCATGTACTGAAAAAGTGCTCGCAACTCTCCTTCGTCAATCGACTCTTGGAAGCCTATCGACTCGTGACTGATGACGGCCGCCCAGAGCTGGCGGCCCCAAAACTCGGCCAACTGCTCTTCGTAGGTCGCCATCGCTCTTCTACTCTCAGCTGCTACCACGGGACTAGGACCCGGCCTCAGCGTTAGCTGGGCTTTAGTTGTACAGTAAAGCGATGACAAAGCTGCGCATGCCAGTCCTTCATGTACCTTAGGTCCATCATTATCCTTAGTGGTATGCACTTGCCAATCAGCATGCAATGCCGAAACCTTGGTTTTCGATGTCCTTAGTCGTCCACAGTCCTGGGTAGCTTCGAGCAGCAGCCGCTTCAATCGAAAAGACGATGCAAAGATCAGCGACCCATTCTTGTGTTTCTCAAGACCGAAATCGTGTGCCACTTTCACAACAGCAGGCATACACCACATCTCGTTGTTATCTGAAGCTTCCAACAGCAGGTGGGGCCTAAGACGTTTGGTTAATCGGCATAACGACATTAACGATTTCAGACATTTGTTCCATTCGTGGTCCGGCAGCGATGCAAAGTAGAGAATCGGTTTTGTGCTTCCCCCCTCGTCGCAGAGGGAACGAAGATTGTTAGCGATTTTTGCCATTGCTTTCGGATTCATAGTTTCAAGGTTGTTCGGGACAGGGATAACACGACAGGAATCATTTCCTGACAAGGTGGTTTCACTAGCGTTCCCAAAGTCAAGCAAAACCCTGCAAAAGTCCATCGGCCTCGGCGCGAGCCGGGCGTCTGCAGGAGCGGCCGCCGCAGACCCGAGCCTAAAGCCGTGTTTGTTGAGGGTTTCAAGATCAGTTGTGGAAAGCTTGGGAAAACCACGAGAGGTATAAGCGGTGATAGAAAATCGTTTTCCGGTATAAGGCAACACGCAGTGTTTCTTAGCTGGGTCAAAGACAAAGGGTTTGCTATGGGTGTCATGCACATCCCCTTTGATGGATCGTCCTTGAGCGTCTTTCTGGAACTGCGCCTTAGTGTCCGAAACAGTCTGGTCTTCAACCCACAATCGACCTCCTTTGTGGTCACCAAAGCTAACCATCAGGTTCTTAGAACCCTTTAAGTTATGGGAATCAGCATGAACTTTTGCCATGTTGTCCTTGCTAATCACCACTGAGGTCCATGTGAAACCTGAGTCGGGAGAATGAGCTTTCACGAACTCATTCAAGTACCTGGCAACTGCGGGATACCTAGTAGTGCTTCTGGTAACACCTTGCATTCCACCGTGTGTCCAAGTTCCGTACACTTGATAATAGCCTTGTTTCTTTGATGCAATGCGAGGTCGCTTGGATTTCCTAGCTGTATGATTTGATGCAATCTCTTCACACAACCTTTCCAAAGCATCACAGCCGTACTCCTTCAGGCGGGAAAGTTCTGAAGCAACCATTTCAACCTCCTGAATGGCAGCAGCTGCTTTAGCACGTTTGCCTTGAACCTCGTGTGGTGTAGGAGAGCGGCCTGGCTTTTCAGCCGGCTTCGCATTCTGCGCATCAGGTACATGATTGATGAGCCTAAGCGCGTGTTCCCACTTACCACGTTCAGCAAACGGTTTTGTGAAGATGTCTGCGACCTGCTCTTTGGTATCAACATTGATCATGTTGAAATGGCCCTTTTCGAACTGTTGCTTCATCCATGCAAACGAAAGTCGTTGCGTCCTATCGGTATGACGAAGCTTTTCACTGTCACCTTTCGCAATGATGGTGATTGTAGCTTGGTTATCTTCTAAGAACTGAACCTGAAACTTTTCAGAAAGATGAACATCCAAGCCATTTATATCCGCAACAGAGCGTCCTTCATGACTGAGTTCACCATACCTGATTGCATCAAGCTCCGGGTCAATCCTTGCAACGATTGTTTCCGTGACTTTAGGTGATTCCGCCGGCGGCCTGGTCTTTCGACCGGCTGCATTAGCGGTAACCTCTCCCCAAAGGTAACACCACAAGCTTAAGCTAGGCAGGCCTTGTGCTCTGATGCCGTGATTCGCTGAAACCACTTCACTTTCGGTGCTAGACGTCGTGATGCTGGTCTGTTTCTTTGAAAAAGCGTTCAACGGGTAGTAAGTGTTGGGCCCAACCAAGAACAGTGCGCATCCTGATGTGGATTTGGAATCAAATTCTCCTGCCCAATCAGCGTCACAGAAGAGCCACAACTTACAGTCCGAAATCTTATCGCCAATAAAACCCTGCATCGTGATGTCCAAGCTCGAATTGATGTAGCAGATCAGCCGATGTAAACCGACATCGCAGTCTCTTGACCACTTCGTGACCCTGGAAGCGAGCGACTGGGTACACCGAAGTAAGTCCCACCTTGCCATCCTTGCTGCAAACAATACCTTCATGAGGACCCGACTGGCAATCGGTTGCAACCTCCCCTGGGGTTCGTTGCCTTCCGCAGGTTTGGCTACTCTGTTCTCATGAAACGGCGTAGCTGCAAACTTCAGGGAATCACGTGAAACTTTAGCTAATTCACAGTACTTGTCGACACAGGAGACCAGGAAGTCCTTCATGTCATACGTCACAACGTTGACAGGCTTAGTCATAGCGGGGACGGGTTCCTTGATGATCGTATCAGTGCTCTTAAATCTAGACTGCTTAGCTTCGCGCTTAGCGTCTGATTTGCTTCTCATCGGCCTGCCCTTTCGGGCGGCAGCAGCGAGCTTAAAGTCGTCTGCCGTCGTTGGCATGATAGAGAAGATTGTTTTGCCCGTCCACCACTCGTTTCGCCTAGCAGGGCCCCCCTGATTGGAATCATCCTGTATCTGATCTCCATTCTCAAACTCTGTTATGCGTTCAGTTCCCAGAGTGGGAAACTGTCTCATGTCGTCTTCACTTGGTACGTACAAACGCTTTCTGGGGTACCTGTGATGTCTGATTGCAAGCGCAGCATCCGGATCAACCTCCCAATAATCTTCTGTTCTACTCGGCCTGGAGTTTCCTCCGGCTGCTGGTGCTGCAATTTTCTTGTCGAAGACATAGGCAAAAGGATGTGCGCTACGGTCAAGCATAACACCGTTCTGCTCTCGATGATTGCAACCAAAGTATCTCCCAAATGGTTCCGAAGGATCCATATCCAAAACCTTCCCAATCCCCTCCCATCCCTTAGCAAGATTGTCCTTTGGTCCTGCCATTTTGAAATCGTCGACGTAGACGACGAGGAGGAGATCTAATTCCGGATGGTAAAAGATACTTTGCCATATATCTGGAAGAACCGGGATCCACCCTATGCTCTTCAACTGAGCAGTGCAGTGTCGTTCCCAGATGCCGCCGCTATCAGGATGTCCATACAAAGCGAGTCTGAGAGGACAAACTGGGTCGCGAAAGTTGCGCCACTCGGGCGGTCGACGATTCTTGGGAAGTCGAACCCAAGTCGCAATCCCTTTGAACAAAGCTTGAGTATACGCTTGTCGAGCATCAGCTTGCTGTTTTGCATAGCCTGGTTGGCTTCCGAATACATCGATGAATTTACCCGCTTCCATACTTGCAGGGCTAGAACCCAGTTCGGCGAAGATCGCGTGATCCGCATTTTCATCTCGAACCTGGTTCCCCTGGAACACAGAGCGTCCCTTGTAGTACTTAAGCGGATTGCCATCCTGCAACTCGGAACCCTTAAGGCTGCAAATCTCGAACACGTTCCCGAAGTGAGCCTTTTCGCCTTTTGCCTTGGTTTCAGACAAGACGTCGTCGTACTCACGAACCTGTTTCTCAAGCCAACACCCTTTATCAAGAAGTTTCTTCCATTCTTTGTCCATAGCAGCCTGAGCCTCAGGGTTTCTGGCAACATCATTCTGATTGATAAGCTTGGCAACCACAGCGAAAAGATCCTCGCAAGTTTCCTCTAGCTTATCCAGAAATAAACCGTGCAACCTCTTCCCATCCTCAGGCGTCCTCGGTCGATGAGGTTCTCGATGTCCAAGGAGAACAGGCATAGCGGGAGCTTCTTTCTCTCGTTCTTCTTTTAATCTAGCTTCCTCCCGCGCAACCTTCTTCTCCCATCGTTCGATTTCCTCTTTTCGTTGTTGTGCGGAATACATGTGCCAGAATTCAGACGGGACATCAGGAGGTCTTTTGGAGCCTTTCTTGTTCCTCACAAGTCTAACCCCATCCCAATTGTAACCAGCAGGAACCGGTCTACCATCAGGATATTTCGTGGGATCAAACAGATCACCTTTGGAACTAGACGATGGCTCACTGGGCCTAGGCGCGGCCTCACCTTTCGGTGGGCTTTGATCGTCATCGGGTTCGGGTTCGGATAAGCCGATTTCATCAAGAAGTTCGCCTGCCTCACGAAGTCCCCGTTCCTTTTCTTCATCTGAAGCATGAATGTTCTGATCATCCAACAGTGGAACCTCGTGTGCCTCGCGATCCTTGATCCTTCCCGATTGAAGTGGGAACTCAAAACTCCCCTCAATCAACTCAACGCGCTTAGCCCTGATGACCTTGAGGTTTCCGTCCTCAATGGCAAACTGTGCGTCTTTCACGGGTGCAATCAAATACTCCTTCTTCCAAACAAACCCTGGTTGGATATGGTATCCCAGGAAGATCCCTTCAACCCCAGTTGACGAAAACTTGGAAGTCTCCGGAACATTCTGTTTAGGGTTATGCCAATACAAGACCTTAGCTCCGAAAGGAACAATCAATCCCGCAAAGGATTCCCCAAAGCGTGCCTCCCATGGGATTTCACCAGTATCCACTCGTTTTGTGAGATTGAGCGCAACGGAGTGGTGCTGAGCTGCTAAAGGCCAAAACCGTTCTGGAAGACCGGCTTGCTCCAAGTTCGAGCGCGTACCCTCTAGTACGGTGCGGATTTCCCGTTCGATGACGGCCTTAGTTTCATCCACGTACTCTCTAGAGGTGTTGTGCCTACATCGGAGTTCCTTCACAGCTGCTCCCAACTCCGGCGCATTGTCAGAGTAAATAACCCCAACTTCGTCTTGCGTACCGAAAAAGTGCAGAAGGTCCTCATGCACTTGTTCCGTTGATTTTGTTGCGCTAGGATACACATACCTAAATTGCGAAAATACATCTTTGATAACAAGCGCCACCTTCTCATCCTGAAATCCAAAGTCCCTCAGATCTCTTGTCACGAGATGATCAATGGTAACATGATCCCCATACTTTTCACTGTGTATGGTCGAAGACCCCCCCCTTTCTTCGAGCTTGGGGAGATAGCATCTTCGCCTTTTGGCACACTTTGCAGAATGGGTTCTTAGGACGATGGCAGAATTGATGATGGATGCTTTCGGCCTCGGCGCGAAGCCGGGCTTCTTGCGAGATTTCCCTTCCCTCATCTTCTTCCTTGTCACTATCGGGCTCGATTAAGGGGTCGTCCTCGGGTCTTTTGAAAGCAGTAATCGACAGAATTGGCGATCCATCAATCTTTTGATTTTTAACCCTTAGACTTCTGATGTCAACAGAATCCTCAATCTTGCTCCAAGCAGAGTCCTTGTAGATCCAAGTGGTCCTTCGCGCGAACCTTGGATGACGAGGTGCAGGTACTCGCAAAGCCTTTGGCCGATGACCAATAATGATCTTTGATGCGGCAATTTCACTGCCAGTGATCCAACCTGGCTTGGCTAAATCTTTAGGCTTGATTGCAATTGGCGGTGCAGCATTGATGGCTTCTTCTATCTCGGAGTCGCTGTGGACGACTCTTTCATCCCCGGCCGGTCCTCTCGGACGGCTTTCTACTGGAAACCCGAAGACTCGTCCTCCGCAGGTGCCGCCAGTTCAACCTTGACTGTACCGGCGTTAAACACCTGAGTTCCAGCAGATTTCTGGGAATCATCAGCGCTTGCTGGGCTCGCTACCGAGTCATCATTTGAGATCACTGGGACTCTACCCTTCATCTTACACTTGATGACTTTACCATCGGGAGCTATAAAGTATGGAACCTTGCCCGCAGGCCAATGGAAATCATATCCATCGTCCATGCATCTTCTCCCAACAGAACAAACCGGTGGCGTGCTTTCCAGTAGATAGCACTCAATGTTTTGCTTCAGTTCAGGCATCGGGATGTTGGTTGACTTGATTCCCTGAACTGGACCATTAGCTGTAATCAAGTTGACCGGCCTACTAGCGTTTTCGATGGGAGCCTCTGGGTAGTAGATAGAGTGATCGTGCCTACTGATCAGATCTTCTTCACTGCCAGTATCGGCGAGGAATTCTAATCCCGCATTAAAGCTAGAGCATGCTGTTCTTTCCACGCTAGAACACAGCTCGCACTTCAACACTGCAACTGGGATCTCACCCTCTTCGCAGTCATCTGTGCACTCGTACTCACAGTGGCTTTCAATCCCATTGAGCATACAGGACATGATCCTGGCAAGCTCGTTCGCTGTTCTTATGGCCGTGCTTAGGTCCTGAACTGGAGGCTTTGGGCAGCTTTCAGCATCCAAGTAACAAACTTCGAAAGTTCGCGGTTTGGTCCTATGCTTCTTACCCTTACCATCCAATGGAATCTCCCGAATGCTTGGCTTCTCCTTGAACCTTAATTTCTTGAACGTTCCTGAAGCATCACCCTTAACGCCTTGCCCATTGGGCACAGCTGCCAGCGCATACGAAATGCAACAAGCTGCCGTGCGTCCGCCAGACTTTTCCTTGCTCTTGGACCTGCCCCTTTGTTTCTTTTCCTTCTTTGCTTTAGGATCCGGGGTCGGACTCCTAGGCTTTTCATCGTTCTTCGCAGGGGCGGCCTGCTCGGTAGGAGCGGCGTCAGTTGGATTGGGCTTATCTTGATGCAGGAACCTACAGTCTTTGCCTTTGTTGCACTTGCCTTTCTTCCAAAAGGTGCAAATCGCGTTAATCTTCTTCTGAGGTGTTCGATGAGGACTTGGGGATCTTGACTTTGGTTTGTGGAGAAACTTACACTTGTCGCCTCTTGTGCATTTTCCTTTCTGGAAGTCGTAACAAATCTGTTGCGTTTTGGGACTCTGAGATCTAGGCGGTGTTCGTTGGCTCGATCCTTTGCTGCTCGTTCTGGATTTTGAGCTACTTCGGGACATGCTTCTTCCACGGCCTCCTCGTGAAGAGGGGCGACGTTCAGATCCGTACGCTGGGGCTCCGTATCTATCGCCATGCGACTTAGCGATGCGGTCACGATTCTTGCGCATACGCTCTCTAGTCAGATGCTCCCTAATGGCATTGACGAGGAATTCATACGTGTGTATGGGGTTTCCTTCCTTTGCCCTGTCGTACAACTGAAGATCGTACTTGATGTGGTGGGATTTCCGAATTTCCCTCAGCAAAATGTCCCTCAAGGTAACTTCATCCGGAACATGACTCATTCCAGCAATCACCGACTCGAAGTTGTAAAGGAAGGTAGCCAAATCGTCCCCAACCAACTTCACTTTTAGAAGGTCTTCTACGCTATAGAGGCTTCCGACTTCCTCATTAGTCTTAAAGTGTTGATGAAACATCCACAACACTTGTCTTCCCCTGACGGCGCGTCCTCCTGTGGCCTCTGTTTCTTTGAAGTTTAGGACTTGCCTTGAAATCTGTCCTCTAGCGACTCTGGTAAGTGCAGCCAACAACTTCGTGTCCAATGTTAAGAATTTCCCAGTGTCGTGTAAGGACTTGAGGGTAGCCTCTTTATCGTATACTTCCTGTACCCAGCGAAATGCCTCATCCGGGCGATCGCTCGCAGCCCGCACAATCTCGCGGACCGAGATCCGCCATGATCGGTAGGTCTCTGGATTAGGGTAATCGGGAAGCTTGATGCTTTCGGCTTCTTTCACCTTTGGTTTGCCCTCTTCATCTTCGGTCTTAGGGGTAAGCAAGCGAGCTGCCCTAATCAATGCCTCAGCTCCGAAATCAACAGTTGGAACCCCTTCTGGATCAACAGTCGCCGGCTTACCCGCTTGGGCAGCTTTAGGAGACTTTTCCTTTTGTGGCTCTCTGTTCTCAAACCCAGGTGGTACAGAAGTTCCTTGCGGAGGTTCCTGAGCTTGCGGCGTTCTTCCGAAGATGTCCTTCATATTCTCGGGAATCTCAAATGGATTTGAGAACGGGACAGCGGGATTAGGTCCTGGCTTCGGCGTGGCATATTGTTTGCCCGCTTCGTCCGCATTGGCTTCCATTCTTAGGGCTCGTTCTGCAGCAGCCAGTTCATCCTGCAGTCTGTCGTTTTGTGCACTCATTTCAGCGATTTCAGTAATGAAACGCCGTTCCATACTCGCTTCGGTTTCTTCAAGAACTTGTTTGAATCGCATTCCAAGAAAATCAAGATGTTGTGCTTTGTTGCGTTCGCTCTCAGCAATCAGAGTAGTTCTGAGCTTAGCGATTTCCGTCTGATGTCGTTGTTGGAAAATTGATTCCAGAATGTTCATTTCATTTCTGCATGTTGCAACTTCGTTCAACAAAAACTTTTCCCTTTGGGATGCGTTGAACTCAAATTCCGCAAACTGTGCTTCGCATTCTGCCATCTTCACCTCATGAAGGCGCCCGGCCTGTTCAGCCATGCCAGCCATTCTCACAAGGTTATCATGCGATTGTTGGTTCAGAATGCTTGCGTGTCTTCTTTCAGCATCTGCCTCCGTTCGCTCTATTGCCGTTCTTTGTTGTTCAGCTGTCTCACCCTGGTTCACAACATTGTACAAGGTATACTGTACGTTTGAGATGTCGACCGTTGGATTTGAGACAAATGGAGATAGGGTAGGACCCACTGGACCGAAGATCCTATCAAGTGCTTGGGATCCTGAGCTCGGTGCCATAGGGCCCGCGCCAGCTGCTGTAAGTTGTTCATCAAGCAGTCGATCTCTTGTTTCGTCGTCCATCTCGTCTGATGATACTTCGGTTGTTTCTCCCTTCTCAGTAGTGAGCAGAGAGGGCGAAGTGCTCATGTACCAATGCGAATACCAGTGTAAGAATACCACGGAGACAAAGTCAGCGAATACGGCTGATAACCTATAGAATACACCAAAACCGTTAAGCCATGAGCGAGCTAAGACTCTTTTACTCAGAGGGCTTGGGCACAATAGTCAGCGGTATATAGTACACAACATGATGACTGTACACGACCATACAAACTCCTACGCAAGCTGCGATGCAAAACTACAGGTTTTAGGGTTTAGGGTTTTAGGGTTTGGGGTTTAGGGTTTTAGGGTTTAGGGTTTAGGGTTTAGGGTTGTCCTGGGTTTAGAAGATAGCCCGGTGTACCGGCTTCGTCTGATCCTTCTTGGGACGCATGTTCAGTCTCTTCGCAGTGCATGAGCTTGGTCGTGTTTAGAACAGGAGACCCCCAAAGCCTACCGTGTTGGGAGTCTTCCTCTTTTCTGTGGTGGGTCCAGTTCAGGTACGACTTGCCTGAGGCTGAGCGTCGAGCTTTGGGCACTCAAGCTTTGGGTTGGCAATACAGCGGCAATACTACTAAACACAGAGTCTTGGTGTCCATTATGCTATGCTTGTAATATTTGCAAAAAAGTATCGGAAATTATATGTAGGCCCTATACTTAGTAGTTGTGGATCGAGCCGTGCAATATCAGCTGACGACGATGTTTAGTGTGTTGGGGCGTCAGCTGACGCAGAAAACCGTTCGACCTCGAATCCTGCTGCCTTGCAACTTGAATCTGAAGGCCGGGCAACCAAAGCTAAACCCTTAAAAGCCCTAAACCCCTAAAAACCACCAAAAAAACTAGGTAAGAGCGCCTGGTACGTGACCGGCGTTTTGTGGCGTAGCTGAAACAGGCAATGTGCTAAAACCTAGGGAAAACATGTATTATGACTAAAAGGTTGTGCTAGGAGAGGCGGAGAATCCCTGTGACAGGTCGATCGTTTTAGCGAAAAAGGTGTTGCCGCTGCAGTAAAAGCCACTTTTACGAGCACCGCGCTGCGCAAACTTGGTCTGAGTGGACGTTAATATGGTTGACCCATGCATGGATGCTCTGCGTCAATGAGATCTGGTCTGAGTGGACGTTAACACGGTTGACCCATGGATGCTCTGCGTCAATAGCATGGACCACCCATGGATGGTTTCGACGTGGGTTGTAGCAAGTGCCGAACACACCGTAATTACCGGTATGTTCGGCATATGACCCTAAGGAAACATGGCTTCGATCAGATCTAGAGCTTGGGCCTGCCTGCGACAGAAGTCCGCAGCTCTGGGAGTTAACGGTCGGGACTGGCCGGCATTAGCCCCCCCCCCCACCCCCCACCAACACCCCCCCCACCCAAGAAAAGTGAGGGGACGTACAGGACGCACACCAGGCGCTCTCACCAAAAACTAATCCCTTAACCCTTAAGCCCTGAAGCTTTACGTAATGCACCAAAGCTTCAACCTTCATCCCACAACACCAAACTGCCGGAGCACATGCACGCCATCGCCGGATTGGGACACAGAGATGCTGCAGTCGACGGCACAATCTGCGCAAAACGTGTGGCTGCATGAGGCTTAGGTTCAGGGTTGAGACATCTTTTCGAGAACCCGGCGCTTGAGTCCGAACACAATAAATCCCGCCCATGGTGTTTAAGTCACGACCATGCTAATTGAACAAGCGCCACAGTGCAACATAACAAAGCAAACTAGTTCGAGACTGATGACACAAGCTTCCCACTAAAATGTGGTAACCTTGAGGCGATGATGACATCTCTTTAGCAACTGTTACTACACCTGACGAAGCTGACCCTGGCCTCCAGGGCAGCAGAATCGTTTGCCATCAACCATGGAGCCGCCTCTCGCGCTGGCATAATATGTGACGGTAGGAGCTGCTGACACGCTGTGTGCACATCTGTTGTGCTTTCAGCTCGGAAGCTTCTGAACTCCCGGGCTCAAATTCCTTCAAGCCTCAGCTGGAGGCTCTCGGATCTTGCATCCACAACCCTAAAACTGAAACCCTACGCCCTATAAGCCCTAAACCTGGAATCAATGTAGTAGACCCCACACCGAAAAGCATCCCAGCCTCGCGACTCGCAGGCGCTGTCAGCATCGCAGCCTTCATTGTGGACTGCGGTGGACGTTGGCGCCTGGCGCTCATGCAGCTCATTGGGGATGCGGGTGAAGACTGTCCTGACAATCATTGCAATGTCTTGCTTAGCTCGTCATGACAATCTTCGTTCACCATGCCGAGAAAATCCTCTTTCTCATCATAACAGCCAGATTAATCTCATTATCGTTTACCCTCTTCGTCCTGGCCATCACCGTGACAAATACCTTGAGGCCCTTCTACCGAACATGCCATGCATACATCATCGCCACCGGCATGACAGTCGTAGTCCACCTACTGGCCTCCGAATTCCAATCATTCCGAGCACTGCGTCCTCAAGCTAGCTCAGGACTGGCGCGCCTTGCTGACGAACAAAGCATCCGCACCCGAGCAAACACAGGTCGCAGTCATCACATCGTTCACTTGAGACCTTGATTTCAGGTTTAGGGTGTTGAGTAGGCTAAGCGTTGCAAGGGTGCCTACTTCGGCTGTTGACCAAAGGTTCGCACTAAGGATTCCTCGTGGCCTGTGGCTCCTCGCGCAGGAGGAAGCCAAACTTCTCGGAGTGGTATGTATGACAACGCATGCTGTCACGGCGGTATCAGCTGTGAGACCTCGTATGTAAACAATATTCAAATCTGAATTCCTGAACCCCGTCATTGCTGTAGCAGCTCGGTCTTGCAAGCTTCTCGGCTGGCCCGCTGTTCGCGCGGAAAGCTTGAACGGTTGAGTGTTTGTGAGCTTGACGCTAAAGAATAGCAAATGGCAACAGCAATGATAACAACAGACTAGCCAACAAGAGAGTATCTAGTAGCGACATGACCCCCATATTGTCCTTACACGGCAAATGCAAGCACCGTGACCTCGAATCCAACGGGTCATGGGGCGGCCGCATTTGCGGAATGAGGAGTGCACAGAAACTGGACCGGGCTTCCGGAGAAATCGGTATCTAGCCAAACGAAGTGTGTCCGAAAGGCGAAGCCACTTGTGACTCACTGTATGAACTCCTGGAGTCCATTCTGTTGCATTTAGCAGGCGGTTTTCAGGTGACGTGTGCGAGTCTGCATGGGGGGCCGAGGGGGGGGATGTCAATTTCTATCCTATAAACCGTAAACCCTAAAACCCTATAGATCTCTTAGAGGAACCCAAGTTCTTATATCATCAACCGTTCACCCTCAAGTTCCAAGTTCTCTTGACCTTGAACCCTAAACCCTAAAACCCTAAAACCCTAAAACCCTAAACCCTAAAACCCTAAAACCCTAAACCCTAAATCCTAAACCCTAAAACCTAAAACTCACTCACTCACTCGCGCGCCAGAGGAAAGTCCTGTGCTAGTCAGACATGCAGTGGCCGAAAAGCATCCCTGCTGTAGGGATGCGGCCAGAAGGAACTACGAAATAAAAGGGAAGCGAAGCAGCTGTACAGACGGGGAGCGAACGGCTCACGCAGCAGGGTACGCCCAGAAAGCTCGCACGGAAAGCGAGGGCGGGGCGGAAGAGCCCACGAGGGCCGAACGCACAGAAGAGGCCAAGGAGGCCGAACTGGCCGCGAGAAAGATGCGACCAGCAGAAGACCAGAAGTCCAAGAAGACAGCCGCGGGAAGCAGGCGGCGGAGCAGGGCAAGCCCCAGGTGCCCGGGGTGCCCAGAAATCCACATGGCGCCCCGCTGGTGGACGGTCTTGCAGACCATGCGGAAAGAGACAAGGGCGGCGGCCAGCTCCAGCAGGGACCGGCGACCAGCAGTGGCGTCAGCCAGCGACACAGGGGCACCCAAGCCACAAGACGAGGCCGAACGAAGGACCCCAAAGCGGCGAACAGCACGGTGCTCCCAAGGCGAGAAGAGCTCCAATGCCGACCACATGGACCACAGCCGGTGCCAGGAAGAAGGCAGGCGGAAGACCCCGCCGAGGGCGAGAAGCCCAGGCCACCAAGGCGAAGGCAGAGCCCAGTCGACACAGGCAGCCGCACCTTCGACAAACGAGTACCACTGGAGCTGCGTGGTACCGAGTGAGCCAACCAGAGATGGCGCGGGGCTCTGTAACAAGGGAGAAGAGGCGGCGTCCTCGCCCAGAGATCCGAGGACAGCCACCGGCGCCGAAGCAGACGCAGACCCCGCAGCAACACGGTGCAGATTGCCAGGAACCAGGTCCGAGAGGGCTGGCGAGCGTTGAACGGCATCCCACTCCTCCTGTAACTCAGCCTCGGTAACTGGCACCCCGAGACGAGCTGCGCGCCGTTGAACCGGGGTGGCATTACACGGTCCGCAGAGTCGCTGCGGTGGAACTCCTCGGTGAGCCGCGCGGCCTTTGCGCTTAGTGCCGGACCCGTACTGATACACCGGGCCGACAGTAACCCGAAGCCCGTGCAAACAGGGCCGCTGCGTTTGCAGGTGGTACTTCAGGCGGTCTGAGGAGTGGAAATCCCGCATACACCAGAGGCACACAGAACCCGCCATGTATGCAGTGACGTCGGAAAGGACACCATGCTTTCGGTGAAGGTGAGCCCGGACGGCATGGAGGCTCGGGAAGATGTCCTGGCAGACAGGGCAGCGATAGGACTGAGCAGCTCCGAGCACGTGTGTGGTTCTCCGAGCTGAGAGATCGTCCCACAGCTGGGCGCAGGCAGCATAGCGGTGACCGAACTTGCTCAGGGACTTGCAGGCTCGGAGCAGGGCACGCCCGTGACTCTGCACAAAGAGAACCGTAATAGCAGGAGGCTGCTCCGGGTCCCATATATCAAGGGACACACCCACACGCATGCATGCCGAAACCAAGGCCTGGCACCACGGGAGCGCCCGGTTCCAGGCGGCATCAACGATGTCGCGGACCGCCGCTGGCGCCTTGCAGAACAATTGCACACACAGCCGGCACTGGCTGATCACGGTCGCAAGGTCAGGTGGAGGGACATCAGCAAAAAGCCGGAGGAGCGGAGTAGTGAGCTTGTGCCCCGGACAGAAGAATGCGGGCTGTTCGCTCAAAAAGGCCGGCCAGGGGAGCGGTTGCTCTACCCGACTCGGCAAGGGACATGGCAAGAGAGGAGTACGCCGACGGAAGGACCCTGCCCGCAGCCCAGGCACGCTGGAGCTCCCACGGGAGACAATTGCTGCAGAGGAGTGTGCGGGCCATCGAAGCTGAGGCAGATCCCCGCTGCGCCGAGAGCTCGCAGTCTCTGCGCCCCGTATCGCGCGGCATTTGCGCAACTCCCAAGTATTTATACTCCGGGCACAGGCGTATGCGATCCGAATCAGACACCTGCAGAAGCGCCTCCCCACTCAGGAGGGCGCCCCGGACGGCTCGGGCTCCTTCGCCACGTATATCGAGCAGGGCTTCAGTTTTCCCCGCGCCAAGGTTGACACGGAAACGGAGGAGCCGAAGGGTTTCAAGGATGACGCAGACAAGCCTGGGGAGCTGAGCCTGCAAATCAGCAGGGCAATCAAAATCCGCCATAACAGCAAGGTCGTCAGCCCATCCGATGGGCTTGACGCCGGGCGACAAGCCAACCTCATCGCCGGCACTAGTATGTGTGATGCCGAGCTGCCCGGCGGCTCGCTGTATGTGCTGTAGTCCGACGGCAAAGAGTGCCCCGAACAGAATGTCAGCGAGACCGTCGCCGGGGCGAGAGCCACGGGAGGCTAGGAAGATGTTGGAGGAGCCTGATAAGGACCAGTGGGACAGCGCAACACAGTCTCGGAGCAGTGCTGCAACATCATCAGCGACCCCTAAGGCTGCCAGGGCCCCTTGTTGCTGAAGCCGTAAAACAAGGCCAGCGAGGTGATGGTGCCCTGGCACCGTGTCATCAGCTGCAAAGCCATCAAAGAGCAGGTCCCTGCTGGCCTCGTAGTAGGCAGCTTGAATGTCCACGAAGACAACAGCGACACAACGCCCGGCAGAGATAGAGAGGTCCCAAGCACACCGGAAAGCAGCCAGAGCAAACCCAGTGTGCACCCCCTTGCGGCCACCTAATTGCATGGGCTCGTAACGAGACAGGATGTGCCCACCAATGGTCGACCGAAGGTGCGAGTGCCAAAGTTTCGCAATGCCATTGAGGAGGGCAATGGATCGGTAATTCGCAGGCAGGGAGGCATGCCCTTTCTTGTAAAGGGCGCAGACAATGGCTTCTTTAAAATCGAAAGGCTCCCGGCCCTGGAGAGCAATCCTTGCGCGTAAAGGCCACAGCCAGCGACCGGCAGAGCTCCCTGTGACCTCCAGACCTCGTTCCGGAGGCCGTCCGGTCCTGGGGCCTTGGCCGGAGCTTGCCGGATGCAGAGCTGCTCCATCTGGAGCAAGGAGGGACAGGGTGAGGACATCCAGTGAGCGGCCGCATGGGACAACTGCGCAGGCTCAACCCGACTGGCTCCTTCTTGGGCCCGAAATTGGTCCTCCAGCTCCGGTTCGATGTCGTAGCCCCCAGCTGCGTGGACGGCACGGCGCTCGTGGGACTTGCGGGAGGCCCAGCGGAGATGCCGAATAGACTCAAGAGGGACGCCGGTGGACTCCCAGTGCCGGGCGGCAGCAAGAGTGAGGGAGCGGAAATGTGCCTGTTTGTCGGCGCGGGCGAGATAATGGGCCTTTTGCTGCAAGCCTCGCACGTGTAAGTTGCAGGCTTGGAGGAGAAGCCTGGCATGCTGGAGACCGGTGGGGGGCGGGGGGCCGTGGCATCAGGGCATCGACGTGCACAGCTGCGGCGCCATACTTGCAGGAGGAATCGCCGCTGTTGCCATTCAACATTGGCCCGCAGAGAAGGGAGCTGTTCCCGTGCCTGTCTGACAGTCTCAAGGGCGGCGACGGAAGAGGCGGAGATGTATGGCTGGCGAATGGGCCGCCGCGGCGGGCTGGGGAGAGCTCGCAGGAGACGAAGATGTCGCCGCTTTAGGGCTTGTACTTCGTGGCCCACACTGACGATGCCACCAATGGGGGAAGAAAGACCTTGCCAGAGATCCGCGGCCAGGGCTTGAGCCTGCCTAAACCAAAACCTAAAACCCTAAATCCTAAAACTCGAAAAACCCTAAAACCCTAAAACCCTAAACCTAAACCCTAAAACTCTAAAACCTAAAACCCTAAATCCTAAAACCCTAAAACCCCAAACCCTAAAACCCTAAAACCCTAAACCCTAAAACCCTAAAGCCCTAAACCCTAAAAATCCTAAAGCCCTACAATGCCAAGTTCTCGTGACCCTGAACCCAAGGGCCCGACTTGGATCTCCACCATACCCTGACAGTCCAAAGTGAGCCCGGAACCAAGGAATAGGGGTTTAGGGGTTTAGGGTTTAGGGGTTTAGGGTTTAGGGGTTTAGGGTTTATAATAGGATTTAGGGTGGCATTTTTTAGAAGTCTCATCCACCCTCAAGACTCGAACTCAACCCTAAATCAACCCTATTACGTTACCCTAAGCCCTAAACCCCTAAACCCCATGAAGAGTTTGCGGCGGAGCGTCGAGCTCATCGAGCAGCTGTTGGGGCAGTCTGCAGGATGCAGAAGAAGCTTCTTCTGCTCTATTTGGAGGCTTAGGGTTTAGGGTTTAGGAGGTTCGTGGGTGGTTGTAAGTAAGGTTATAGGGCCCCTAATATGGCTTATAACTGGGGTTATCCCACTTGTAACCCAGTTATAACCAAGGGTATCTATGCTTTCGAAGGGCTTGGGGTACTACAAGGGTTACTACAAAGGCTTTGAAAAGTGTTGACGATTAAGGGTTTAGGATAATTTAGGGTTTTAGAGCATCGGGGTTCTTGGGTGAGGAATCAGGGTTACAGGTCTAGGTTTGATGGTTTGCGGGCTTAGTGAGTGGAGGAGTTAGGGGGTTCAGGGGCTCGGGAATGCCTGAGCATAGCTGTTGTGGAGTTCGAGTTTCTGGTGAACCAAAGTATAGCTGTTACTGTTACAGTTGATGTCGCGACTCTGAGTGTGGGTCGTGTCACGTGTCCTTCTTGCTGCCACTACTGTTGGTACATCGTGATCTGGTGGCGTTTCTGCTCGCATTAGCAATGCTTGTATTGCCATTGCGATGCACTGCAGGGCACCAGCCACGAAAATGGAAAGTCCACCGCGCCTGCTGGGCAGCAAACGTCCACACCGTTCATGTTGGAAGCTGCGCGTCCCTGGCCTTGCGAGACAGATACCCAAGACCTCTCAATGAAGTCAAAACCAATATGCATTGGGCATTGGGCTCTTTGGGTCGCTGCTTGTGCATTGGGGTGAGTCAGGGTTTAGGAAGTTTAGGGCGAAACGATCTTGGATATGAGGATGTTTGGGAATGTAGGGCAGAATACTGCTTGGATGAATTGGTAGCCTTGCCCCCGTCTAGTCCTGAAAACATGTACTGAAACATGTCCCCGAACTCAAAACCCTATTCTAAGCCCTTAGCCCTAAACCTATGTTCGTTGCAGGTTTTTCTAAACCCTAAACCCTCAAACCCTAAACCCTAAAAACGAAGGTGAAAGTTGGCGTCTTTAGCAGCTCGCTGCTTGAGGCCTCCAGACAGTAACGTAACGGGTCTTTGAGGGCTTCTTCGGCTCGTTTCTTCAGCGTTCCTCTACAAGGGTTCCACAAAGGACCCATAAGGGTTCAGGATAGCTAGAGCTCTTCGGCTATGTAGCTGTCGCGGCCATGACGATTAGAAGCCTTCGACAAAAGGAATTTCATGGAATTTCAGAAATAACAGAAGTTGAGGCTGTACATAACAGGTTTCTTGAATTGGCGCTCCCTTGTTTGGGACTGCTAGTCTAAATCAGAAACTCGCGGTGGTGTACTTTGGTTTGGGAGAGTTATGAAATGAAGGATATTGTCTTGAGGACTCGGGTATGCTTTTGCTTCCAGTGGGGCGAGGTGGTCGAGACTAAATGCCATGAGAAATACAGAGAGTCAATGCATATGGTTGGGTATTGGGGCACAAAGAGCTTCAGATTTCAAAACCGAGGCACTGTGCGGGTGTGGGGAAAAACAAATCCTTGTATGAAGAGGGGTTGTTCCAAGGAGAGTAGGTGTGCCCCCCTATGTTTATATTAACATGTCAGGGCCTATAGGGTTTAGGGTATATAGGGTGTTTGGGGGGCAAATGTGATGTGAACGATCCTTAGCTTCGTCGTTTCATGAAGCTCGCTTCAAGTGATTCGCTGAGTAAACATACTGCATCCCCATGTTGGAAACAAAAGCTGTTAATACCCGTGGTCTGCAAAGCAAGAGCCTAAACAGAACCCCAACAGATCCTAGGAACGAAATGCTAATTCCTAAACCAGACTCATTCCGGGTCCATGAGGCATTCTGCGCCAATGTTGCAGCCGTTGTTGGCGACCTCGGTGCTGCTGGCAGGACTTTCGAAAAGGTCTTGAAGAAGTATAAGGAGACTGTAGCTTTTTGTACCACGCGTGCATCAATATTACCTCAGGAACTGTATGCCGAATTGCTCAAGCCACTGTATTATCCCGCAATCTGCAGCACCAGCCACTTTAAACTCGAAGCCGTGTCCGAGGGCTGGTTTGTCGGTTTCGGGTTTTTGAACCCTACGAAAGTCCATGTACCCATGTATCCTGGTAGTATGTACTTAGGCCTAAAAGGGATTCCTAAACCCGTATTTGCTTGTGCTTGGGCGCTCTATATGAGGTATAAGTACTATACATGCTGTATGGGCACATCCACCCCAAGGGCAAACTATCTGATCGCAAGCAAAGCTCCTTGGCGGGAGGCTGGACTGGCTTGAACCTGAGAAGTTGGCTTAGGGTTTAGGGATTTAGGGTTTAGGGTTAGTTGAAGCGGTTTCAACAAATCTGACCACAGAGTTGACATGCACCATAGTGTCCATAAACTATCTGGACTCAACGCAAACTCGATCATCGAAATGTTCGGCACGAAATGTAAAGAATTTTGCTACGTCTACGGAGGGTGGACAGCACACAAGTCTTCTGCAAGGCGCAAAGCCAATCATGCGAACGGATGTTAGGTTTGTCGAGAAAATGCTCACATGCCCAAGTTGGATGTGTGCACTATTGCTCCTGAAAAGCCATCGACGTTCTACTTCGCATTGTGTGCATCAGCTGTCTGCCTGCAAGGAGAACATAGGGACCTGCCTGAAGCAGTTATATACAATCGGGCTGGTATTTTACAGTACCTTTACACAAATCGAAGCAGGAACACATAGAAGAAAGGCATGGATCAAAGACAGTCGGGTGTGTGGCATTTTCACCAAACCGAGAGGAAACCAAAGGAGAGTAACATATGACATACAGGCCAACAGTTGTTTTTCGGAGGTGCATTGTAGTATAAATATTTTCAGGAGCCTTAAACTAAAGAATAATGTGGGCAATTATTACCTTGCACTATGATCTTGGCCTAGGCGCGAGCACGCCACCTCGCATGCACATGGATACCTAGACAGCTGCTGGACCTCTTCGGGGCTCTTGACTTGAATGCATGCCGAGCAGCGGAGCAAAATGCATGGGCTTCATAGGTTCCATGGGCTTCATCGGTTGCATAGGCTGCATCGGTTGCATAGGCTCCATCGGTTTCATCGGCTGCATCGGCTCCATCGGTTTCATTGGCTGCATCGGCTCCATTGGTTTCATAGGCTGCATCGGCTGCATCGGCTCCATCGGTTTCATAGGCTGCATGGGCTCCATCGGCTGCATGGGCTGCATCGGCGGGACCACCGTGACAGTGGCAACCGGCGCCGCTACCGTGGCTCCGCATTGTGCTCCCAATCCAGTGCACTGGCTTCCCGGACCACAGGCCTTGTTTCTCAAAATCACTTGGCATGCATGGGAATTGCATCTCTACCGGAACACCTCGGCTCAGAATAATCATTGCATCTACTCTGACCTCCCATACAAGAATGCCGAGGCATGGCTGTTAGCAGTGCAAAAACGACGATCGACCCAGCATTAGCGAAGCTAGACACCGGCCCGGTACAGTCAGCAGAGGCAGACATGGTGAAGGCTTGCATCTGTCACAGCAGAGCAAGAGTGTGCGCCAAGTCCAACTCTGCCTTTCGAATTGCCCACAGACCGCTGTCTTCACGAGTCTAAAACCTTAAACCACCCTGAACCGCCCAAACTCAGTAAACCCTACTCGCCAAGATGACACAACGATTGTCTCTTCTCGTACAAGTCGCTGTGTCCATGCCGGTGCAAAGGGATCGATCGCCGCATTTCGAACCCTGAGGGTTGGGAGTTGAGAGCTGATACCATGTAGTCCTGAATAGCACAAATAGGGGTTTGGTGGTATACCAATGACAAGACACATTCAAGAAACATTGGGTTTAGGGTTGAATACAGCAGAAAACCCTTGTTCTGCCCGGAGAGTCAGAACCCTACCCCCTTTTTAGGATGCCTAATCGGCTTTTTGGTTAGGATCTGAAATATAGACAAGTAGTAGGTCCTCCCAAACCCTATATAGACAAGAAGTAGTGTAAGTCCCCCCCCCAAATTCGAATCCCTCATAAAAGGGGTTTGGTACGACCCTCTCCCAAGCCCTAATACCTGCGCCGTGGGCCAGGAACCCTAGACACCCGGTAGGGTTTTTGGCAACGGCTTTTGGGGTTTGGGATTGTACGGCTCAGGTGTGGGGGGTTCAGAGTTGTGAGGGCTAAGCTTTCAGCGTCTTAGGGTCTGGAACTGAGGGTTGTGTGGTTCCTGGTTGATGGTTCAGGGGCATAGGGTGTATGGTTGTGGGATGTCTTGAGGCATAGTTGCGGTTCATGGCCTCAATATAGAGGCCTTAACTAGGATAGAACCCCCCAGATAGTATTGGTGATTTCGGCCCCTATAGTATTGTGGTTCAGGGGCATGCGGCTTTTGAAGATGAGGGTCTGCTTGGAGGGGCCGAGGTAGCTGAGGCTTCCTCAGAAGCGAGGTTTATGGCATAGGCCTTCAGGGCTTGAAAGGGTTCAGGGTGAGCCTAGCTTTTAGGGACTTGGGGTTATGTCGGGGAGGGAAAAGGGGGCCCAGGGTTTGGGGGCCCGAGGTTTGGGGTTAAGGCGGAGATCAGAAGTGCTTTGCCCCGCCTCGCCATCACAGATGGAGTTAGCCCCACAGATGGTCTGCATGCCGGAGCAGCAGGAGTTGTCGCCACCTTGCCAGTTTCCATTCTACACGCTGACACTGTGGAGCCTTGCAACCTCTAAGTCCTCAATTCGAAGAACATCTGAGGCTTTATAAACAGTCAGTATGAGCATGCGAATGAGTACCAATATTCATACCAATCTTGAAACTGTATGTCAGATTATTACAGTGGCTGCTACAAGTACTGTGAGCCATGCCCACTTGGCGGCTTGGGGTTTAGGGTTTGAAGGCTTCGTGCTTCTGGATGGCAGCCTCTGTGGATGCTGTTCCTCCTGCTTTTTATGGTACTACTGTGCGAGGTTGAGAAAAAAGCAGAGGACAGGAACCACGACTGATAACACTACAGATCTTGTCGTCGAAGGCGGAGACGTGGCATCAATCAAACAGTACATATGGTGAAGATAATTGCTTGTTGCATTGTCCGGCGTAGGTCTTCGTACCTGGAAGCCACTGATCTCCGAACCTGGTTGCAGGTTTGCACTGGGCAAATCTGCGAGCTCAAATCTGCGAGCTATGGATCTTCCGGACAACGATTCGCCTTTACTTAGGACACTGACTGGACACATGCCGAATGTAAGTGGAGCCAGAACCCTGTCCGGTGGAGCCAAATCCCAAATCCCAACCTCCGCTGCCCTCTCCTAAGGCGCCCGCATGTCTGACCGATCCATTCCTGGAAAGCGTTTGGCAGGTGGTTCCCGCATACCACTATGGGCTATTAGACCCAATGGGTACCTTAATCTACCCTTAATAGGGTCCTAATAGGGATCTTTAGGGCCTATTAGCCCATAGTGGTAACTACAGTATTGAAACTGTCGCATACAGTCCACCTGCGATGAGTAGGCTGCCGCGACAAGAGTGCTGCATTCTGGTCTCTATATAGGTTCCTTATGAAAAAAGAAGAAGTGTCAATTGAACCGTGGAACCTGATTTACAACACCCGGGGTTCGGCTTTAGGGTGGATGGTATGGATTAAGGTTTCGCGGCTGCCGGGCCGATCCTAGGCTGATCGGCTAGCCGGGTTCATGGAAGCTCGAGCGAGGAGCAATGCTCTCATCTATGGCCATGCTGGCTGAGGAAGCTTCCCAAACGGTGTCGATCCTTCAGAGGAAACCTGAAGAGACTCCAGTAATCCATAAGGTGAGGAATCTCCTGGGAAGCACACTCAAAATCGATAATTGAGGTAGATTGAGGGATCACCCGTTAATCAGACCTGTCATCCTGCATCATGCATGGCTGCAGCAATAGCCAACACAAAGCTTGTTCTGGCTCCTAGAGAAGAAAGTAAACAAAGGTAACTGCTGCTGACGATCTAGAATCTAGATGTAGTACCGTACGAACTGCAAGAATACTTTTGCCTTTCAATACCTCAGAACGTATAAAGCTAGTCTCCACCAGAACGGTACACACAGTGATAAACCCCAAGAATTTTGTAGGCTCTGAACTCTGAGTTCCTCTCAACCTACCTATCCCGAAACCTCAACGATAACCTAGGTGTCTCTCTCCAATATCCGAGTCCAAACGAACCTCCTCTCTACGCCCTGAACCCAATTCATACCCAACATCCCAAAGGCCTCAGTGCTGGGAACCTAAAACCTAAACCCTTAAACTGGGTTGTGAATAAGTACCTCTATAGGAGCTTATACAGAAAATGAACAGTTTCCCGAAGCGCCATCTGGGAAACCCGTGAGGCCTGACACCGCAAAGCCCTGAATGGTTTCTGATGCCATTCGATAAAGTTCTCCATGCTATAAGTTCTTGCATGAGGATATACCCCAAACCCCTGTTGCAACCCTTGTATTTGACAAGAAGCGCACTTCGCAAATCCCGGTGGGCAGTCTGTGGCGGCCTGGGGATGGGCTCAAGACAGCTAAACCCCAAAGGGTCCAATGGTTGATGATATAAATCCTGCATTACCTTAAGGGCCCGAAACTATGGGAATTACGGTATATTCCTTATTATGGGTCATGCAGGATTTAAATCATCAACCGAAGTACCATTATCGTAGGTACTTACTAGGTATTTGGGCCCCAAAAGCATATACTCTACTATTACTTGTACCCTTTGGAAAAGAACCTGGGCCTCATCGTGACTTTGCTCAGCTATGGGCCTTCGGGGATTAGAGGTGAAGAGCAGAGTTTGGGGTTTAGCGTTCAGGGCTTCATGGGACCTTTATGGGGATTCATTTAACATATGGGTTTTAGAATTGCTTGACAGGGTTGCGCGGGGCTGCTGCGTTGCTCTAAGTTCCGGGTCTCTTCTTCGCGTATTTTTTCTAGTAGGGGTGCAACCACCCTGCGTATACTACGGCCTCGAATCTACTGCTTCGCTCTGGATTGCCGGGTCCAGGGGTTAAGTTTAGGGTTGCAGCGTTCGGGAAGGTTTGGTGTGGGTGAGGGATACATTGGCTCTTAAGTAGCTTGGGGACTCCTTAACCGCCAAAGTGTATACTACGTAAGATACGTAAGTATATACCCGTATAAAGGCAGTGGCACCAACAAGACCGAAAGCCCTGAAGCCTAAAGCTAGCCTCCGCTACATCCCAAAAGTGCCAGCACCCTAAAGCACGCACACACACACAGAGAAGCGTGTAGGAAGGTGACTACTCATCAACCCTAAAACCTTAACTGAGGCTTTATAGCGTTATGGAGTGTTTGAGCCTTGCTTAATCCAAAAACGGCCTGAGTCTTAATTAAACAACACCGAAATCCCTAAGACCACCAGGGTCTGGACGGCGGCCGTGAAAATGATCAGCTCAAGCATGCAGCGCATGGTGCCTGTGCCAGACCCCGTGAGTGCGGACTGATCCATGAAGTATCGTGCCGATACTGACCACGGCCCCCCACTAAGTGAACTTGGTGTTTCTGGGTTTTCTTCCCAGATCTTTGCGATTCAGTTTTCAGAAATTGTAGCCCCCAGTGTGGATTGCCTCTGACCCTAAATGACCGTCGAGACTTCATAGAGCCCTATTGCAACCCGTGTAAGACAGAAGTAGGAGCACCTAAAGGAACCTTAGACCTTGCAAAGCAGAATTCTCTCTGTGTGGCTTCGGGGTTTCGCAAGGTTGCCGGGGTTGCAAGAGTACCAAGAGTGTCGGGTTTGGTCTTTGAATTTACAGTTTAGGGTTCGGACAGGATTTTAGGGTTTGGAGTTTAGCCAAGACTATCGGTGGCAAAGGCTACCACAAAACGGATTCCCCAAGAAGCAGGGCGACAGAGCAAAACTCCTGTTGCAAGAACCCCTAAACTCTAAACCCAATACTAATAGCGTACTGCAATCGCCTTCACCCGGCCTTCACCAGAAGTCAGAAAGATTCGCCTTACAGCTTCTGCTCTGTAACACGCTTCTTTTCAAGCGAGCCTCAAACCCCACATCCCCCAACCTGAACTTCAAAACCTAAACTCGACGGTACATCCCTCAACTCCCAGCACCCGACACCGTAGATCCTACATTAGTCTCAGCCCCAATAGCTCCATACCACCCAAAACGCCTATCAGGACTCGCCCTCAACCCTAAACCCTGAAGGAACTCGCTGTGCCTCGAAATCCCAAACGCTCGGTGGAGACTGACCCCGGTTCTCCCTCTGCCTTGAGCCAAAGCGCCCTGTAGTGTTGGGGGTTTCAGGGCTTTGGGCTGTAGGGCTTGATTAGGGTTTCGGGTGTCGTCGCCCCTGGCGGCAGTAGAAGTACAACAGCGCACAAGACTCCAAGGGTCCGTCTCGACCTTGAAACCCTAAATCCTACCCTAAAGCCCCGAACCCTAAAACTCTAAACAAAAAACGAAACCCCTCACCCTAAAGCCTCAAACCCTGAAGCCCTAAAACCTCAACTCGACAAATATCGAGGACTACCCCTTTTGGGTACGAAGGCCGGGTCAAGGGCTTGAGCGGTAATGAAGGGTTTATGGGTTTAGGGTTTATAGGGCTTATAACTTAGGGCTTGGGGTTTTAACCATCTGAGTAGGGTTCCTTCAGCCCGAAAAGGGGTCTACGCGGGATCTATAAATAGAAAAGGTTCTACAATCTAGGGGCATTAGGGGAGGGTTCCTTGAAAGGGTTCCTGAAAAGGATAATACGGTTCTGAGGTATGTTATAGAATAGACATACTAAGCAACACTAGGCAACAGTATTGGTAACTATTCACGCCCTCATAGTACGTTGGCCCGGCCTAGGCCTGTGGGTTAACTACCCACCGAGCCACCCAGCTTCCTAGCTACCTGTCTACTTGCCTGCATGCATAGATTTTGTAATCTACAGACGCCCTGTACACCGCAGCTCGGACCCATGCGAGCGGGAATGGTGCGCACCAGATGTTCGGATCGCTCTTCATCCGCTTGTGAAGCGGTGTCTGCTTCTCATTCTCCAACTGCAATACCTGTCACATTCCCTCAGGGTCCATGTGCCATATTGTACACACGATAGCCTGTAGTCCGTATACTGGTACTTTAATCCCACAGCATGTGCTACTACTATTACCTTTACCGACTCACAATCCTGTTCACTGTGGTCGTAGGCAGTCGCCGAGACCTCTTCCCATGCTGCAAGCCCGAAGCGAGACACCCACAAACCCATCCAAGCTCTGAAGGCACTACTAGGCAACCCGACAACTGAGTAGGGCCGAGACGGACTTCAAAAGCTCGTTCAAGGAAATCTGAAAAGGCTTGCTGGCCTTTCCACAGGGGGTGGACTTGTTAATTTCAGGTCGGGCTCATCGTGTTACGGCTCAGAGTGCCGCTCGTACTGGCATTGTGGTCTGGATGTACAGTTAAAACCGGACTGGGATCCAAAGCGATGGAGGACTAGAAAGGAAGTATGTGACACAGTTGCTTTGGGGCTCTTTGAGTCTACATCCTGCAAGCGTTGACATGTGACTTTTTCGCTTCACTGAGATTGAGCAGGGCCGATACTACTGTGGTGAAGCGGGGTCCTGTACTAATGCTGTTCTTCATTATTGCTAGTGCGATCATCTCTCTTTTCATTGCTACTACTGTCATTATTCGTATCAGTATTCAAAAACCGATTCTAATTGTTGTTGTTATCATTTTCGTTGTTATTGGTGTTATCATATCGTTACTGTTAGTGTTGCTTGCAGAACTTTTCGCTATAATAAGCTATTATTTTTGTGTTTGTTACTACGCTTACTGTGATCGTCATGAGTGTTGCTGCTTTTATACTTACTACTTACCTGTCTCCTTTTGTGCCCGACCGCCATCTTCGCGTCTTTCTATTGCGGCTGATGGAAACTGTACCGCTATCCTAGTCCTAAGGGCCACTGTGCCCAGATAGCATAGACCTAGGCCAAAAATATACACCTATAGGGTCTACTTAAAGACCAAAACAGATAGGACTCTTGGGGTAGTCCACCTCTCGGTCAGTGTCAATCTCCGTCTCTGTTTTTCGGTTGGTCTCTAGTTGCGAACAGAGAAGGAAAACTAAAATATGGGCAAGCTCATAGGTACGACTGTAGAAGTCTTGGGTTCAGAGTGGGTGGAGGCAACAGAACACGACAACTACTGTCGCACGTGCTTCCTGCAACAGACCTGCATCAACCACTTCTCACCCTGCCCTGAACGCTAAACCCTAAACTCTAAACTCTACACCCTAAACCCTGCCTGCCGTTCAAGCACCATGGTGTGTGCCACCTGCAGGAAAGGGTAAACTTCAATTGCACACGAAGGGCTCGCTACGCCTGAATGAAGGAATATACATCAACATATGCGAAGCTGTAGTTTATGATTTCTGGTAACCATGTTAATTCTTGAAAGGCTTATACAGGGCGTAGTTTCATATGTTAAAGGTACAAAGACTCCGTAGTTCGGAAATTAGGGTCCCATTTCAAGTCCCTAAAATAGTGTGGCATCCTTTTGAAAGGGACCTTACAAGGAACCCTAATTTAGAGAACCACCCACATGTAGAGGGCAATTCGGGATTCCTGTGGGCATCCCCTATCGACCTGGGTTTTAAGGCCTTCCAAGCGTTCGGGGATTCTAGGGTTTAGGGTTTCTACGATTCTAGGGTTTTTCAAAGAGGGTGAAAATAGGCATCGCTCCGAGCTTTTCGACGTGGCTTTGAAAGCTGGAAAGCTCCGGTGCCGCTAGCTTGCACAACGAAGTATGCACGGCATAGGAAGCTTTCAAAGAAGGAGCAACCGTGTTGGGCCCCAGCTAAGAGAGTGAGATTCTCATCTCCTACGCATGTTGCTCCAAAGTCTCCTGTAAGAGGGACCCGGAGTAGCAAGATCGCGCCGTGGCACTCAGAACGACGATTCAACGAAGAGCCCAAAGGGTCCAAGTACCATTGTAGTAGGTATTTGGGCCCCGAAAGTATTATGCTATGCCGTACCATTACTTGCACCCCCCAAACCCTCAACCCCCAAACTTCCTAATCAAACCTTAAGCTATACCATTACTTGGACCCTTTGGGGAGGTGGTCGTCGACTGCTCAACTCCGAACCTCCCTCGGAGAGTCTCCTTACGCTTGGCACGCACAGGGCTGGCTCAGCCCGGCCACGTAGGAACAGCCCTCTGTTGAGAGAGTGGAAGTGAATGTAGGAGCCTTAATAATTAGGATAGTGTTTGGGGCCCCATGATACTGTAACTCTAAAAAGGAACCCCCCACAGCAGTATTGGTAATTATTCAGGCCCCTAAAGTATGACACACTGCCTCAGGGCAAAGTGAACCTGTACAGCACGGTGAAGCATCTTCACCTCTATAAGCGTGGCTTATATCGCGCTCTTTCTGAAATCTAGCTGTGGGCCGGCGAGGCCAGGAGTACTGTTATTTAAGGTAGGGTTTAGGGGTACAGGGTCTACATGGCTAGAAGGGGCTTTGGGTATGGGATGGTATGGGACACTCGAAAGAATGCTAGTACACATTCTTCTGGGCCTTTCTTGTGCATCTTCTGAGCCCTTCAGGACACAAGGATCCTTAACCAAATGCTTAAGCTTTGCAAGACGTCCGAGGTTTGCCTGCAAACCCTTCTTTTCTAAAGGCCCTATGCGCGGGTTCTACACATCTCATAGTGCAGCCCTAAAATACCGATTTGGAAGAGATTCGATGCGTAAGCACAGAGTAGCTCGGCCAAGTCCCCGGCACAGGGGAGCTCATGAAATGTGGCACGCACAGGGCCCACAGCAAAGGGGCCTGGGCCACACACCTGAATTGAGTTACCAAGATGACAAGATTCCTGTCTATATACTGCACCATGATATACGCGCTAAACTGCCTATTCCAACTACTAAGGCCGTATTATTCAACCCGATGATAGATCCCATGTTCCGGGATCACCAGGAGTAGTGCTCGTGGTATGGCACGGATGGCTCCAAAGAACTCCAGGTCTCCTGGCTCAGGGGTATATACCCTACTTAAAGGATCATGGTACTTAGTAACTAGGGTTATTATTAGGGTAACTATACTTATAACCCCAATTATGGTACTTATAGCCTTACTTACTAAGTCCCATGATCCTCCAAGTAGACACCTAAACCCACCTCTAAACCCTTTCAGCCCCAAATTACCCTAAACCCTTAATTAACCCCGAATCCCTAAACCCTGCTAAACCCTGCTACACCCTTAAACTCTATAATCCTCAAACCCTGCGAAACCCGTACACCCACAAACCCCTAAACCCTGTTGCTACTACTACTACTACTACTACTACTACTACTCTTTTGTGAGGATAGGGAGGCTTCTCAGAAGGGTACTTGTCAGTGCGTTTAACCCTATTCAACAATATTCAGAAATGTTTGAATTTCTGCTTAAATATTCGGAAATATTCCGTTTTCTTCGGTAAACTTCCATAATATTCTTCATTCTTCCAGGTTCTTCACCATTATTCTTAGATCTTCGTAAATCTTCGAAATTATTCGAAATTATTCGAAATTATTCCAAATTATTCCAAATTCTTCGTTGTATCTGCGGAGAACTTCAAACACTTTTCTAGACTTCTGCTTGTTACAATTCGCACCCGCTCGCACCCTGATTAGCGTCTGCTTGTGTTTCTTGGATTCCAAGCACAAATCCTATGGGAAATTACAATTCGCACCCTTGTTTTTCTTGGATTCCAAGCACAAATCCTATGGGAAATGACAATTCGCACCCTGTTCGGAAATACATATCCTATGGGAAATTACAATTCGCACCCTGTTCGGAAATACATATCCTATGGGAAATTACAATTCGCACCCTTGTTTTTCTTGGATTCCAAGCACAAATCCTATGGGAAATTACAATTCGCACCCTGTTCGGAAATACATATCCTATGGGAAATTACAATTCGCACCCTGTTTTTCTTGGATTCCAAGCACAAATCCTATGGGAAATTACAATTCACACCCTGTTCGGAAATACATATCCTATGGGAAATTACAATTCGCACCCTTGTTTTTCTTGGATTCCAAGCACAAATCCTATGGGAAATGACAATTCGCACCCTGTTCGGAAATACATATCCTATGGGAAATTACAATTCGCACCCGCTCGCACCCTGATTAGCGCCTGTGTTTCTTGGATTCCAAGCACAAATCCTATCGGAAATTACAATTCGGAAATACATATCCTATGGGAAATTACAATTCGCACCCTTGTTTTTCTTGGATTCCAAGCACAAATCCTATGGGAAATTACAATTCGCACCCTGTTCGGAAATACATATCCTATGGGAAATTACAATTCGCACCCTTGTTTTTCTTGGATTCCAAGCACAAATCCTATGGGAAATTACAATTCGCACCCTGTTCGGAAATACATATCCTATGGGAAATTACAATTCGCACCCTTGTTTTTCTTGGATTCCAAGCACAAATCCTATGGGAAATTACAATTCGCACCCTGTTCGGAAATACATATCCTATGGGAAATTACAAATTCGCACCCTTGTTTTTCTTGGATTCCAAGCACAAATCCTATGGGAAATTACAATTCGCACCCTGTTCGGAAATACATTAAGTAGACTCTGTTTCTTGGCATCCAGGTACAGCATCCTATGGGAAATTACAATTCGCACCCTTGTTTTTCTTGGATTCCAAGCACAAATCCTATGGGAAATTACAATTCGCACCCTGTTCGGAAATACATATCCTATGGGAAATTACAATTCGCAGCCTTGTTTTTCTTGGATTCCAAGCACAAATCCTATGGGAAATTACAATTCGCACCCTGTTCGGAAATACATATCCTATGGGAAATTACAAATTCGCACCCTTGTTTTTCTTGGATTCCAAGCACAAATTCTATGGGAATTTACAATTCGCACCCTGTTCGGAAATACATTAAGTAGACTCTGTTTCTTGGCATCCAGGTACAGCATCCTATGGGAAATTACAAGTTATAGTCTAGAGTAAGAAGGCTGCAAGTACAAGCACTCAATGTTTCTCAGACCGTACAAACATTATGATTCAATACAAACGATCATATTAAACCCTAGCCTTGACTACAACGAATCTTCTTGCCTACGCTTCCCCGGGCCCCCTTTGGAATGCGGTCCTGCTTCAGAGGCACATGAAACACACAAGGCATTCCTTACATCAGACGTGAACTCACAGACCCGAGGTTCAGGACTTAAGCCCTGGTTCTTAGGTGTTAGGGCTCAGCAGTCAGAGATGCACATATTCTTCCTCATATGCCAAAACTTTACACAGGTGCACATGGTCTTCGTGGTAGCTATGGGCATAGGTGAGATAGAAGCCAAGAAGCTGGAATAATTACCAGTACTTTTGCTCAGGGCTCAAGGCTCCTTGTTTTTACTGTTACACATCCCGGCGTTCACGGCTTTGAAACATGCGACAATAATCAACAACATGTTGTTACGACGCTGTGCCAATCCTAAACCCCACGTACTCTTGGACACCCCGCCTCCGTTGCACGAGGCTCATAGTGTGGCCCTATTTCGGACTTCAGGCGCTTCCATCATTTCTTTTCTGCCTTCCTTCCTTCCTTTCCTGCTTCCTGCATCTTTTGGCGTCGTCCCGCGCACCATCTTCTCCAGCATCGCCGGCGTCCCTGGCAGGCGTCCCTTGCGTCCCCAGCGTCCCGTCCCCAGCGTCCCCGGCGTCCCTGGCGTCCCGCGCCCGGCGTCCCTGGCGTCCCCAGCGTCCCGGCATCCCCGGCGTCCCTGGCGTCCCCAGCGTCCCTGGCGTCCCCAGCGTCCCGGGCCCCAGCAGCACATATAATCAAAAAAAGAAAAAAATCAAACCTGAAAGGTAGAAAAAGGTAGAAAAAGGTAGAAAAAAGTAGAAAAAGGTAGAAAAAGGTAGAAAAAGGTAGAAAAAGGTAGAAAAAGGTAGAAAAAGGTAGAAAAAGGTAGAAAAAGGTAGAAAAAGGTAGAAAAAGGTAGAAAAAGGTAGAAAAGGTAGAAAAACGAAGAAATGGGGGATACCGTGTGTGTGTACAAATGAAAAAAAATGGTGTTGGGAACCAGGCATGTCTTGACAGACAGGCAGAAACCGGAATATTTTGGAAGAAAACTGCAGAATTCCGACGAATCTAGAAGAATTTAGAAGAATTTAAAAGCATGCAGCAGTCTTACGTAGAACAGGGAAGACTACAAGGCTTGCTCCAGACACTCGCACCAAAAGCATTTGCATGAATTTTGCATAAAAAAAACAAAAAAAAATCCTCGCTTCGCGAACATCCATATTTGTTTCAACTCTAGTACTCCACACACACTACAAGGCTTGCTCCAGACACTCGCACCAAAAGCATTTGCATGAATTTTGCATAAAAAAAACAAAAAATTTCCTCGCTTCGCGAACATCCATATTTGTTTTCAACTCTAGTACTCCACACACACTACAAGGCTTGCTCCAGACACTCGCACCAAAAGCATTTGCATGAATTTTGCATAAAAAACAAAAAAATTTCCTCGCTTCGCGAACATCCATATTTGTTTTCAACTCTAGTACTCCACACACACTACAAGGCTTGCTCCAGACACTCGCACCAAAAGCATTTGCATGAATTTTGCATAAAAAAAACAAAAAAAATTCCTCGCTTCGCGAACATCCATATTTGTTTTCAACTCTAGTACTCCACACACACTACAAGGCTTGCTCCAGACACTCGCACCAAAAGCATTTGCATGAATTTTGCATAAAAAAACCCAAAAAATTTCCTCGCTTCGCGAACATCCATATTTGTTTTCAACTCTAGTACTCCACACACACTACAAGGCTTGCTCCAGACACTCGCACCAAAAGCATTTGCATGAATTTTGCACAAAAAAAAACAAAAAAAATCCTCGCTTCGCGAACATCCATATTTGTTTTCAACTCTAGTACTCCACACACACTACAAGGCTTGCTCCAGACACTCGCACCAAAAGCATTTGCATGAATTTTGCACAAAAAAAACAAAAAAAAGTCCTCGCTTCGCGAACATAGCAAAGGGTTTCAATTTTCCACACACATAGTCTAATACTCTGTTACTCTATTACTCTATTATTCTATTACTCTATTACTCTATTACTCAAATACTCTAGTACTCTATTAGTCTATTACTCTGTTACTCTATTACCCTATTATTCTATTACTCTATTACTTTACTACTCGATTACTCATATTTGTTTTCAACTCTAGTACTCCCACAAAGTGGGTGTTTTCACCCAAACCCTAAACCTCTCTATCATATGATAATTTAAACCCTAATGGCTTCGTCGTTTAAGGTCAAACCTTCGTCGTTTAAGGTCAAACTTTCGTCGTTTAAGGTCAAAGCTTCGTCGTTTAAGGTCAAACCTTCGTCGTTTAAGGTCACCCTTGCCTGTAGGGTTTAGGGTTTAGGGCTTGGGGCCTGCCTTTAGGGTTTAGGGCTGGGGGCCTGCCCTTAAGGTCACCCTTCGTCACTTCGTCGTTTAAGGTCACCCTTCGTCGTTTAAGGTCACCCTTCGTCCCCTCGTCGTTTAAGGTCACTCTTCGTCGTTTAAGGCCACCCTACGTCGTTTAAGGTCACCCTTCGTCGTTTAAGGTCGCTCCTGGTTTAGGGCCTAGGGTTTAGGGCTTAGGCTTTAGTTTGGGCTTTAGGGTTTAGGGCCTAGGGTTTGGGCTTTAGGGTTTAGGGCCTAGGGTTTGGGCTTTAGGGTTTAGGGCCTATAGGGTTTGGGCTTTAGGGTTTAGGGCCTAGGGTCTAGGCTTTAGTGTGTCATGCTTCTTTCTGTAAGGCGGAACAATGACACATTTCCGGCCTGAAATGTGTCATGCTTCTTTCTGTAAAGCGGAAAGATGACACATTTCCGGCCTGAAATGTGTCATGCTTCTTTCTGTAAGGCGGAAAAGATGACACATTTCCGGCCTGAAATGTGTCATGCTTCTTTCTGTAAGGCGGAAACGATGACACATTTCCGGCCTGAAATGTGTCATGCTTCTTTCTGTAAAGCGGAAACGATGACACATTTCCGGCCTGAAATGTGTCATGCTTCTTTCTGTAAGGCGGAAAAGATGACATATTTCCGGCCTGAAATGTGTCATGCTTCTTTCTGTAAGGCGAAAAGATGACACAGTTCCGGCCTGAAATGTGTCATGCTTCTTTCTGTAAGGCGGAAAAGATGACACATTTCCGGCCTGAAATGTGTCATGTTTCTTTCTGTAAGGCGGAAAAGATGAACTGTTGTATTTTCCTAGTGGTGTGGGAAGGTGACATTAAAGTGCGACAGGCTAGGGTATAGGTAGAACTCTCTGAATGATGATGAAGGACTTTATATGGCTTATGTTATGGGATTCTAAGGGTGGGTGGGTGTTATTTCTAAACCGTAAATACAACTCTACTTTAAAACTGCTCGATCCGGAGCTGCTGAACCCTAAACCCTGCACCTTTAGACCCGAACAACCGTAAGCCCTAAACCCTAAACCTTTAAACCCTGAACCTCGGAAGTTGGCACCCTAAACTTTGTGGGCCCCGACGCTGACCAATACTAGACCTAGAATCTTTAAACCCTAAACCTCGGTGTTCCATTTTGGCAGGTCCTCGAGCCGTGCCAGGAAGCCTAAACCATGAGCCCTAAACCCTAAACCGTGTTTAAGCCTCAAATTGAAACCCTCACATAATTCGCATTTCTGCCACAATCTTCCAAATAATTCGTTTTTCTTCAATAATCTTCCAAATAATTCGTTTTTCTTCAACAATCGTCCAAATAATTCGTTTTTCTTCAACAATCTTCGAAATAATTCAACAATCTTCTTAAATCTTCGGTAGTGGCTGAGAAGTACCCCTGCCGAGAAGTACCCCTGGGCTCATGAATGATACTACTACTACTACTACTACTACTACTACTACTACTACTACTACTACTACTACTACTACTACTACTATTACTACTACTACTATTACTACTACTACCAAAATCAACCGTACCGATACCACTGCTAAACCCTGAACCCAGGTCTCCTGGCTCAGCTGTCTCGCAGAGCTCAGGGCTTCCTGGTGCTCGGAAACCTCCTTCCTTAGGGTTTCGGTATACGCTCATATAGATGTATATACCTATATATATATATATATATACCTATATGTATATACATATTATTCTAGATATTGCGTATTATTTCCAATTTTCAAAAAAATACTCAAGTTCGTATTCGAGTTATATTTAATGCTATATTGTCTCCTTCCACAGTGTGTCGGGTTGAGAGCCTCGGGGTTAGGGCTCAGGGCTGATAGGGCTTATAGAGTTTAGACGTCGTTCTCGTTGGGGTTCGTAGTTTGGGGCTGCAGCGTACATACCACCCACGTGCTGGCGTCACGAAATAGCGAACCCCAACCAAACCCTAAACCGTAAGCCAAATCGAACACCCTTCGATCCGAAGCAAGATCACCTCACGCACGGTGCAGAGTTTAGGGTGTCGGGTTTTTGGATTTTGTTTCTTAACCGGACCTTTTTCCGCTGCAGGTTCAGGTTTATAGGGTTTAGAGTCTTTTTCGCAGAAGGTTGCGATTCCTGTCAAACTCCGAAGACACGAAGGAAAACCCACATAAGAGTCCCATTAACCAAATAGGTGTGAACATGCTTCGAGACTCTATAAGCCTACCCGTAGCCCAGAAATACTGCGTGCTGAAGCACTTACATAATTAAACCACAGTAGCACCGAAAAATTGTGTGGTTTTCGGGCTACACATGGGCCTAGAAAAAGACTCTGCCACGCTGCATATTTGGGCAAGCCACAAGAACTCCGTCAGGTATGCATCCATCTCTTCGACCGACTCATTGATGAAATCTTTCCAATTGTCGCGCAGGCCTGACTCATATGAGAATAAGGGAGCTTTCTAGAAATTGCAGAGGGTTCCAGGGAATATCGTATACTGTGTATTGATATGTATCATAGATTGTATAATATGTCATTTGAGGAATATCATCGATTGTATAATATGTCGTTTGAGGAATTTTGTGGGGTCTCAGGAGTCCCGGTGATCCTGGGAACTAGGTTTAAGCCCTTCAGCCGAAAGGTGGAGGTCTTGAATTATCGGCTTCGTGCCGCTGAGTGTGTTGCGGCCAACGCAGCACGTAAGACGTAAGTTGTCAAGTTAGCCCAGTTCCAGCAACACAGCATGGCGAGATCTCAAATTCGAGACACTCAACGGCCAGTCCTGGAATTGTGACCCGGGATGTCTCCCACAGTAAATCCGTAGATTTCCTACGAACCGTTTGGGGTTTTGCACCGGGGGATTTGAGGTTAGGGTGGTGCTGCCGCCGCATGGAGTACACAGTGCTTTTGCTTGGATTTCGCTGCTGCACAAGATGTGTCTGTGTGTGTGTGTGTGCGTTCTGTTTGCGGCCTGTCACTGTGACAGTGTGTCTCCTTACGGGTATCTGCGTCCCTCTCTATCTCTCTGTGTCTCTATGCATGTGTATATATACAGATTTTGTATTTGTTTACAGGTCTTTGCATGTACTCGTTTCTACATACACACATACAGAAATACAATCATAACATATCATATCTGTATTGGTGTGTTGCTTCTTCCTAGTCAGCATTACCGATAGTACTTGATGATGACAGCACGATATCCTTATAGGCGGCCGGCCATGTGCACTGGCATTCGTGGCAGGTTTGCTGCTGCTTTACCGGCCCACACGAAATTCTCAAAACCACACAACAGATCGAAGTCAAATGACTCGCCAAGAAAATTCACAAAAGAGTGGGCCCTGAAGCCCAACCCTGAACGAACTCTGGGGGCTGCCTCATGTATGCGTTCACATATGTATATATGGGTATAAGCACATGTGTATACATATATATATATATATATATATGTATATACATATATGTATATGTCCGCAAGCACACACACATGTATGCACTCTGTATGTGTGTGTGTGTGTGTCCATTTATAATGTGTGTATGCATGCATGCATACATGTACCTGTACAGTCTACATGTACCAGAAAAGACGAGACAACGCGCAAACAACAAACTCACATGGCTGACATCACGTGAAAGACATAGATCATCCAGAAACATCCCTGCCTGTCTTGGCGAAGAACTGCTGCAAGGCCCAGAAGAATTCCCTGTCAAGGAAGGCCGGATAGCTCCCAGATGCGAAAACTACTCTGGAAACGGTATAATACAAACAATACAAACCCTAAACCCCATATTCCAACACCTGAAAGACTTGGCAAAGCCCCACGGAAGCCCTTCGACCCGTCGAGTCTGCATACGGGGAGGGGTTGATAGCAAGCATAGCTCTACGGCAGGGAGCAAATCAGCCGAAAACACCCAATATAGTGCGGCCGTTAACCCGAAAAGACCTAAACTATTATGGGTCCTGAGAGCCTTAGGTTACAAGCCGTTCAGCACCTCCCGCCACTCGGAAGTTCTGTCAACTTCCTCCCACCCTGCAGCCCAACCTCCTGTAACCGGTTTCACGGTTGAGTGGTTTAGGATTTGGCTTTTTTCCAAACCCTACTTTCATCTAACTTCGACAGCAAACCTTGAAGCCAGGATCCTAAAGCCTCAGCCCGAAAGCTCGAAAACCAATGCCAAACCCGAAAGGCCCCAGCCCTTTAGGGCTTAGGGTTTAGGGTTTATAGGGTTTAGGGAGCCTTTTTTTTTGTCAACGCCATGCGCGCGTGTACGACGCGCGCTTTGGCGCCTGCTCTGCCGGGTCTTGCAGGTTTTTGAGGATCTTACCTAGAATCACATACTGTTCGTTTTGCCCATAAATCTTCTTTGCGGCATATCTGCGAGCGATGTGGTCCCCTACCCAGATTTCAGGAAAGTGTCTATGGGCCTATGGGTTGTGACTTCTACCCAATATGGGAACTGCATGCCCTTGCGTCTACCTTGAGCTTGTATTCTATCCTTTAAAGGGTGGCAGAGGACAATGTTATGCAGCGGGTCTTCGGGGGAGGAGCAAACAATGCTGGCAAGCGTCTTGATTTGTAGGGTCTGTAACATCCCAGTTGCTGACTCGGGAGTAATATGTGGCCTTTATGCCAATAACTCGTCGAAGGAATTTATGATACCAGGCGTCAATCTTATGGAGGTTTTGGTCTGTTAAGGTAAGCGCGTCCAGTCCGTAGCATATGGTGGGGACGAAGGTGGTGCGGAAAATGTATAGCTTATGTTTTTTAGAGCGACCGCTATTCCAAACTAACCTGAGTTTTTATAGGCTTCTTCGGCTAGCGCTGCTCTATGACGAAAGGCGATTTCGAAAGGCTGTTCCCAGGCGATCATACTCCCTAAATATTTTATGTGCGTTGTGGTCGGAACTTCGGAACCATCTCTAAAGGACAAAAGACTTTTGGCCTCAGGGTCCTTAACCAATAGCTCTGTCTTGGTGGAGTTGAGGGACATTCCATACTCGGCGGCTCCTAGTTCTAGCGTTGTGAGAAATTTCTGCATCTGCGTTGTGGTCAATGCTAACAATGTGCAGGATTGGAAGCACGGGAAACGGAGCCGAATGGCTTGGGGACTGCTTGTCCAGTTCCCTGCTTGATTCCAACAAGTGCTCGAGACTGAGTGCCACTCTTCCTCCTTGCGTTGCGCTTGTCTTGCCGAATGTACTGTCGGAGTTTGGCTGATTTGTTCCCATTCTTAAGGGATCTTCTCTGCTTGGTTGTCAGCCTGATAGCCATCTACGAAAACAAAGAAAAGAAAGGTGTGTGACGAGTTCAGAAGGATCACTTTGTGAACCAACGCTCAAAGGTGTGAGCTCTGTGCCCGTTGGCAAGTGGAAAGAATGTGACGAAAGCAAAATGGGTCCCGGGTGACCAAAAAGAAAGAAAACAACTACCACTGTCAAAGGCATGGACACTAGTCTCCCCTACCGCGCCATTGGCCTGAATCCCCTCAGCCAACTACACACCCTCGCGGGACATGCAACCAGCCTAGACGTAACCCGCCAGTAACTGATATTGGGGATCTCTCACCGTACCGTTGCTCACCTTACATCCCATAGGTGCCGCACGAGGAGTATGCGGTAAACAGCACTCGGCCTCACCTCAGCCGCCCACCCGGCAGCAGGCTCGCCACTCCGTATTCCCGGAACACAGTGAAGAAGAATAAGCCTTATGGGCGCCGCGTCAGACCGCGATCGACACGTATATCAGTCGCCGTGCCTCCATCACTTGTGGGGACCCCGAGGAAGGGCCATCATCTGCGCAATGGATACCCAGTCATCTCACCACAGGCATTTCCTCCTGTGGCCCCTTCGTGGTGCAACAATGCACGTGTATCGTCACATGTTCAGTAACAAGAAATCTGCAGCGTGAAACGCGTAGCGCGACCAAGGTAGGCAGCAAGCCCCTTAGAACCTCGTCATAAGGCTCGTAGGGTACGAAAGCACCGAACTCGAATGGGAAAGCGAGTAGTGCATCGTATGCTTCTGCGCTGGTGCCGTAAAGTGAATTGACGATCTTGTACTCGTCAATGTCAAGAGTGCCTTTTACAACTCGTGGCGCGTTGCCAGCATCCCTCAAATCCTCGGAATTCTTCAACGTAACCACGTCGACGCCAGAGTTGTACTGATGAATCATTTGCCTGCTGCTGATGTGCCAGACTCTTTAGGGAGCCTTAGGGTTTAGGGTTTAGGGTTATAACCACGTGTACCTTCCTCTCCAAGCATACATGGCATATTCCCGACATTGAGACCTTTTTCTGAGTAGAGTAGGGTTTGGCGGGGTATGCCATTGACAGTTGTTCAGACCCTTAGATCTAGATCCTAAGAAGCCCTGCGTAGAAGCCTGCATAACTACCACTAAGGTCCCAAACCCCAGTCTACATGTGAATGGCCCTATATGATAGTACCCTTATAGACCCCTTTTGGTCACCCTTATAGACCCCTTTAAAGGAGCCCTACTGTGAATATTGATGCCCCTATATTCAGGAAGATCTTTGGCACCTCCAGAATGGACCCCATCTCAGATCCCGAAGCTTGCCGTTCTCCTGTCGCACCGGGTGTTTTAACACTGATGGGATTCAGGGGCCGGGGTTTCAGGGTGTAGGGCTTAGAGCCTTGGTTTAGTTAGGGTAAGATTTAGGGTGTAGGGTTTCAGGGTGTAGGGCTTAGAGCTCAGGATTCAGTGCTTGGACGTACGGAGCAGGGATTCGAGGGTTTAAGGATGTCGAGGGTTAAGGCTTTAGGCTTCAGGGGCTAGGGTTCAGGGGCTTGGGGTCTAGGGTTTAGGACTCGAGACTATGCCTGGGTGGGCTTTTGGTTCGGTCGTTGCAGCTCCTATTTAGGGAGACGCAAGTTTACGCAAGAAGAAACCGAAACATTCCTTCAGAAGAGCCGGCACCACAACGACTCCACAACCATGATTGCAGTATTCCTTCTCTCAAATCCGGAAGCTGCAGTATCCCTGAACTGCGGGTGCCTTCTTAAAGGGACTTTTCTATGAGTTGAGTGCTAGAGATTTCTGCAGCAAAACTATAGACCTTAAACCCTGGCGTCTCAGGGGAGACGAGGTTCCAACCCTAGGGTCGGAGCTTCAAACTGATCACCCTGAGCCGCAAGCTCCTAAACCACGCTCTGTTCTAGTGCTTAGGCTTAGGGCTTAGTGTGTAGGAGTGTAGGGCCTGACACTATGTTACTATGTTGGTACTCGGCCAACAGACATGAGTCAGCCCTCAACCCTAAACGGGACCCTAAACCCTAACAGAGCATGATCAATACCCATCAAAACCCGCCCAGAGACTCCAATATCCCTTAATTAAGGAATATTCCTTAAATCATATTAGGGATCCTACTATAATTTAAGGAATATTCCTTAAATCATATTAGGGATCCTACTATAATTTATGGAATATTCCTTAATTAAGGGATATTGGAGTCTTTGGGCGGAGACAGAAGGCACAGAACAATTCACCCGACGCCTTGAAGATGCAGGCGACGCGCTCGAGTTCACTGTCCACCTCATGCGATGCGTACTCACTGAAGCAGTGGTATATATATATATATATATATATATATATATGAAGCTGGCTAGATAGATAGATCGATCGAAAGACAGATAGATACGCACATAAACGTTTGTATAATGTATGTATCATGTATGTATGTATGTATGTATGTGTGTATGTATGTAAGTAAGTATGTATGTATGTATGTATGTATGTATATATGTATGTATGTATGTATGTATGTACCCATGTGTGTATATGTACGTGTACATGTACATTTATGTATATGTATATCTCTGTTTCATACATATATGTATACATATATACAGATGCACACCGACACAAACCATGTCGCAACACCTCCTATCCTGTCCTCTCCTCTCGGCTGCTCTTCTGTCCTATCCTATCATAGCAAAACAAGGCATATCATCTCACATCTTACTACATCATATCATGTCATACAGTATCATATCATGTGACAACAACATGTCATAACACAAACTCTCGTTGCATATCGTACCGTGCTTGAATATTTCAGATCATAGCATGTGCATGCATACATGCATGGATGGAAGCATGCAACCATGTAAGGATGTACGTATGCATGTACTGATGTATGTATGCATGTGTATGTGTGTGTGTGTGAGTATGTCTGTCTGTGTGTCTTCATGTCAGTATGCCTGAATGTATCTTTAGTTTTTATCTGCATACACTTGTGCATCTACCATACGTACATGTATATATGCATATGCACATGCCTGCATACAACCTTTCTTTCTCTCGTTCACTGATTCACTCAGTCATTTCATGTCATTTCAGGCCTTTTCTTTTCATTTCATCCATTCATTCATACATACACACACTCATTCACGCATGCACTCAATAATTCATTCGTTCCTTCGTTCATTCATTAATTCATTCATTCGTTCATTCGTTCGTTCGTTCCTTCCTTCCTTCATTCATTCATGCATTCATAGATATCTCGCATATCAACTTAGGATTGGGGAACAAGGTCTAGTCTAATCTAGGGTCGACGGACTTGGCGCTTGCCTCAGCCTGACGGGAAGGGCGTAAAGTGGCTGTTATTTTCACTGCAAGCCTAAACCCCTAAAACCTAAACCCCTAAACCCTAAACCCCAAAATCCAAAAACCTCTAAACCCTAAACCCCAAAATCCCACAACCTCACCTTCAGAAACCGGAAAGGTCAGGAGCTCGTGATGGCCCTCAGACCTCTCGGTCAAGCTCTCTGAATCTCCAGGGTTTAGGGTTTAGGGTGTAGGGTTCAGGGTTTAGGGGTTTACGGTTTAGGGTGTAGGGTTCAGGGCTTAGGGTCTAGGATTCAGGGTTTAGGGTGTAGGGTTCAGGGTTTCGGACCCTCGGAGCCTAAACCTTGTACGCCCTACATCCTAAACCCGAAAGACATCTTTCAAACGACTGAAACCACTGAAACTTTAGACTACAACCCGAAACGGAAAAGCCTAAACGCCAAAACCGTACATGCCCAACAAACCCTCAAGCCAACAACACAACTGCTGCGGAAGCCTGAAATAATTGCCAATACTATTTGTTAGGGCAGCTCTATACTCATACCAGAGTGTCCCCAAAACTTTGAATCTATTCATTGGGGCCATTATATGTTATAGAACTCCGGGGAGCTCTGTTCTAAGGCCCGTCCCCCCCCCCTCCCGCACCCCCAGCAAATTCGGGGCAAGGCACTTGTCTGAGGAAGTGCTGGTCAAGGCCCTTCTCCGGTGTGCCTTGCTCTGGCCACGCGCACCTTGCAGGAATCCCCTCAAGCTCTTTAGGATTGAAGGCCGCCGGTGCCGAGCTTACGGTACAGGGCTGTGAGTCTTCAAGATTCGGGGTTCTGGGTATGGTATGGTTTAAGGGTTTAGGGTATGGCATAGATTTGGAGTTTGGAGCTGTTGCTTCCCTCCTGAACACTCATCTTCAGGGTAAAAGAGTTCAACCTGGGATTCTGAGACTTCTACGTGCATGCACATTTGCTTACCAAACTTTCGGCATATGCCTATGGATATGTACAGTACCGGCACATGCACAGATGTAATTTCCACGTGCGTCTATACAGGCTGCGAATATGTTGACGAGCAACTGTATATATGTGCACACACATTTGTGTATCCTTATCCGGATACATATATGCATCTCTCTTTACATGATTATACATACACATGTGTACAGACTCGCGCGTCTGAATACACGGTCTATCGCACACATATGTCTAATTATTTGGAATGAAACAGATAAATACAATAGTGGGAGCTCAAACCAGAATCTGGTGTAAGCAACGACCTGCGTGCAGACTGTGTCGAACGGGATACCGGAAAATACCTTAAACCCTCAACCCTAAACCCCGCTCCTATTAAAAAAGTCTCTAAAACTCAGTCCCTGAAAGAAGGTATCCCGAGTTCCGGGCTCAGGGTTTCGTGGGATTTCGGGACTGAGGTGAAGCGGGACAAAAGGTCGTTCTCGCCTTGATCATTCGGGATTTGGAAAGAAATGGTTTAGCTCATTACAGATAAGGGCTGTGGGGGCCCCACTGCCGGAATGACCAACACCGCACAACTGCAACTCATCGCCCCCACAAGCCAAAATGGGCACCAAACCCCAAACGTATGATGTATACCGCGAACTGCACGCGAATGGGTGAACCCGCCTGCCCAGCATCACCTACTTTTTCCACACTCCCAGGGGTGCTGCGGAGGTGCCCAGCAAGAAATTCGCCAATGATGCCGACGAAGGCAGACCAATTGCCTCAAGTGCCCTCCTATAAGACAGTGCGACGGAAAAGGACAGAGAGAGGCATGGAGAGGTAGATTGAACAGCGACACTACGTACTGACTTTGATCGAAGAGTATATATATATATATATATGTTTATATGGTAAGCAAGCGTACGAAGGAAGGAACAAATGAAGCAGTGAAGGGAGGGTCGTGCGAGTAGGTGTGTATGCAAGTATACACCTGGCATGTTGCTGTTGTGATTTGCTGCCTGCATGCATGCCTGCACATGCTCAGTTCAACGTGCCTATGCACAGTGTTTGCACATACCGTGTCACATGTCTGTAGATTTCCATCTCCACCTATTTGTCTGCCACACTTCGTGCCAAACATGTGTATATGTATACACACCCAGGCTCACGCACCGCATCCCTCCATCTTTGCATGCACGACTGCACCTGCATGGACGTATGTGCATCTCTGTTGAGGTATCTGCCTAAGACTCGTTCTGTGCCTACATGTTGGACGATGGGTCTTGCCTGCGCATGAGGCATTTGCCGGAAAAAACGCCAGGTTGCATGGTTTACCCAAGTACTCGCAGTTGTCCTTCGAAAGGGGGTTGCTCTGCGCAAGATACCTCAGCGGTGCCATGATGTACAGTCTGTGGAAACTATACTGAACTTAGAACCCTAGCAACAATTATAATTATAGCTGTTTCTTAGGGATTATAATAACCAAAAACTCAAAGTTTTTTCACTTACCCCTAAGGAAACTACAGGACCCCTTTAAATATTCAGGGTTTAGGGTACCCACTGAAATTTCCGTCCTTTGTCCTCTGCGGGCATGGGCTGAACCCTTTCAAAGGAGCTCCCCCACTCCAAAAAGCTCCGTTCCAAGCCCAGAATCCCAGAACCCTAAAGGGAACTCCAGAAAGTTGGAATATGGTTTCAGGGTAGGATACCTTATAATTTACCATAGAAGGGTTAGGATAATCATATTCCAACTTTCTGGCTTTTACCTTAAATCTGCATTCGAGCCTAACTTAACCCCAAACCCTAAACTCCTAACCTTATAGGGGCTGAATACCCTAGCCCAAAAAAAGGGTCAACCTTTTCAGTTATGGTAAAGTTATATTACCATAATCCCCAGAAGGTTCAAGGTTGCTTACTCAGCTCCTAAACCCTACCTTAACCCTGAATAACCTAACTTTTTAATTAGAGTTCCTTATTCTGATTTCCTTATATAAGTCCTCAAAAAGGTAGGTCCTTCAGAGTTCAGGTAAACCCTAAGGCCCAAACTGAAAGACTGAGCAGGTCAGCCAAGGAACTGTTGCACGACAAACTCCTTCAGCCGGAAATCGTCGCTGTCTCCGGCCTCCGACTTCCCAAGGGTTTAGACATCAGTTTGAGGCTTGGGACTTAGCGGCTGTCCCTTATAGTGGCATACTTTTGTTCATATATATATATATATATATATGTGGGTGTATATATATATATACATAAATGTATATTGGCCCCGAGGCTGCTACTGCACTTCGATCGGCAGAGTGACCAGCCCGAATATAGGGGCCTCGAGAATTAGAACAATGTTGTGGGGTGCATTATACTATAAGTGCATTAGAGAATAAAAGGGTGATACTAATACCAACTCAGTATTCCGACACCTCGATAACACCCAACACCCTTGAACCCTCGAGACGCGAAGCCTCAGATGGCATACACCTAAACATCTCGTGCAAGAGACCTGTCATGTCAGATATACTAAACGCAAATACTACAAGAACATAGCATGAAGCCTGGGCACTAGAAAACTCTGTGCGACGAGTTCTACATAAAGGACCCTGTTGCCAGTTTCGGATAGCGCCCTGAATCCCAAATCACTAACGGGGTGAATCAATGCTATGTGTTATAAACATGTGTATATATATATATATATAATCATACACGCGTACGTATATATATATATATATATATATATATATATATATATATACATATACATACATATATATATATATATATGTATATATATATATATATATATATATACAGGAACCCTAAACAACATCGGAACTTCCACAGTGACCCGGACTCAACAACATATTGCTGATGATTCAGATTTCCATATTACCGTGGCATCCACCGCCTGCTGGTGCCACTGTTGGAGGCCGCGGGAAATGTGGTAGCACATGGAGTCCTGAAAATTAGGGTCTAGGGTTTAGGTTTAGGGCTTAGCGTTTAGGGCCCCTTCATTGGGCCGATTCCGGTTCATCATGCATCTTGAACATGCCCTCTCGATTGGGCGAGTCCTACTGGACATTCGCCTGCATAAGGTAATATAGGGGTCTTGATACTTAGAATAGGTTTTCGGGGCCCATTATACGAAAAATATAATAAGGACCCCCCCCAAAAAAAACAAATAGTATTTGTTAGAAGATGACCCCTATAGTAAGCAGGGCTTTTGAGTTGAAATTTTGTAGCCAGGAGTCAGTCGGCCAACTTACGACACTGGTCGCTGCTATCTTGGAGCTTGGACTTGAATACTCCCCCACCCTCCTCCCCCATATGTATATGTATATGTATCTGTATATGTATTTGTTCTTCTCGTATACACATAGTCACATAGGGGTAAACACCATGCAAGAAGGAATTATGAGCATATGTGGGAGCATATGCAAGCATATCTGGCTGCTCTTGTGCATCCTTGATCCTTGTGCTTAACCACTGTACGATTTGTCTGAGACGTGGCGTGTTGCGAGTGGGTGTGCTGTGCTAACCTTGCAGGCATGAAGACGCGGCTCCGTGTGCGCGTGAACCCAAGCGGGCGGTCTGGAACAGTGAATCATGGATTCTGATAGTCTGCATCCCGCGTCCGCGCTGAATGCCGGCAACACATGTCTCTCGAATGGCATCTCGTCTAAATCACCATCCAGATGGAGTCAAACGGCTACCAGTGATGCGACTTCCTCTGATTCCGATGACGGCCACAATGACGACCACTGTCTGGCTGCTACAACGGTTCTGACATGTGGGACCTCTTTGGGCGATACTATTTAGTTACTGTTTGGACACATAATACCTACTTCCTGCTATTCTATCTACATTCTACAGCTCGAAGTTTCAGGAGCCAGTAATCTCCTTCCCTTCTTCGGCTCGGGCTTGACTCTTCGTCTCAAGGAAGTACAGTGGGGCCTTGGCTTCTGTTCTTAGGGTTTGCGAGCTGTGGGTTTAGGGTTTAGGGGTTACTATAGGGTTCAGGGTTGGGAGTAAGGTTCATAGGGCCCCAAAAAAGCACATAAGCAAAAATTAGGATAGGGATATCCCATACAAATTCCCTTATAATGAAGCCCAATAAGGTAGGGATATCCCCATCAAATGCTTATGCTTATGTGCTTTTTGGGTCCCTAAGTTCAGGCCTCAGGGTTGCCAATTTAGGGCTTGTAGGGAACACGGTTCACGGTCTCAGAGTTCTTGTGTCCAAGCCGGAACGTCTCATGCCCGATGTCCTCTGCATTCAAGCGCTGGTGTGACACGCTGCGGCTGGCGAAGGTGGCGACCACCTGCATTTATTATAGGCTGTGTGGATAAGCTTGTTCAGGGTTGACCTGCAGTTTCAGCTCGACGCGCGAGCTGCTATCCTAGACTCTAAACATACCAAGCCCCAAACTCCCGAACCTCAAACCCTGCTGAATAAAGCCGTGTGTATGTGTAGACATTCAGGCCCGAAAAGCCCGGCAGAAGTCATAGGGTTCTTAACCCCACCTAACAACCTACCTGTTTTTAGGACTGCTTACATAATATGTCTTCCTTATATCAGTCCTCCAACAGGCAGGTGACTTCGGGTCCAGAAAAGGCGTCAGATTTAAGTTGCAGCGTTTGGGGTTTGGAGTTTCGGTTTCAGGATTCTCGGATCGGAGGTTCGGGATCGGGCTTATCGTGCTCAGCTGGAAAACTCCCCAGGGGATCAAGCAGACTACAGATGGCTCCATAACGATAGATGCTCTGGCCTCATTGCAGCCAGTTCTTGGAGCACTAACCCTAGGGATCCACAGGATTGATTGATGAGGGACTTGGGTTTAGGATAGAAGCGTGCCGTGGCTTACTTGGGCCTTAAACCCCTAAGGGAACCTCAAAATCCTGAATGCAATAGCCTGATGCCATTATCCCAACATCCCCCCAAAACACAGACAACATTTCCCTAAACCCTACAAAACCCTAAACAAATACATCCATAGACCCCAAAGCTCAGAAACCCTAAACTGATACGTCTAATCAGTTATAAAAGCCTTAACACTGGGGATATAGTTTGCTAGGGTCTATGGTTTAGGGAAGCAGTTGACTGGTTTGCAGTGCTCTGCTGTGGCATTATACAAATTACTTGGAACAAACATCGTGGGTTACGTCGCTATGAGCAGAGCATGTTATTGAGGAGCAAAATCGCAAATTCTTTCCAGCTTCCAGCACCCTCCACCAATCCGTGCTGGCACCCAATCACACTAATCTTTAAATTTTCTCGAATTCAGGAGTTTCACGTGTTTGACTCATGATGCGACACGACCACGCTCTAGACCCTCAGCCCTAAACCCAAATCGAATTAGGGTTTAGGCTTCGGGCTCAGGGATGTAAGGTTTCCAGCCTCAAAACCCTAAACCCTAAAAAACCCTAAACCCTAAACCCTAAATCCTAAACCCTAAACCCTAAACCCTAAATCCTAAACCCTCAACCCTACACCCTAAACCCTGAAAACTGCCCAAGAGATGCGGCCTTGGGCCCGAAAAGACTCGCTACGATCCAGGAGCCCAGGAACCACTGCCTGGAGGCATCTAGGACTTAGGGTTTAGGGTTGAGGGCAGTTTAGGGTTTAGGGCTCCTTAAAAAGATCTATAGGGTTCCTTAAAGGGATCTATAGGGTTTAGGGTTTAGGGCTTTAGGGTATAGGGTTTTGGGGCTTAAAGGCTTAGGGTTTAGGGCAGTTTAGGGTTTAGGGCCTTAGGGTTTATGATTGAGGGCTTAAAGGCTTGAGGGTCCGGGGTGGTTGTAGCATTTGGTGCTGAAGTGTTCGGGCACTGGGACTTAACGGGCCTTTTTCTTTAGGATGATCCACAGGTGCAGCTTATGGCTTCAGGAAACCGGAGCTTAGTGGTGTGCCAAGGGTTTTTAGGGCCAAAGTATATACCGTTTAGATACATGGACCCCTCCAGTTTGACGATGGCCCAATGAGCCCTGAGCCCAACCTGTCCCAGCGTAGAGAAACCGCGAAAAGGTAAGCTCTGACTCTGACCCCAAAAACCCCAAGCCCTAAACCCCAAATCCTAAAATCCTTTACTGCCTTGGGGCTTTAAGGCTTTAGGACAACGGAGTTTCGAGGGCTAAGAATTTAGTACACATGCTGTGGTGGAACCCGTGTACCCCCTCGGAAGCTTCGGGAAAACATCGCTTGGGCAGGATACGGGCATTTTGTGGTGTAAACCCTAAACCCTACACCCTAAACCGTGGAAACCAGGCTTCAGCGTCTCGGGCTAAGGTTTTGAGGTGCATTATACCGCAACTAAGGCCTGGTATTGAGGATGATTGGGTGTGTACTTGGAGGATCATGGGACTTAGTAAGTAAGGTTATAAGTACCTTAATTGGGGTTATAAGTAGTTATAAGTATAGTTACCCTAATTATAACCCTAGTTACTAAGTCCCATGATCCTTTAAGTAAGCCTCCCAAAACTCAAGCCCAATGCCGGGACCTTATAAACCCCTGCCTTGGACCGGACCCATAGAACCTGAACCAGAAATCCCAAACCTTCGCAGAACCTTGACCAATGTGGAGCCCTTAACGCCTTGTAGGACCTGTATTTTGCCAAGTATCTTGTTGGTCTGCTGGATGGCGTGTGGCCACACAGTCTGATCCTCTGAGGTGATCCACCGTAATCGGGCTTCTTATTCTGCAAAAAACCCTGGGGAAAGCTTCCTTGTCAGATTTACTTGTCATGCTGTAAACCCTAAACCCTCAACCCTAAACCCCTAAACTCTAAGCCCTTCAGGCGCCCCTTTCCTAGATGGGAATTCTGATCTTCTATAGAAATTGGCCAACGGAATCTTGACAGAGTTACTGCTGATGGACACAATCCTAGGGTTCCTTTAAAGGGATCTATAGGGGTACCTTTATAGGGGTTCCTTTAAGGGATCTATAGGGCTTAGGGTTTAGGGTTGATGGTATAAATCCTGCATGACTGCTGCATGACCCTAATGACTCTAAACTATGGGAACTATAGTATATTCCTTATAATGGGTAATGCAGGATTTTGTCCATCAGCAGTATTGAGCATTCGCTTTGGGGATAGGCTAGTTGTTTGCACAGGATTTGAAACCTCCCCAGAGAATGTCGTGCAGTCAAGCGCTTATTGGTCCTGGGAGCACAAAACGCAAACCAAGCTTCCGAGAGACCAGTAGCTTCTAGATTGCGACCATAACGGTTGATGATATAAATCCTGCATTACCCATAATAAGGAATATACCATAATTCCCATAGTTTAGGGTCCTTAAGGCAATGCAGGATTTATACCATCAACAGCAGTAGTGCAGGTTAGGAGTAGCACAGCCCGGAATTTCAAATTACCCTTACTGGCTCTATGAGGCTGTGTCTTAGGCAGAACCCAGCAACTCCAATATCCCTTAACTAAGGAATATACCTTCAATCATATCAAGGATCCTATTATAGGTGGAGGTATATTCCTGTATATTCCTGAATTAAGGGATATTGGAGTCTCTGGGAATAATCTGAAACGGCATCAACGCTTTCATGCTAGCCTTTTCAATGAATCAGGAGTCCGATAAGCTTAGAGCCTGATCTGGCGACATCCTTCAAACCTTGAAAACAACTTTGGGTTGAGGGTTTAGGGGTTTAGTTTAGGGTTTAGGGTTTAGGGTTTAGGGTTTAGGGTTTAGGGTTTAGGGTTTAGGGTTTAGGGTTTAGATTTAGGGTTTAGATTGTGCAAACGGTCCTCAAGGCAGGCAAAGATCCGTTCAGACCACTTGGCGACGTCCTCGCATGCAGAAGGCTGGCAACTGCAAGCTTACTTGGAGGTCCGTGGGTAGTTTTAGATTAAACAGAGTAACTAGGGTTATAAGTCCGCTAACATAGGTCTTAACTATAGTTAGTCTACTTATAACCCCACTTACACCTACCCAGTTAGCCTACTTATAACCCCACTTATACCTACCCAAGAACCTCCAAGTAAGGTGATGCGAAGACAAGCTACTCGCGAGACTCAGAGTTTCAGCGTTTGGGTCTATAGGGGATTGGCTCAATGATCTAGGCATTGGAATTTGAAGCTAAGCTTCTTGGGTTTTCGTTGGTGAAGCAATCCTATAGGAACCTATAGATAGCTGACAACAAGCAGAGTCTATTCGACCTCTACTGATAACCTGGGATCGCATGAGCGTCCGCTACTCGAGCCGGAGCAGAATAGCAAGCTAGCTACATTTCTGAATACAAACCGAAAGCAGGTCTGCGTGTGATCTCGAACACATGACCACAGGCAAATCGAAAGCCTCGACGATTGCCACAGAAACCAACCCAAATAGTTACAGGAACTCCGACCAAATCCTTGCCGAAGGTTCGTACATAATGTCTGACATGAAGTGAAAGAGTATGTCCTGTCCTGGCCCGCCTTGGCGTGAGTCTCTTCGAGGCACTTGGCCTGGTCCGGAGAAACGACTTTGAGGTCTTCCGGTTTACGGGGCAATTTGTTTCTAGGCCTTTGTGTATCATCCCAAAGTTCTTGTATGTTCATCAGCAATGCCCCCGTGCCCCCCAACCACCCCTTTAGTCTGATCCATGTGCCTTCAAGGCTTGGTGTAATGCGGTTAGCTCAGTCATCGAAAGCAAAGACGATTGCCCGAGTCGTTTCATTGAGCCCTCGATATACAGAACCTTGCTGTACCCTTACTATAGTGTGACAAGGTTTGTTTCGTATGGTTTAGTAAAATAACGTGTGCAGGATGGTCTAGTACCGTTCATTAACCCATTTCCAGAAGCAGCTTGGCTCCATCCAACCTGACTTCCTGCCTTCAGGAATCTAGGAGCCGTTGCAAACTGCATCTCTCTTGGATCTGGAGCATGACAGGATGCTTGTACCCAGAATCTCAAAGTGTCCCCAGAGGGCTTGCATATGGAAAAAGCCAATTAGGTAACCGGTCAACGCTCACACACAAGAGCAACACCGGAGTGTTCGGGGTCTAGGGTTTCTGCTGTATGACAGTGCGTTGCTTTGTATATACCCCCGGCAACTCCTGTCCCCCAGTAGGACCACAATGTAGATAATCCAAACCCTGAACTCTGATCCCCAAATCCTATAACTCCTAAACCCTCTAATCCCTGAACCCGAGTCCCTAAACCCCTGTCCCTGGCCCTAAGCCCTGTAAACCGAGAATCGAATCTTGAAAGGGCGGGCCTTGCCCAAGGCTTGGAGATCGCGCAATATGCCTGCAATCGCATCCGGCTAAGGGTTTCGGATTCGAGGTTTAATTCGTTGGGTTTAGGGTTCAGGGTTTAGGGTTTCTGCAATGGGGGGGTACGGGCATTTTGTAGGTTTCAATATTCAGGTTTAGGGCCTGGGGTCTACAAGGTTCTGAGGCTTTAGGGTTTAGGGTCTGCAAGTCGTTATCCTAGCGGCTAGTTGGAGGTCTTCCGGTTTGGGGCTCGATGGCTCTGTGGGGGCTAATATCCAGGGGCTGGATCTTATAGACTGTTAGCAAGATGAAGGGAAATTCCTTTAGAACCGCAAAGCGAGCTCTGGGCCGCCTCAAGATACCTGTAAACAAGGTTGCTGTAAGACTCGATGTCAGTCTGTTTCTGTGATCAAGGCTTTTAGCTTGCTCTGCAGGTGTTCGGCGAAGCAGAGACATCAGCTTGTGAACGGCGCAAAACAGAAACACGCCACACACTCACACACACACACACACAGACACACACACACTCTCTCTCTCTCTCTGCCTCTCCCTCTCCCTCTCTCTCCATCTCTCTCTCTCTCTCTCTCTCTCTCTCTCTCTCTCTCTCTCTCTCTCTCTCTCTCTCTCTCTCTCTCTCTCTCTCTCTCTCTCTCTCTCTCTCTCTCTCTCTCCCTGCACTACGTGTCCAATGACTTCCATCGTCATTTTCGGAACCCTGGCTCTTGTCGGTGCCCTTGTGACCCTTGTGGAAAGGATGCTAGCTGCTAGCTATAGGAGATGCCTTCCGCCCGACCCCAACAAAACATTTGCACAATGTGCTGCGGGGCGGCTCTCCGGTTGCTGGCGGAGGCAGAAGAATGCGAAGATCTCCTTGGCTGAACGATCAGCTCATCGTGAACACGGCTTGCAGCAGCGTAACCAAAAACACACACACAAAAAAGTAGGAAGACTGCCATGGCTCAGTCGTGACATGTCTGGGCATCTGGGCTCTACCCTATGAAGCTCTGCGGACTCATATGCCAAGGCTTCCAACTACCACACACAAAGGGGGGACGGGGGTTTGTCAGCATATGTATATATCTTGCTATTGTGTGGATATATAGATACCCCTAAGCCCTAAACCCTAAATAGGTAGATAGATACAGAGAGCAAGGAATGCAACTTCTGGAGTGCAAGGGTAGACTCAAAGGCCTCCAGTACGTTTGGCGCTCGTTCAAGTTGGGGTTCAGGGAGTTTAGTGCTTTCTGCAATCCGGGAAAGGAGAAAATGTCCAAAGGGTCTACCTAGCCCTAAGGGTCCATGTACTCATATAGTATATACATTGGCCTTAATGTAGTCCCTATACAGGTACATCAGGGCCCATGTATCTCTATATGGGTACATGGACCCTTAGGGTAGTTTTGGATTCAGGAGATGGTAATTAGGAGGCTTGGAGCCTCAAGTTTTGGTCCAGGTGAATGGCTAGCGAGGCAAGCGCCAGTTAGTTCACAATCTTCAATTTGCGCTCTAAGTACCCTACTTATAGTTAGGAGCCCTGTCTCACCCGCAATTCCACCATGGTTCCTTCAACGTGGCCTTGAGCTTGTTGTCGTAGTTATCCGAGTCGGCGGTGTCTGGGAAGAAAGCAGACAGCGCGCAAGCATCTGGTGTTATTTCAGGTTGTCTCTCTAGACCGATTGGAATGCAAGCATCAGACATCAAGCCCTGAACCCATGACTGCGTAGTTGCAGGAATCCCAGCAGGTAGTTGCTCGGAGGGTGCTCTGCATCATGCTCTGTGGCAACAAGTGCCAGGCTCTGAAAGCGGAAGGTGCTTCATATTACAAGTATGCCTCAGCAGCTGCAACTCGACCGTTCTTCCGAATCTGAAGCGCTAAACCCGCTCCCCCATGCCCACAAATTCCTAAACCCCTATGCCCCAAACCCTACCCCTAACCCCTACCCTCAACACCCCCCTAGATGTCCTAAACCCTACCCCTAACCCCCATGCCTACGCGCTGGAAGATGTCGGCCAGTGGGTGCGTGTACACCAAAAGCCTCTCGAAGAAAGCATCCGACGGTGCTTGGGCTTCTATACTTGGGGCAGCCCGCCCCATCCCCACCCCAGCCCCAGCCCCAGGTTGATGGGGAGTTACAAGTAGGGTTCTAAGTAGGGTTCCTTACGGGTTCTATAGGGTTTAGGGTTTCAGGTTTAGGGTAGCAAGTGGGGTTATAAGTAGGACAAGTATAGTTATAACCCATATTAGGGAGTTGTAAGTACCCAAGATTCTCCAAGTAGTCCCTGCCCCCACGGGTCTAGGGTTTAGGGGTGTGGGTAGTTGTCCTCATGAGGGGCCTCTTTTGATTGGGGAGCTAAAAAAGGACCCCAACTTGGAGAACTACCCGTGTTCCCAAACTGTCTTTAGCTTTGCCTTTAAGTAGTCCGGAGAAAGGTACTTTGGGGTGGAAGTATTGTATGTGCTTATAAGTTCGCTTTGAAGCATTTTAATTCTTCCCGATAGAAAAACCTACACCATCAGCCAGGATTTTAACCCTGTAAAAAACCACAAGCCCTAAACGCCTTCGTGAACTCCAACAGAACCGTGGATGCGCATACCGAAAAGCTAAAAAAGCACAGCCCTGCGCAATCTGTTGCAGCTGCCATTTCAGGAAGCTGAACCGACAGTCGTTAAGCCGAACGCTGCCTAGTAGGCGAGCATTCAGGGTGCCTGCAATCCCAAATCCCCAAATCATGAACATCCAAACCCCCAACACACTCGACTCCGAATAGGATCTCCTTGTCTATTCCCGTTCTGGCGGACTATACACACATTCCAGCATATTCACGCATACTGGTATGTACAAGACATATACACATATGCACACACGCACATATACAACCACACGCACACCTTAATTGGCAGACGATAACAGTTTACACGCACAGCCATGCACGACTAATTAAACTATCACTTCCGATTGAAGCAGTGCGAAAACCCTCAAAACCACGCAACATCATCCCTGGGTCCTACACCAGTAGTATAGGGGCCTTAGTGATTACGGTCGGGTTTTGGGACCCGGACCCATTATACTAAAACTAAAATAAGGAACCCCCAGAATAGTATAGGTAATGATAAAGAGCCCCCTTAGCAACCACTCATGCCCCTGCGGTATCAGACCCTTCAACCCAAACTTCCAGCGTGCTTCCAAAGGCCTCATGATCTCGTCGAAGTTGTGCTCTTCAGGCCCTTGCTCTTGCACCGTTTGCATCTCCTGGATCTTCTTCTTGTATGCGGTTTTGGAGTACTTGGAAGTTCATCGGTAGGCATGAGTAGGGTTGTGAGTCCCCTACTAAGGGCTATATAACTATAGTTCTCCCACTTTTAGAGTTCACGGCTCCCTCATTAATGGGCTATAACTAGAGTTATACCACTTTTTAGAGTTCACGGCTTCATTACCGGGTCGTCACCCCTCACATAAAGTACAGCTGAAAGGGAGCCCTTCCTGGGATCTTCCAGCAGAGGGGAGGCTAAACCCAAGAGTAACCTAGGAATAATTAAAAAGGGTGCCCTTTTTGCTTCTAAGGGGCTTATAAGGGAACCTGAACCCTAAAAAAGGGAATAAGGGCCTACTCTGGGTCCTAGGAGGATAAGAAAGCAAGAAACTCATCCGTCCTCCACGAGCTGTTCGACATCATCCCGGAAGCACCTTGGTACGGACCCCACCATTTGCCCAGGCTGCTGGCTTTGTTCTAGTTCTCTTTTGTTGACGGTTCTTGTCCTCCGCTTTACAGTTGGAATACCAGTATGGTTGAGCCCAAAAGCCTGGAAGACTGGGGCTTGGAGTTTAAGGTTAGGGATCAAGGTGTCGGGTCGGATGTCTATTACCACGAACTGCGAAGCGACAGGCTCTTTAAGAGTCATGACAAGCTAGGATAAGCCTTTGTTCATCTCGGCACCACATGCATTCCCAAGCAAGACTATAGGTGAGTTTCCGAAAATTGCTTATTTGGGGCTCCTTATAACAAGGATCCTACTATTAGGGACTATATTAGGGCCCCCTATTTTCGGAAACTCCCCTATTGCACTGGCTCAAACTGAGCGCGTATGTGTACATGAAAACAAACATACACACGGTGCAAGCAACAACAGATGCATGCACGTATGCATGTGCGAGCAGTGGGAGAGGCAGAGAGGAGAGATAGAGAGAGAGAGAGAGAGAGCGATAGAGAGCGAGAGATCTCGGTGTGTGTGTATATACAGACACACACACACACATATACATATACATTTACATAGACAGAACTATATAGTGCATGTGTGTATATATATATATATATATATATACATACACATACCGCAGAATATCCATGTTTTGTATATATATATATGCATAAAGATAAATAGTATGTATATACATAAATATATATATATATGCATACAGACCGTAGCCCTGGTTTGTATCTTCGTGTTGCGCGGAGGAGCTTTGACATGGCGCTGGCCTCCAAGGGGACGCCGAAGATCTCGCGATGCTCCTTTTGGGCTTATAGGGGGTTCCTTCAAGCCTTTTGGGCCTAATTACCTAGAACCCCAAAAGTAATTAAAATAACGCCCCAAAATAGTTATAAAAGGCTATTATTCTACATACTCTGGGGGTCCAGGTAGGGTTCCTTCAAGCCTTTTGGGCTTATAGGGTTCCTCGGTTCCTTGTTTAGCCTCAGCGTAAACCCTATTATCCTAACTTATAAATGAACCCCGAACCAAACTCTACAGCCCTGCACCCAATTGTACCGGCTTGAGTTGCTCTAGCGCAAACCATGATTCGACTTTGGGTTCAGACCCGTGAGTTGGGTTTCTGGGAATGTAGTTCTTAGTTGCTGAGTTCGTACGGTAAGCCCTCAAAAAGTGTACACTTTCGGTTTTGCAGTGGGTAATATTATCCCCGAAAGTGCAAAGTGTATCCACTCAGCTACTAAGGGTTAGGGTCTTCTGAACTCGGAGGTTGAGGGTTCAGGGACCCGGGCTTGCTCAAGTTAGGATCGCGCCGAGGAGGTCTTATAAAGAACGACTGCTTGGATAGGTATGCGAGCGGCTCGAAACATCCAGGGATTTCAGAGCACAAGGCTTAAACCCCAGACAAACGCACTCGGCGTCTTGACGGAAAATCCTGGGACTTGAATGTGTCATGACCAGGAAACCATGGTTCACGACGGCACATTATTCAGGAGGAAGATGCCACGTTTGAAATACATTTTTCTAGACGTATGCAAACCGCCGTCCAGGTTATGCCAATGCGTGACCGAAAAAGGTCAACCGCCCCACCAGGCAGTCCTTGTAACGGAACAAAGCACAGAAGCCTCTGATGGCGTGCTCTCGCCTGCTTGCTTCGAACTCTAAACCCTCAACGCTAAACCGTTTTGGGTTTGGAGTTTAAGCTTGAAGGCTGTAGGGCTTGCAATAGGGGCCTCAATAACTAGAACCAGGTTTCGGGGTATCGTATACATTGTAAGTGCGATGATTAACCCAGAAGAATAGCTCTGGAAATTAGTCAGGCTTCCAAACTATATGAGGGTTTAGGGTGCGTTACTTGATGCAGATGCGGGCTGAGGAATATTAAGTCTTAAGTGGTACTTCTGCTCGAGCGCTTTGGAGACAGATCAATCAGGAGCATACTGTAACTGTAGCAAGGACCGTACAGAGGCTGAAGGGCCTGAAGAAAGTCAGAGTTTATTTCCTAACGACATTCAAAAGGGTCTCGGCCAAATGTGTACTCTGTGCGGAAATTGAAGGAAGCAGTCCAAAGCAACTTGAAGCTCGCAAGCATGCTGGTCCGTGTTCTCTAAACCCCAACATCCGCCTAAACCCTCAACCCTAAATTGGAGTTTCTGAAAATAGGGGACCCTAATATAGTACCAAAAATAGAAGGATGCTTATTATAAGGACCCCCAAACAAGGTACCCCATTTTCGGAAACTTCCTAAATACTAAAACCCTGAACAGTGCATAGCCGAGAGACACGACGCTCCACTGGTCATTGTAGAGATCCCGCATCTGCCTTGGCCGGTCCAGACGTCGTAATTACAGATTACTGGCTATACAGTGCATGTATAGAAACGTGATATACAAAATATTCTGTGACATTGCATATATATATATATATATATATATATGTATATATATATATATATATATATATATATATAGATAGTATGTATATTACCTACACAACGGACTACATTCGTATTCTAGACGTGCATATGAATATATAAATGTGTAAGTATAGGTTTACAGTTATATTTAAGTAAACGTGAAAAGACAGACATAGAGATGACGACGGAGACAGAGACACAGATGGATATATAGAAATATAGACAGTGAGATAGATTCAGTAGATAGATAGATAGGCAGATTGCTAGATAGGTAGGTAGGTATGTAGATAGATAGATGGATCGATAGAAATACGAAACAGTTATGTATGCATATACAAACACAGACACACACATATATGTATACATATATGGATATACATATATATATATATATATACATATGTATATATGTATATATGTATGCATATATATATAATGTATAGATATGTACCTGCAGGCGTATACCGACGTTTAAACAAGGTAAGCAAACACATATAGACTCTATAGACGCATACATATATTATATGCACCTACACATATACATCTGTATGTATATATGCATACATGTATACACATACATTAATGAACGCATGCATGTATACATGTATACTGCATGTATGTATGTATGTATGTATGTATGTATGTACGTAATTATGGGCATAGCTATGTATGTATGCATGTAGGTATGTATGTATGCATGCATGCATGCATGCATTTATGCATGTTCTTCTCGGTTCTGCAGCATAATATGCTTTATGCGGTCTCTGCCAAGTTTGCTAAGCTTCGGCTTCAGGCCTTTCGGGTCAGGAACCGGGGTAGAAGCTATAGCCTCATTCTGGCGTTTCGGGTCTAGGTTTCCCTAAGGGTCCATGTGCTCATATAGTATATACATTGGCCTTAATGTAGTCCCTATACAGGTACATCGGGGCCCATGTATCTCTATATGGGTGGGCCCTTAGGGTTTAGGAGTCAGGAATTGGGACTTGGGGTTTCAGCTGCATTGCGGGGGTCTTCAGTTTTGGATTTGGGCAGACGAAGTAAGTAGACTTGTCGTAGCCACTCTGCTTTTTTCTTGCCTTTGCCACCCGCCACCCTGTCTTGCATCTACTGCCGTTCGTAGTCTTGTTGTTATCACGAGCCTCAAATCCCCCTGAACCCTAAAGCCCTGAAAGCTACAATCCCAATGTTTTGGAGCGTTCAGCCTTGGAGTTGTGACCAAGAGGTACGCAACCAGCCTGGCCACCACACGTTGAATCCAGTAAGCCCGACAACGCCAAGCCATGTCAAGATTTATACCCTGAACCAAAACTTAGCCCTGTGACCCCGAACAGCGCAGCCGAAGCGACACGAGAGGCCTAGCAGGATCCGAAAACCGCACCGTTCAGCTCCCGAGCCCAACAATCACTCGAAACCAAGCTGCTTCAAGATCCAAGCTCCAGTGCTTTCCACGAACTCATCGGAGAAGCTTTGCGCAAAGTTGCCTCCGCATATGATGTGTTGGGCTGATGGATCTCGACGGGTCGTGTAAGGCTCTGGGAGTGGTGTAACGTGAGGTGTGCTGCATGCTCCTGCCACTCTGCTGCCGCACCTCCTCTGCCTCCCTTCATAACCCTAAACCCTAAACCCTAGCATCACGATTACCATGAGAAGCAGCGTCGACAGCACTGGCATCAGAACCAGCACCAGCCCTATAGTTGTGTTCATTCAAACCAAAAGTATCGCCCCGTGTGACATCATGCTACGTCCCTGCCTAAGTCTTAAGCTCGTGCTCAAGATCATCTTCAGCTGAGTGTACATCCATGCCCGAGCCTTGAAACATGTACATGACATCGTCTTCGCTGTCGATATCATTATCTGTCTGACTACCGAGAAAAAGGGCAAGAACCATTTTAATGAACCCCTACGAGGGGCAGGAGCCCCAGGTACTCATTATGCCGAGGTGCAAATCAGCTTGACGGTAGCCTTCATGACCGAGATGGTGATATTCTTGGCTCTCTCGAGCTGTCGATCGATGGCCTTTCAGGGCAGCACCAACCTCTAAGGGTCCATGTACCCATATAGAGATACATGGGCCCCAATGTACCTATATAGGGACTACATTAAGGCCAATGTATATACTATATGAGCACATGGAGCCTTAGGGAAATATACCAAATAGGCATTCATCGGGGCTAAACTCCCGGAGCTTGAAAGGACTTTTGCAGAGCCGTCGTCCAAGTAAACCCATGGGCTTAAGAATCCAGGGAGGAATGGAGAGTGGTGCAATTGGAGAGTGAATTGCGCGGTTTCCCACAATCAAAACTGTGATAACAACACGGACACGGACAGGACGCAATGGCTCACCTTCGTGACTATTGTGTATTCGAATTTCAAGAACGTTGCGATCACCCGGCGATATCCTACGCAAACAAAGCATCCGTCTCAATCGGCTACACATACGCGCGATCGAAACACACAAACTCAATGGACAATTGTCTAAACCGCCACTCATCAAACTTTGCCATCTCAAGCCACAAAACAGCAAACCCTGCAGCCCATTTGACAGTTTGCTCCGGGTCTAGGTGTGCAGTCGGCCCCAAGACAATCGCTGCCCCTACAATAGGACATGCTCTGCTGTTTCCGATCCCCAATCTTTGGAAGGCCCCCTCAAAGGGCCCCAACTGTTGATGGACAAAATCCTGCATTGCCTTAAGGACCCTAAACTATGGGAATTATGGTATATTCCTTATAATGGGTCATGCAGGATTTTGTCCATCAACAGACGGACATCTGGAGGACCAGGATCCCCACCAGCCCACAGGAGGCCGGATAGTCATGAAGCGGGAGTTCAAGGACCAAAGGGTGCGAAAAAAAACAAAACATGACAGGTTGGATGTGCTGCACCGCTAAACGCCTCGGCGTTTTGTGGTGCCACTTGTACATAAGTACCGCCCTTATACCCTAAAGCAACAATCGCTCAACCCTGAAGGCTGTCCCTGAACTTGAGCCTTTGCGCTCATGTCAATCGTGTCCTTGACGACTTTTTCAGGACGGCTGAAGCTCTCCGTGAGCCTGAGTAGCTAGGGTGTGTAGGCTTTAGGGTTGCCGCAAACCCCCAGGCTCGAATTTAAGACCTCAAGCCTGTGGGATTTTGTGATTTTTGGGTTTAGGAAGGGCTGGTGTAAGGCGTTGTTTGTTGGTGCCTACCCGAAAGGGTTCATGTGACCAATTAGTATCTTACTCCTTGGCCTCAGAGTACTCCCTATACAGGTATGTTGAGGCCAAAGTATATGCTGTCTGGGTGCCTGGACCCTTAGCGTTCCAGCTTACAGTTCAGGCTGGAGGTGGTACAAGCGCTGGCATCACCACAGGCTTTGGAGCCAATCAGTTTCGGTTCGGCGTTGTGGGGGGTGGGGGGGTGTGCCATGTTGGATGTGTCGTGTGTGATTTCCGGGGTGATGCTGTGTCGGAAGCTATTGCAGTTTATCGCAGTGTTACGGCGGAGTGAGTCTCAAGGAAGTACGTGTACTTGAAACGCTTCATGAGCACTGGCGAAAACCCCAATCGTGAAGCCCAACCTAACCCTCCAACCTGGGGTTGCGATTAAGGCGGTTGGAAAGGAGCCTGCAACGAACAAAGCAACGCAAACCGATATCCTCAACCCTAAACCCTGAGCCCTCAGGCTGAATCGTCTTGGGCCTTCGCATATGCCGCGTGAACACTACCCACTTCCAGATCAATGAGAATCTTTTGAGCCCGATTTGCACATGAGGGCTTATAGACGGCTCAGGGTTTGGGGTTCATGCCTTACTCCTTCCCCCCTGTGCCCCCAAATCCACTTTTGTCGAGCCCAGAAAAGAATATCGGGGAGGGCCTGGTGTAGGAGTCTAACTTTTGGTGTGTTAGTAGGATCAGACATTTCAAGGTTTTCGGATTTTGAGCTTGGGTGTTCGGGTTTCAGGGCTTCTAGGGTTTATGAAAGGCCATGTTTTGTGGGTTTAGAATCCCTTTCCAGTATAGTCTTCGGCTCCTACACACACATACATGTATATATATATATATATATGTATATGTGTGTATTCAGTGTGTATACACATATACACTCATATCCATGTGTATATATAGAACCCCAGAAAGTTGGAACATTGATTCAGGACGATTAGTGGCGGAATTCCCTCTACGTTACCTTAAGGGCATGAGAACAACGATGTTCAAGCGTTCTGGCTGCTACTGTAAACGAGATGGCCTACCCAAAGCTTCGGAGGTACGGGTAAACACTTAGTATCAAAACCGCACGTGCCGATCCCTAAACCCCGAAGCACCAAACGAGTTGACCTGATTCTCTTATGCTCGTTGAAAGCCTTACAGTTACAGGGGCCTTGAGTAATCATTAGAGTATCTTGGAGTGCATTTGCAACCAGGAACCCAAAGAAGTGTGAATCAGCCAAAGGACCAGTGGTTCTCGTCCATCCAGGCTAGGTAGTCTGTCCAAATCTCTGCCTGTAGCTCGGACAGCTCTGCCTGGACAAAAATTGGAAGCGTTTACGGGTTTTTTCAGATAGTTGGGTACCGGCCCTCTAAATGACTGCCTTTCGTGCCTCAAACTCTATTGGCCTGGGTGTTGTTGTACCACTGTCGACCCGTGCGTCCCGGTTGGTATGTCTGTGTGGATATGTTGGGTGTTAACATGTTCTAGCTTTCTACATATATATGTACATATATATATACATATATATATATATATATATATGTGTGTATGGATATGCATATATGCATATACATATATATATATATATATATATATATATATATATATACATACATATACATATACATATACATCTACGTCTACATCTACATCTACATCTACATCTACATCTACATCTGCATATACATATACATATACAAATACATACACAAACATACATACATACATACATACATACATACATACATACATACATACATACATACATGTATATATATATATATATAGATATATATATATATATATATATATATATATATATATATATATATTTGTATATATATATATATATATATCATACATATATATATATATATATATATATATATATATATATATGTCTATTTATGTGTTATGTATTGCGTCGGATAGGTATCTTAGGAGTGAGCAGGGGGGCTTCAGCCTTTGGGGTTTCGGGGGATTCGCGAGATATTTGGCATCCCTGCCTAATGCTTCGAGTTCAGAGTTTCTGGAATCGGGTGGTTCAAGGCCACTCGGGTTTTCAGACTTGTGCCGCCTCACCTCTAAAGTAAAAGCCAGAAAGTTGGAATATGATTATTCTAAGCCCTTTATGGTAAATTATGAGGTATCCTACCCTGAAACCATATTCCAACTTTCTGGAGTTCCCTTTAGTGAACTTTAGTGATACCCGGCGCGCAGCACTCCCCTGAAAAATAAGCGTTCTTCTTCTCGCACTATTGAGTTTCTCAGCCTCAGTTGCAAGGAGAACACACAATACAGTAGACCTTATAGAGTCGGAAACCGGATTGGGTGCTGGGATTTAGTGCTCTTAGCGGTTGAAGCTAATTATTGGATTTCCAACACTTGGGCTTCTACTGTATATGGGTGGTTCTCAAAATTATGGTCCCTGTTTGGGTACCCTAAATGTCAGGTGCCGTATTATAATAAGGACCCCAAAAGGGACCATAATATCGACAACCGCCCATGTAAGGGCACCAAGGTGCAGGCTTCTTCGGGGTTTTGTTTTGCCTTGGATTCTTGAGCCAAAGACTAGCAAGGCGATAGACTTCATAAGATACCCCTGTTGAAACATGTGGCAGTTTCCGACAATTGGGGGGGTGCCTTATGTAGGGTACTATTTCAGGGTCCACTATTTTCGGAAAGTCCCATATTAATTACTGGGACAACGACAGCAGAACCCTAAAACAAAAGTCTACTTCGATTCCCGATACCTTCAACAGAAAATTGGCAACCCACAAATCATCAAGTGCCTAACCCGAACAAGAAACCCTAAACCCTAAACCGAACCAGAAACCTCGAAGAATAATCTCAACTCCAAAAACCCGTCGGATGAAGCGGCGACTGGCTTATCATAGGGGTTTAGGGTTTAGGGTTTAAGGTTTAGGGTATAGCTCCACTTCTTACATGTAGACTCGATTACGGCGTCCTTCGAGCCTAGAGTCTTGCACCTGAAGGACGACTCCCTGCATGCAGAGACCCTGGACATCCAGTGCTAAAGCCCTGAACCCTGCGAGAACCCTGGCCCCAATCGGGCCCATATAGAAGCCTTACCTACACCCACAAAAGTAGGTAAAATATTGGCCCAACACCTGTAAAGACAAAGTCTATTATTCTACACAACACGAAGACCCGGAGTCCTCCCCACCGAGGTCCGTTGACGGGAAAGCAGTTCCCTGCAGGCTGCACAGCTCCCAGGCGACCGTGTACCGATCGCTGTAGGTGTTCCTCGGCTACTCCGCGAACCCAGGCCATTCGAGTGGGATATATATATATATATATCCAATCCACTGCAGAATTTTGGAAGTGCTTTTTTAGGTGTATAAGTCAGCAATTCGGTTTTCTGGGCTTCTTTTCTGGGCTTCTTGCTTCGGGGGTCAAGAATGTAGAATGATTACACGGGTTTCCGTACACCTAACTAGTGGTCCAGGATACAGGTCATCTGCCTGAGTCGAGTGGTCTAATGCATACTCCCTTCTGTCAGAACCGCCTCCGAGGCACAGATTTCCGCCTACGAGGACAGAGCGGACCGCCTCAACGGCTTTTTGCTTCAGGGGCTGCAGCTCGTGAAGGTCCGGATCGTTGTTCGCAACTTTCTCCAGACAATCGCTCAGTTCCTTGACAATGGCCGGAATCATCTCTCTGTCTGTGCCTTCGCGATGCAACATCTGAAGCCAAGTCTGCACCTCAGAGTTTGGTGAAGGCTCATGCTCAGGTCCCCCGGGTTTACCTTGACACCTAACTAACCTACCTTTTTGCGGACTTTTTCAAACGGGAATCGCAATGAGAAATCTTGTACGCAATGAGAAATCTTGTAAAGGCAGGCTGGGTTTTCGGGGGGCCATGTAACCCAAACACTCAGGCGGGGGCTGAATAGGCGTGGTAAGAAATTGGAGCCCACCTAAACCCTAAATCCCTGCTAAATCTTAGCAGTGAACTTGGATTCAGTATCTAAGTTCTTGGTGCTTTGCCACGAAAAACCAGATTCGAGTCCCTCCAAACCTCGCAGAGGCCCACAACTTGGGATTTTGCGGTATATTGCGCATTCCGGGTTAAAGGTTTAGGGCCTGGGATGTATGCGTGGGCAAACAAATTCAGCCGTGGCAGCAAACCAACGTGGGGCGCATGCATGCCGGCCCTAACACTCGCACCCCTCGCCTTCATACGGATGACCTTCGCCTTGTGTGCCAACCGCAGCTGCCCACCTTTGGGGTATAAGGGTCCCGGTCCCGATGAAGCATTGTCGGGGATTCTGGAAAACAAGCCCTTGCGATTGACACTCTTCATCCAAACCCCTAAACTTTACATCATTCAACTCTCAACTTCAAGATGTCTATGCCATACGATAGCATGTCCAAAAGAAGTACGGGGTCCTGTGTAAGAAAACGTGCTAACACTGCCCTCTTATAGTGTTTGGCTCCATTTTTGATGACCATCGTATAGCATACCAGAATATTCCCCAAAGCCCTATTCCTAGTATGAGAGCCTCTGTATTATAGAACCCTTGTAATGGATCCCTTGTAGAAGACCCCTACACCAACCCTTTAGAGTGACCCTTAAGTGAGGGCCCCCCCCCATGTCAAGCTTCAGCATTTAGGGCCCAAAAAAACACACATAGGCAAAAACAAGGATGTGGATATCCCATATAAACCCCCTTTATAATGAAGTCCCATAAGGTAAGGAAGTCCCTGTCAAATGCTTATGCTTGTATGATCTTATGATCTGTTTGGGGTCCCTAAGCATTGAGCCCCGCACCCGGAGGCTCCGTCTTGGCACGAGAGGCCCAGTCGCGGCTGGCTTCAGAACCGGTGTCCATCACGTCGATGAAGGTGTTCCTTGGTCCCAAAGGGTCCAAGTATCATTATGGTATATACCTATACAGTATTTTGGGGGGTCTAAGTATATACCATAATGATACTTGGACCCTATGGGGATGTTGCAACTTATAGCTGGACGTTTAGGGTTTAGACGGGCTTATAGGGTCCAAGCTGACAGATTGCAGGGTCGAAGTTTAGGGTTTGGCGACGGGGCGGAGGCGGGCGGGGGGGGGGACAAACCCCCAGAACTTTGGAAGAACTATCGCGAAATGTCAGACATGAAAATCGGGTCCTGAACTCCTAAACCGTTTCCGTCTTGGAGTCGAAAGCTTGTCGGCCTCGGGTGACATACACACTTGTATTCAGATAAAACAGGTGGTAATTTCGCTTTGTGTCGGTATCTTTCTTTTGGCTGCTGTTTCTCACTTTGCTGGAGGGTCTATAATTTAGAGGGTCTAGTCTGCGTATGGGCTGGCATTTCAGCTAAGTAGTAGAACCGGATCACGGTGCTCCTTGTTGCCCGAAACCCTCCACCACAAGTCCCAAACCCGCTTCAGCGTAGACCCGGCGCGGGCATCCTCAAGCCCATGTCTACATGTCCCAAGTCTGCATTTAGGGTTTGGGGTTTAGGGCTTAACCCCAGACTCTAGAACTTAAGCAAACGACTCCTTGCTCACGGGAAGATTGTCAGAGCCACTCTCCTTTTGCCACTCCAACCTGCGACCCTCATGGGAATACAGGGTCCAATGATCAAACAAGGGCTTTGAACATTCTAGTAACTAGTATATGTATGTTGCTGGAACTAACGGCTTGGTAGTGTTGATTCTTCAGACCCCTATATTCAACCACCCGAATAACCTAATGAAGCCCTGTAGAAAATGTTTGTAAAACACGATAACCTCCTGTAAAGCAACGTCCCCCTGCACTATCTTCAGCCACACTCAACCTAAACTGTAAACCCTGTTTACAGCAGGGGCTCTTGACAGCCACGAACCAGTCCCTGAAGACGTCGCGCTGCTCCTCGTTCTCCTGCTACAGACGCTCGTATCACGAATGCTTATAAAGGCTCCTACAAGGGATCATCTTAGGATCCCTATAATAAGGGTTCCTGAAACGGTTCAGCGATCCCCACAGCGGGTGGCGAAACTGCTGTAACTCCTTGTACTTTCGTCATGTGGAATGCTTAGTACCGTGGTCGTATTGCCCACTTGGATCTTTGGGCATGTTTGTAGTGTGTGATTTCTGTAGCTTCATACGCACAGAAAAGACCGTTGGTAAGACTATACCGCCACAAATACACGCCAGTATGGTGTGATGCCCTACTATGGTGCGGATGTGTCTGTATATAATATGATATATATATATATACACATATGGTTTCTTCCTCCATTGTCTAGACATGCGGGATCTCCCATTCCATACCCCCATCGTTCGATCTCTCGGAAGCCCTTCGGGCAGCACACACCTAAAGAAGCACGGTTCAGAGCTTGGTCTTCTGCAGCTCTTATAGAGAGACGCCTAGAAACTATATCTTTGTCAAGATATTGGTGACTATATACAGATTAACTGTAACTTTATGAGTGGACACTAGTGGGGCCCTCGCCTGGAGCCGAGGGGAATTGTGTATCGCCCAGAGCGCGCATGATGCCGTCTGGAAAGCCCTAAGCACCCCCCCAGGCCCACTCGATGACAACCTAGACCAAGTCTACAGGACGGGACACGCACAAAGAAAACTCAAACACATATGCAGAGACACCGTTGCTTCTGATGCGGTAGAAAACGTAGAAGACGCGGTGGTAATAAACATGGTAGCACGAGAAGCCGTAGTGGTAGTTGATGTCGAACTAACCGGCAAAAAGTAGCAGCAGTACCAGTGAAAGCGGTAGTGGTAATAATCGTCGCCCTACTGTCCTCCTCCTCCGTCGTACTAACCGGCAAAAAGTAGCAGCAGTACCAGCGGAAGCGGTAATGGTAATAATCGTCGCCCTACTGTCCTCCTCCTCCGTCGTAGTAGTAGTAGTAGTAGTAGCAGGAGTAGTAGTAGCAGTAGTAGTAGTAGTAGCAGTAGTAGCAGTAGCAGTAGCAGTAGTAGTAGTAGTAGTTGTAGTAGTAGTAGTAGTAGGGGTAGTAGTAGTAGTAGTAGTAGCAGTAGTAGTAGTAGTAGTAGTAGTAGTAGTAGTAGTAGTAGTGGTAGTAGTAGTAGTAGTAGTGGTAGTAGTAGTAGTAGTAGTAGTATTCGTCGTAGTTGTTATTGCAGCAGCACGATCAGTCACAAGCAGCCGTACTGGTTACCAGTACAAACAGGATTATCAGCATCAGACTCAGTCTCACGATCGCCCTTGACAACCTGACCGTGGCCTTTACAGGGTTACTATAGGGACCTTAATAATTAGAATAGGGTTTGGGGCCCATTATTAATTCATAGTGAAACAAGGAACCCCCAAAATAGAATTGGTATAATTCTTGAGCCCCTACATTATTGCGGTTCTCCTGGTCGGAGTCGGAGCACAACTTCGCTTCCACGTTACCTTCGCGAAACTGCGGGGTGTCCTGCCGTCAGTGCTCCGGGGTTATTGGGGTTAGGGGTTTAGGGTTTAAGGGCTTGAAGGTTTAGGGGTTTAGGGCTAGGGATAGCCTGTGATGAACCACTTTACCTAGGCACTCCCTGTGTTATATGGGGCTTTAGATGCTGTCTACTTACGCTACATGCTCCAATTTCAATGTACTGGGCACTCTAGGCAGCAAGGCTACCCAACAAAACTCCTGAGACACTTCTCTTTTGTTTGTAGCATTCGCTCGTTAGGAACTGGGCAAAGCACTCAGTGCTCCCTGCAGGTTCAAGGCTTTTGTGGTCCGGGTGTAAGAACCAGGATATTGTTTCACCCTTTTTGTGGCCAAGCGGAACATGGGAAAACAAACAAAACAGACCTGAATGCTCCTAAACCGCCGAGCTTCAAGACATTGCGAGCAAAGCTTATAACTCGCCCATCGAAAGACAAAGGACAGAAATCAAGAAAGTTGGCGGCGGTTCCGGAAAGCCAAAGCCGCGGACTATTTAAGCCCCGAGTTTCAAGAGCCGTTTGGCTTTGGGATTTGGCCTAGTTGATGAGCTTGCTGGCCCAGCAGCTAAAGCTAGGATTATGGTAGGACTACAAAGCCCTAAAACTCAAAACGTATGGATCTGCATGCCCGGTTCGACAAATCGATATAATATAGGGCTCGTAATTAGAATAGGGTTTGGGTGTATGTCTTAGCATATTTACATCGAGCAGTATGCTCATAACACGAATAACTTTGACTTCAGCGCAATTACTTTTGCTATGACTAATATTATACTACTGATGTTTATTAGATGTCAGTACTATTCCTAACTATTCCCTGACTACTGTTATATACTTCTGTATTTGAAAATAATGTTTCTAAGCATGCAGCCCCCCCCATAGCGCGGGAGTCGAGGAGTCCCTGTTCGCTTGCGTCTAACATGGCACCCGGCCAACTCTTTCAAACAGCTAATATGCAGATATACATATATATATATATACATACATACATACATACACACATATATATATATATATATGTAGGCGCCTTATTAATTTGAATAATAGGGTTCCTTGAGAGGGTTCCTTGAAAGGTTTCCTTAAAAGGGGTCTACAATACGGAGGGGGGCAAGGCTGCACAGTGAGAATAGGGCCAGGGCTTTCGGGGTATGTGATATTCTGTACACATATATATATATATACATATGTGTATGTATATTATACTATATTAGTATAAAAATATATATATATATATACACATATACACACACACATTTTTATACATACATACATACATACATACAGACATACATACATACATATATATATATATATATATATATATATATATATGTATAGACACATATTACGGAACCCGAAGGGGATAATACTGGCAATTGTTTCTATGCTGCACATGGGTGACCCCAATGGGTCGACCCTCAACCCACAACACGGTAGAGCCACGGCTTAGAGCCTAGGCTGTACGGTCCTAAAACCCTAAGCCCGAAACCCGAAAACCCTAAGCCCTACCTAAACCCCGAAGCACCTAGCCCAACCCTCCACAGTTTTGGAAAGTTGCAGGCCGAGATCTTCCAATATGACTAACATACGGAATACTCCTTAAATCATGATGAGAGTCCTAAGAAAGAACTTAGGGAACCACTTTAATCATAATAGAAGTCCTAATAGAAGTCCTTACATAACGTAGGGTATATATATATACACAGTCCTTAGCTCAGAGACAATCGACGATCTGTGAAGAAGTCCTCAGCAGCTGCAGGTGCCGGACCACCCTGGCGACTCTGGCTTACAGGCTTTCGGGTCGAGGATTTGGGACCGTTCAGAGTTCAGGCTTTCGGGTTTAGGACCGCTTGGTCGGGGCCAGGAGGCTCACGATTCAAGAGCGGCGCTGTTGAGATTGCGGACTTTGCGCGGGATTGTAGATGCAGGAGGGTTTTAGGGCTAGGTGTACGGGGCGAAGGTCGGACATTATCCTATTGAAATAGGCAGCCTCGAGAACTTCTCACAGCCTCAACTCGACAAAAACCAAAACCCAAAACCATGGAAACTAAATCCCAAACAAGGCCTGAACCCTAAATGAGCTCCCATCCCGACACACGAACACAAGCGATCTCTGAGTCCGAACTCGCACCTCTCATGCTACCGTAACCAGTTCAGGCTCAACGAGGCCTTGAGGTCAAGCTTTACATAAATGTCCTGGCCTAAGAGAGACCTTCACCATCGAAACTCCCGACATGTAACATGCAGACTGCAGAACATGAGGGGGCAGCAGAATATACGTACATGTATGTTAGGCTTTACATCGGTAGTACAATACCACGGTAGTCAGGCTCGGGTGTCCTAGACCCTGGCTCCCAGGCTTTACCCATGGCTTTCCTGCTCAGAGCTGCTGGCGGCTGGAGAATCGACGGGCGCCTCCTCCAGAACCCGCACTTCGAAGGGGCGAGCTTCCCTGGCTTCATGTAGGAACCTGATTAAGAAAGCCTGTGCCGATAACCCCAGAATAGTAGGATTCATATAAGGAGCCCTAATAAAGGCCCAAGGTTTCTTAATCAGGTTCCTACCCTAAACCCTAAACCCTTTATAGATCCCTTATAGACCCCCTATAGTATCCCTTATAGACCCCTTTAAAGGAACCCTTAGGCCCAAGGTTTCTTATTCAGTTTCCTACATGAGGGTTTAGGGCTATACGGTTTAAGGGCTCAGGGCTTGGTATGCGAGCTCAGGCTTCACAGGCTTCGGTTTAAGACAAGGAGTCTACAGCTCAAAGCTTACAGGGAACTCCAGAAGGTTGGAATATGGTTTCAGGGTAGGATACCTTATAATTTACCATACAGGGCTTAGGATAATCATATTCCAACTTTCTGGCTTTTACTTTACGGTCATGCTGCAGCTGAGGTGACGATCTAGGCCGTATAGACCCTTCTTGCTTCGCCGGGTGCAAGACTTAGGCCCCGTTTGCAATGCAGTATGAGTACTACAAGAGGGGCACTCGAGTAAGGGCACCAAAGTCCCTATATAGGTACTTTGGCAAACCCGTGTTGGCATGCTTTTTTTGAGGTAACAGGTGCAACATCGCGAACCTGGACCCTAAACCCTAAACCCTAAACCCTAAACCCTAAACCCTAAACCCTAAACCCTAAACCCCCAAACCCCTAAACGATTGTCCTCAGTACTGTTTGCAGCTGCCTCCGCCTCTCTAACGGGGCGCTCGAAAGTTCACGCTGCAAAGCCACGGCAACAAGGCATAAGTGGGAACACGCAAGGTGCAGAACGACAAAACTCAAGTATTCAAGTCATCCATCTTGGACACGGCATTACTTGAAACCGCCGCAAATGGTACGCATGTCAATCGCTTATCAACCTAAATCTGAAAGCACACCAAGCTAGGCAGGGGACAAATCCCATGTGATACCTAGATCGCTTGGAGTACCTCCGAAGGTCATTGTAAGCGTATCGGCAAGCTGGGGACTTTAACGAATCCCCCACGAATAAAATAGCCCCCCCCTAGTCGGAGAAACGTACACATCGCACTACACTGGGTTCTTCTGAAGAAAGGAAATGTAAATTAAATGTTGACAAATAAGGCTTTCAATAAGGAAACCATATATAATCCACTAGGATATCCCTATTTTGGCACCTGAAGCTAAAAATAGATCCTCATCATCGTAATATCAGCTAGGTCAACAAGGGCCCAGTTCATCCTCGTCCTCGAGCTGTCGAGCCAATCCAGGAGGGGGCGCCTGGGATCGTGGTTTGCCGGTGTTTAGGTTACACCCAAAGAGCCCTATACCCCTTAATTAAGCAATACACCTTAGATCTGAGGTGTATTCCTTAATTAAGGGGTATTGGGCTCTTTGGCAAGGGTATAGAGGTTTAGGGGTTAGGGTTTGGGGGTTGAGGGTTTGGTTTAAGGGTTTAGGGTTTAGGGCTTAAAGGAACATCTTGGGCCCATGTGTTGGGAATAGGGTTTAGGGGTTTAGGGTTCATGCTTCGTCCATTGGAGTCAACCTATGTACCTATAACATAGTATACACCTAGGCCTCAGAGTAGTGCCGAAACACATACTACATGGGCGCATGGAGACTCAGGCTGAACCCCCCAGAGCCTCCAAAACCACTTAATTAAGGAATATACCTTAAAATCATATTAGGGATCCTATTATAACTTGTGGTATATTTCATTTCGAGGCATTCAGAGGTGTACGCTGCGCTAATTAGGGTTGCATACAAGCCCGGAACGCAGCAAATGCTGGCCCGTATTGGCTCTTCCAGAAGTCGTCAGGAGCTATAACAGTATCGACCTGCCCTGTACTAGCAGCTTGCCATAGCTGGACGATGCTTCTGGGAACAAAACACAGTGGATCGGTGAGCGCGGCATTAGCGACCTGATCGCCACTGTACACAGCCCCTAATGCTTCCCAAGCTGTGTCCAGGTTGTAGGGCTCACTTGTCGGGGTCCCGCACTTCGTCCTCAGGGCCGTCAAAAGCCCTTTCCACTGTTCTTCTCCGACCCCCTCTTTGAAGGCCGCGTAGGATCTGTCGTTGTTGTCCACCTCGATATTGCTCGCTGCAAAAGGGTGGAGCCATCGCGTAGGATCGTTGAGGGCCGCTCGCAGGCTCTCGTAGGAAGGACGCGTCCACGGATCGTTCGGGTCACTCTCCCAGAGCAGCTCGACGTCCGCCTTCTCGACAACCTGGATCTCCTCCTCATAGTATAGGGGGTGCTGGCACAGGCACTCGATGACCGCCAAAGCGACCTGCTTCTCCGTCTCCCAGTTCTCACGACTTTGTAGGTCCTCACAGAGTGCCCGATAGGCTGCATCGACGGTCTCTGTCCAAGTCTCCCCATCTCCAGCCTCAAGGGGGCCTCCATCATTCGTAGTTGGGGCCAGGTTGTACTCCTCGACATACCTCTGGCGTCCAAGCTTGCTACCCTTGCCTGGCTGGATACTCTTGACCGTAAGTCCGAGGCTGAGGAGGATTCGAACACAGGCGGCATTGTCCCGGAGGTGTGTTGCTAATCGAGCCGATGTCCAGTACTGGTTGCCACATGCCAGGCAATTGGTCCCCTGCAGACACTTTCGATATGCTGCAGTACGGCCGTGGGTCTTGAACATGTGGGCCCCAAGGCCCCCTTTGCTTTTGAACTGTCTTTTGCAACTTCGGCAGCTCCATCGTTGTTCTTGGGCATGTAGCTGTGGCAAAGTCTGACAGGCTTGTCGGTACATGCCCCAGAGCCCAACGGTGATAACCTCCTCCTGGCACATTGCCTCATGGCGCTTCTGGAGCCACTTTTTGACCCTGTACTTGAACGCTCTGCCATTGGCCGTGAGGTAGGCCTTCCAGAGCGGCCACGCCGCTGCCGTTGTGTCGGGCGCGTCCTTGTAGTGCTTGGCATAGGCCTGCAAGTCTCGCCTCACACCTTCTAGCCACCCTTGATCTCGCTGGATCATCGCCCACAAAGCCTCTGGCCCATTTGTAGCCAGGGCCGTGAGCAGGCTCATCCTGCTTTTGGTCGCCTCGAGTTCCATTGTCCAACATCCCGTGGCTAAATGGACGAAAACCGCCGGGACCTTGTAGATCTCATGTCCACCAACTTGGGGTACAAGTAGTCGCCGAAGGATCTTTGTGTAGCCACCGGAGAGTTGGTGCCATGCTGCACCCTGCGTCGTCCATATGGCCAAGTTATAGAAGGTGGCAAGGATCGTCATTCTGAACAGCTGTGCTCTGACAGGCAGCGAAATGCTGCCATTCCCAAAGAGCAGCTTTCTGCCAGCATCAAAGGACGCACTGGCCATGGCCAGTCTACGTCTCATTTCCGCTTTCATACTGCAGGCAATGTCGACAACCCCACCGAGGTGGACGTATTGGGGTGCCACCGGCAACTCCATGCCGACATCGTCGAGCTTTATCGTAGACCGGCCATGGCTGAAAAACTCTTTTCGAGCCTTGTCCCGGCCTGGGCCATTCAAGGCTAGGATGGCCGTCGTTTTGCCCTTCTTCATGTTGGGCTGTAAGCCCGACGATTGGCAGACGGATATGGTCAAAGACGCAAGCCGTTGCGCCTTCCGTAGGAGTCGCCGAGGTTGGTCATCATCGAATGGTATCGCCGTGTCGTCTGCCCAGGTGGCATCTCGGGCGACGACACTAGGTCCATTCCGAACGTGGGCAGGTGTTGCGAAGGCTCCGGCGTCCACGTCCGCTTGCACCTCACTCAGTAGACCTTCTCCTGTGGCCACTTCGATCACCTTGCCGAGGATACGGCTGTAGATGAAAGCGAAGATCGCGTCCGCGAAGGACTCGCCCGGACGGCTTCCTGCATAAGTCGAGGACAACCGGGTGCCCCCTGTGTATTTCGTGACGAACCAGGTGCGATAATGAATATCGCACACCATCGCCTGAATGGCAGGCGAGGTTCCAGCTTCGCGGAGGATACCTCCACCACGGATGGTCTCCCAGAGGTCCTTCATGTCCTCCGCGTCGAGATTGAACCTCTTCATCAGTCTGGCCACCGTCTCATCCTGCCTAATATCTCCCATCACTGCCTCTCTCATGATGGAGTAATATGCTCCCTTTGTGTCCAGGAATATGACCCCAGCAGCCCTGGACAGGGCTTTGCAGCTTCTCATATGTCCCAGGATGTAGAGGGAAGCATATGTCAGCGGAGCATGTTTGCGGCTGCCCAAGTGCATGGCATGCAGCTCGTTGTTGAGTTGCTCGCCCGTTTTGTTGCGGATCCAGCGGTGGTAGGCCTTCCCGAGGATGCTCGATATGAACAATGCTCGGTGATTTTCGGGGAGCTCAGTGGATCCGACACCTTTGTGAGCCTCATACAGTATACCTCCTCTCCACTGTAGTGGCTGTCTCAAGGATGTCGCTGCTTTCACCATGAGCGGGTGGATCATGACTGCGGCCGCCACCGGAGAAGCAAGGACCGCTTCGCCCGGTACGGCATCCAGTCCCATGGCTTTGCCACGTGGGGCCATCCTCAGCACGTCCTCAACTTCCTGTAGTGTAGGGACGTCGCTGAGCTTCCATGAAACACCCACATTTCGCCATGACACGTCCTCCTTCTCTTCGAGGAACCTGGTGATGTCGAGGGTCTCACCACTTTCCATTTCCCCGAAATGTCGCAGCCAAATCTCATCATGGTCGGCCTGGGTGGCCGCTGCTGCGCCACTGGAGTCCAACAGCTTGGGCAAGGGTTTCCGGCCACGGCTCTGCTTGCTCTGCCGTCCTCCAACTCCAAATTTGCGAACCCTTTGGAGCAACCGTGTAGCAGTCTGGGGGCCTTCCTTGATAACCTGCTCGAGGTATGTCTTCTTGTTCTGATAGATCCTCTGCTTGATGCGGTGAGTGATCATCGTGATGGCGCTTGCCGCAAGCTGATATAGCAGGCCTTCTTTTTGGAGGAGGGGGACCACGATGCAGACTCCTGGTCTGCTCCATTGGAAGTAGCTGGCAGCCAGGGCCCTCCCCCACATGTATTTCCGGTGCTGGACCTTTTGTTTGAACTGCAGCTTTGCGCTTCTCCACTTCCAGATCTCAGCATCAATGTAAGCAGCCCTGGGGCCTTGCGTGTCAGCCGGGAAGTTTGTGTTGAGGCATTGGACGATGTAATCCTGCAAGTGTTTGCAGTGGACATCGACGTGTTCCCACCACGGGGGCGGGTTGTAATTCACCCAGGCTTGGTGGAGGATTCGCTGGCCATCTGCAGACATCATTTTCTGCCGATCGTACTTCGGCCTTTGAAGGCCAGCCGAGGCACTGGAGGAACCTCCGGTGCCGCCAATATCAACCTCCAAAAGCCAATGGTCATCCCTGGTCGCCCCAAGGTCCACTTCAGTGGCAACCCGGCTGGTAGCCCTTGTGATAGTCGCGCTGCCACCTACGACTACGAAGTCCAGCCGGTGTTGGTTTCCACTGGCATGTTGGAATGTCGCGCTGCCACCTTGATGTATCCCTTCGTAGGTACTTGGGATCCACAGGCCACATTCCTGTAGTAGTTCCGCAAACTGGATCCCAGCCTGGTCTGGCTCTCCGAATTCCACCGATCCCGTGGTGTTTTCGAAGTTTGGTGGGGGCCTCCCATTGGCGTCCAGGCCTCCAAGAACAATTGCTGGCTTGCTCCCGTTCCTCAGCAACTGCTTCAACTGTTTCATGTAGGCCTGCCGCTCTTCATGCTTTTCAGCATGGGGAATGTGGCCAGAGAAGACCACAATCCTTTGATCACCTTTGTTGATCTCTAACATCAGCAATCTGGGGTCACTGTACTTGATGCTTGCATCATGTGAGGCTACACGGAGCGGCACATCATTCTCGACCATGATGCCTCCCTTCTTGCTGACCCAAATAGCTGTACCCCAATGTCGTTGGGAGGGGGAAGCAAACCTCATGTAGTTCTTGCTCTCGGTGAAACCTTCCGAGTCCTTGGTCTCTTGAACAAAGATGATGTTGAGGGCACTGTTCTCCCATTGTGCGTCGAGGTAGCAGTGTTTGTGCTGCAGGCCCTGCACATTTACTGTGGCGCATCGCAATCCAAATGTCTTTGCCGCTCCGTTGGTCACTCCTCTTGTCCTGTGCATCGGGACCAGGTCACATGGCTGCAGGGGGCTGTGTTTGGCCCAATCCTGATCCGGGACCGTCAGCCATTGGCCAGCTTTCACCAACATGTTCGGGGAGCGAAAACTACGAGCTGTCGCGACCATCCAGCTCATGTCAAGCCGCATGAAGGCCGCGGTGTTCTCATTTGGTGCCCTTGGCAGGCCCGGTATCGCGTGGGCACCTGCCTTGGCTATACAGTCCGCAAGCTCGTTCCATTCTTCTCCGACATGTGCACGGGTGTACTCAAAGGCTAACCGGTCCTCCATCATCCCGCGTACATACTGCTCCAAATGTCGAAGCTTGTTGCCGAATTCATTGGGCGCCCGCCAAGCTCCTTCCGCCCCTTTGCCGGCTGCTTGACAGTCATATTTGACGTAGGCCTCCTCAATGTTGATGAAAGTCCGGCTCTGTGCTAGCCATAGGAGGGCAGTTGCAATAGCGATCTGCTCCGCTTTCAGGGCCATGGGAGCCTCGAAGTCCCAAACATCTCCTCCTTCGCAAAGAATTGGGCCCCCAAAGGCCCCAAGCAAAGCGAGGATGCCCGCACATCTCAAGATGATGGCAACTCCATATCCAGCGCGGTTGGTTTTCTCATAGTGCGAACCATCGACATATAGGAACGCCGTCAGCTTCGTGTCACTGCCATGCACCTGCAGCAGCTGACTCCAATGTGGTAGGTCTTGCAGGGCCTGCTTGGTGGTGTCCTTGAGGTCCAAAGTTCTGACATCATAGCTCATCCAGTCACTGGGCCATACATGGAAGGCCGTAGTGATGTCCTCAGGGGTATGTGGCAACTCAATGAGCTCCTCCGCGATGCTGTGTGTTGCCGGGGGCAAGCATGCATGGAGCTCAATCTTTTCGCCTCCGCTGTTCTCGGGAAGATTGTGCCGTCTTGGACTGCGGCTGCGGTCGTAGTGCACTGGGGTCGGAGGTGGTGGACCAAAGGGCCCCGGTCCTCGTGGTGGTGATCTCTGGGAGAGGTCCGAGGAGTCCGGCAGCATGTCAACCGCATCACTGGTGTCATCATCCTCCCCGAGCTCACTCGACTCTGAGTCCTCCTCCGGGTTCTCCGTGGGCGTGATGTCCTCAGTGCTCCGAAGCACCACTTCAAGTAGTTCCCCGTCTTGGACACGGAGGTGTACTCCATCTTCCGTTCGTTGCCCGCCAAGGACGACAACTGAATAGCCCTCTCGGTATGGGATCTGTAAACCATCAATGTAATCCCCCGGATGCATGGTATCTCCCTCAATGGCCAGCCACTGCGGCCACAGTCCAACTCCTCGTAGATCCATGATGACCGCTCTGAACCTGGTCGAGGGATGTCGGGCCTCGGAAAGCACCGCCACAATCGTATGCACACACTGCCCGAAGTGGCACAGGGCACGTGGTCTGTCTGTCGGAGCTCGTAGCCATGTGTCATTGGTAGTCCGATTCAGTTCAGCACACACGATCTGGATGGGGGTTCTGGCGGCATGTCGATCGACAGCATGAAGGAAACGATCTTCTTCAGCTTGGAACTCGATGTACCGGCCTCTTTGGGGCTCTGGGTGGGAGGTTTGCGGGTTCCATCGGCCGGGGTCATCCAATCTTAGATCAATGTCAGACGCCCATTCCGCCGCTTCTCCTCGCCGTCGTACTTGCAACACTCCAGCCTGTACCGGTTGGATGGCTTCTGCATGTCCAAGTGGTACAAGGGCTCCAAAAGCGTAGACCTCCCAATCATCGGTGTTCGTCTCCTCGAGGAAGTGGAGGGCTCGTCGTCTGGTAACTGGCCCTTCCCAATACACTGCGCCGGCGTGGTGTCCTACACTCCTTGCGTCTATCAAGAGGATGTACATACCCGACATTGGCAACCAGGGTGGAGCGAGGATCACACTGGCATAGTCCTCGCTGATTTGTGGGTTGGTCGCCATAGTGTGTGTGAGCCAATTATGGCTCATCTCGCCCACGGAGTCAAGGACAATGTCATACAGGTGCTGCAGCTCACAAGGAAAAGCCACAGCAACATCGATAGACTTCGGCGTGAAGTGAGGCGAGCATGCCCAAAGTGATATGTGCACTGCTCGCTCCTCATCTTCCCCAATAAGGTGTTCCCTTGGTCCAGCCGGTGGAGGTGGTACTGGTGGCGGAGGGCGGTCCTCAAAGAATTCCTCGGGTGCGTAGACTCCAGCATTGTGCATGAGGGGCCTTGAGAGGGCCCACCTGGCTTCCGCCTCTGCCAGTTGCTCGCTTGAAGTTCGTAGACCGTCTCGCACTGCATCCTGGTCCAGGTCATTGTAGTAGCTTGCGGTACTTCTTGTTCTCGCGGGATAGGGTGGGCACGGGCCTGCTGCTTCCACCGACCCAATGATGGCCGCGGCGAGTAGGAGTTTGGTCCAAGCTGGCCCTCGTTGGCAGCCCGGGGATGGCGCAGCGAACGGCCTCTTCCACCTCGACTGCATCACTAGGGCAAAGACTTCAACCCCCAGGAGGAAGAGCACCCATGTTCTTCCGAAGTCTTGTAAGGCCCTCTCAACAATCTCCAAGGGCCAGGGGTACTGTTGCAACTTCGCCATGGCATATGCAGCAACATCCAAGATGTCCCGGATATGAACGTCACCGCCGGCTTCTGCACGGACGTGGCCTCCCTCGGGGCCGTGCCGTTTTTGCACATAGCCAAAATTGGTGTCGCATCTGTTCTGTCCTCCTTCTCCAACACGGAGCCCAGGAGGATCGCCGGGGACTGACCGAAAAAGCCCCAGCTCCGGGTTCATATAGCCGTCTGCTGCCCTGGGATGGGCAGCACCAGGGATCGCTACTCCGCATTGGCCGTCTGGCCTTCCTCGTCGTTGGCCTTGAGGTCCGAGATAACCGTATCCTCGTCGTCCGTGACATCGAAGATCTCCGTCTCGTTCGCCTTGAGCATCTCCATGTACCTGCGGGCTTCGAGCTTCTGGGTCAAAGGCTTTTCCCCAGTCGGCGGTGGGACTGGTGCCTTGGCAACCTCCTTCACCGGGGTACGTGGCTGGCGGCCTTTGTTCTTCGGGACCGATGGCGACAATCGGGTTCGACCCACTGTAGGTGACGTCAAGTACGGGTCGCTGGTGCGGACCGCCGTGACATAGGGCTCGGCCGGACCGTGCTTGTTCGCCGTCACCGCCGGTGGTGTCGTCTCCGTTGGCCTGGTGGTTCTGCGTTCTGGCGTCTTTGGGGCTCCTCTCTGCTGTGCTGTGTGGCCCTCGATCGCTACCAGGAGTTTCCTTCTGGACTCCTCGCTGATCATGCTTCCCGCAGCCATTTCCGTCAGCACTGACCCAAGCCGTCCGGTTACCCGATATTTGTGTAACCGGGTCAGTTACCAGAATGGTCTGTAACCGAAACATCGGCTAGGAACCAATATGTCATAATGGCCTGTATCGGGTTTGGTCGGTTGCCAAGGGTATGTTTCAGCCATTCCGTGCAAACCGCAGCTTGCAAAAGCCTGTTTTGGGGAAATAGGTGCCCTATTTGCATATATTTTGTTGTATGTTCTTGTGACATGTACAGGTTTCAAGCTTGTTTCGAGGTGAATGTGACTGATCAAGCAGGCATGTGGGAGGAAAGACTGCCAAGCATTTCTATCATGATTTCGCGTGTGTGGACCAGCTTGCATCCTATAGCAGATACACACTTACGTTTTAATAATACCATGGGAGCAGCAGTATACTAGTAGTCGTAAGGGTAGCAGCAGCGTGAGCAGTCCTGGTTGTCGTCGTAGTAGTACTACTACGTAGTCGTGTGGGTAGCCAGGGAGAAGCAGCATCAGCAGGAGTCGTAGTAGTAGCATAGCTGGAGTAGCAGAGTCGTAGTAGTCGGCTAGTAGTCGTAAACAGTGGCAGCTGCATCAGCAGGAGTAGTAGTGGTAGTGTAGCAGCGGCAGCAGCAGCCAGTAGCACCAGTAGCAGTAGTACTAGCTAGTCGTAAAGGGTAGCAGCAGCAGCCGCAGCGCTCGGTGGTTTACTGAAAGCATGTACTGTCTTGTAGCGTTCTAGAACTTATTTGGGACTGGGATGTTACAGGAAGGCTACGGAGGGTTTCAGGGCATCTGGCCGGGGTTTGTGCTTGGGGATGAGATCTCTCCGGATATATAGATTCGGGGTGTTTAAGTTGGGGGTGCTTAACTTCAGGGTGTCCGGGAGGGCAGTGGGAACCGTAACAGAACGAGTGGGAACCGTAACAGAACGAGTGGGAACCGTAACAGAACGAGTGGGAACCGTAACAGAAAGAGTGGGAACCGTAATAGCCACATCCCCCACTTTGGGCACCCGGCCAGAATTTTCTGACAGGAGGCATGCTTTCCCAGGCCCCGCAGGCCCCCACCATGCCCCCCAAATCCCCGCATGAGCCCAAACAGCTCTCCCAGGCCCCCACAGTGGCCCCCAAAATCCCCGCATGAGCCCAAACAGGCTCCCATAAAGGCCCCCCGAGAGCCGTGGCCCCCCCAAATCCCCGCATGACCAAAGAGCTCTCCCACCCTGACTTCCCGAAAAGCTTCAAAAGCCTATAGCCCATAATAGAACACTACTAAATCCCAAACACATGCCTCCGGCTCCGCTCCGGAAGCCAAGTCGCAGCTTTGCAACACTCCATTAACCAATACATATTTAATAAGATCGAAGGATATATTCCTTATATATATATATATATATATGTATGTCGAACCGCAATTCATACCGAAACCCTAAACCATGTAACTTTTGGAGATTCTCAGAAGCATAGCACTAGATCCAGAAAACATGCAAGCCAGTCCTCCGGACGCCAAAGTCGCAGCTTTGCGACACAATAATCAATCACGACACTATCCGAATCCTCTAAGCTTGTATACAATTGAAACTAAATGTAACCCCCAAACCTATAAGCCATCCTATCAGGTATAGTTTTTGGAGATGCATGGGCTTGCTTCTGGAGTGGGTAATTTCAACCGAAAGAGTGAAAAGTCGAGGAGCAATCAAGAATTATGTGATCATACTTGGATTTGCATCGTGAAATCGTCGAAAACAGCAAGTGGAGTAGGAACCAACGTTATGGTTCCCGATGATTGTGGGAACCAACCCCCAGTTACCTCAATAACGGGGTCTTGGGAAGGTTTGGGTGAGTTCAGGCCATTGACGTCGTCCACATCCGCTTCCTTCATGAGCTCGTCCCAGGCCTCGGCAGCTTCCGCGTCCTCCTCGCTGGTCTTCTCTGCTTCCGCCGGCTGAGTCGGGTCTGCCAGCAGTTGTTGCAAGCTTGCCAGGGCGCTGATCTTCATTTCCTTGTGCTCCTCCACTTCCTGGTGGTACTGGGCAACTTTCTCTTGGTACTTGGCCCTCTCCTTCATGAAGGACTTTTTGAGTTTCTCCTGAAACTGCTGCCATTTGATCTCGACCTCCTTGCCGTCGCTCTCCAGCTTGCGGAGCTTGGTCTCGGCCTTGCGGATCTGGTTGGCATACCGTTGTACTCCACGTAGCAGTCCGATCGCACTGGGCACCTCGGCTTCGTCGTCCTCCTCGGGCACATCTCTGCTGCCTCTGGCACTCTTGTCCTTGCCCTTGGCGCTGCCCTTCATCATCTCGTAGCTGGGGAACTGCACATCGTGGTCCTCGTACTTGTACTCCTTGGGCCACTTCGGTCTGCCACCACCCTTGGGTTTGGCCGCTGCTTGGTATCCCCATCCGTCCGTGGAGTACCATCCCGCATAGCCAGAGGATGCCGGTTGCCATCCTGCCCATGCGTCCTTGCCCCTTCCCATTTGGGCTTCTCTGTACTTGGGCTTCGAGTGGTGCCCTTGTAGGACCTTTACGGCTTTGATTGGCACACGTCGTCCTTGGCGACGGGCTGTCCAGATCCGTGCTCGCAGCACTGATCGCTTGTTCCTTAGTCGGCGGTGCCAGGCCGGCGAACTGGGCGTTCCGGCTATGGCTGTGGCCGCGGTCGTACCTATCTCAGAGGTACTGGGGTCCTCAGCTATATCTGACTCCTTGGTCAGACTCGATCCGAGACCCTAACTTGTGGTATATTCCTTAATTAAGGGGTTTTGGAGACTTGGGGTGAACCCCCCGCCCTACCTATAGTCTCCATTGTCGTTCCTTTTTTTTGGTTTAACCAATTTTATATTAAGGATCCTAAAAGGTAACCCCAAAAAGGAACTACAATAGAGACTATAGGTAAACCCAAAACCCCAAAGCCTAAACCCAAACTCATAACCCTAGTTACTTTAGGTACTATAGGGGCCTTAAAAAATTACCTATACTATCTTGGAGACTTGGGGTGATCCCCCCGCCCTAAACCCTAAACCCTAAACCTTGATGTTGTCAAGATTCCAGGCCCGTCCGACTCATCTGCTTCTTGGACTTCTTGGGGTCTTTCTCCTCCATACGACGGTTGATGATATAAATCCTGGGGTTCCTTTAAAGGGAGCTATAAGGGCACCTTTAAGGGATCTATAGGGTTTTTTGTTTTGAGGACCTTTTTCCAGTAGGGTTTAGGGTTTAGGATGATATAAATCCTGCATGACCCATAATAAGGAATATACCATAATTCCCATAGCTTAGGGCGCTTCAGGTCATGCAGGTTTTTGTCCATCAACAGTAGCACGGTAGGGAGCAGTAGGGTGTAGAAGCTTGGGGCCTCGGTGCTTACGGCTTTAGGCTTCCGGGATCGTGAGCTTCTAACTCATACCTCGCTTCCTTCTGAACGAGAGTGGATAGTTACTGTTATCCTGAAGACTACAGCAGTGACTACATTGAGTTTAGATCTAGCAATCAGACATTTATAGTGGCTTGCACTCGGCACCATGACACACAGCGATGAACAAGTATCAACTTGCATGCACAATCTGAAGGAACACTTGCCAATGCAAGAACATCACGACAGCCGCAGCTGTGGTTCTGCAAAAAGTCATGAGGATTGTCATTGCCCTCGCCGAGTTCGTACCTTCCCCAGTGGTGTTCGTGCGTACACCCTTTAGATAGCCGTACCCTGAGCGTACAAGCCTATAGGCTGCTATCGAAGCCATAAGCCACAACGGCAAACCGAAACATTTCAAAAGTGCTCCTTGCAGGAAACTTTGCTTATGCCCCCGCCAGACCGATACAACCTCGCCCCTCCCTCCTCCCCGTCAAAAACAAACACTTGGCAAAAGTCATAGCACATAAATCAAGGTAGGGAAAACTCTCAATTGTGTACGGTGCGGTCTCAAAACCATGTCAAATCCCTGAGCCTGCATGCAGCACTAGTCGACCCCCTTCGCCCAAAAGCCCAGGCCACGCTGATGCCAAACACTATATGGGGGTTTCCGAAAACTAGGGGTACCTATTTTGGGGTCCTTGTAATAAGGATCCTACTATGCAGAGTACTATATTAGGGTCCCCTGTTTTCGGAAACTCCCATTTGTAGGCGTTGCATGACCGTCCTTCACCTGGAGAGAAGCCCGCTGCGCCGGCGCGACCCAACCTTGAAAGAAGAGTTCATGCTGATGACTTTGAAATTCAAGTTTTAAGACCAGAAACTCCAGGTGCTTCGTGTAGATGCGTTTAAGGAGGACCCGCTGCCGAGTACACTGCAAATCTGACTGGCTAGAACAGCTCAACACCTCGAAGAGTCGTGATATTGCCTAGACGAACGAACGAGCATGATGCAATTCGACAACATGGGACTGCTTCCGAATTGGAATAGCATAGACTAACACGTTTGGGTGTATTGCACTATACTCCTATTCAGGAACCCCAAGGAACAATATTGGCAATTGTTCTGGCTTCTGTCGTATTGGAACTCCCCTCTTGACCCAGCAATTGCTTGCCTGCATGGTGACCGTAATACGGGAGCGGGGCCACATAAAAGACACCATCTTCAATCTCCTGGCGGGCGAAGCCACTGCAGCCATTACAAGGTTGAAGTATGTTGAGGGTTTTGGATGACAGGGTTCAGGGCTCCAACCCTCAAGAGCTCAACCAAAGCTCCTCATGCCAGAATCAAACATAAACTCTGAGGTCCTAAACAGCTCAACCTCCGACCTCCACCACGCGGACAGAGTTGCCCTTGTACAGACAATAGCCTGAGGCTCGCGGATTCAGTCCCCTAGGGCTCGAGTTACCTAAAGAATGGGTTATTGGGCTACATATTAATGATACATGAATAATCATATGGTTAGCAACCTTCTATTTCGGTAACTGAAGCCCTAAGCTACTACTATCTTCTAAACAGGTGCCCCATATGCGGTCGTGCACGCATGCACATCTTCGAGGCCTGGGTCTATACGATATAAATGAAACTCACGAACCCCCTAAACCCTAAACCCTAAGCCCTAAATCCTGAACCCTAAGCCCTAAACCCTAAACCCAGGCAAACAGCAGCAACGACCGAAATGAGCCCGGCAACCCGCCAGGCTGTTGTCTTTCAGCACGCAGTTGACGCCCTTCTTGACTTCCTGCTGGGTTCGAGGGCTTCATGGTGCAGACCTAGGCTCCCCGAGCATCCCAGCAACAAAGCCGCTACCCTTCTTGAGAGTATTCAGTGAACACACCAATACCTAGACCCTCAAAACTAGGTAAAAGAATGGCCCAAAACCTATAAAAGGCTATTAAAGGCTATTATTCGACATGGGTCGGGGCTCCAGGTATCAACAGGTAAACAAGCTGCAGTACGTAGTAACGCAAGAAATCCGAATCCCTAACCCCGTCGGTCTTCGAACTCTCAGCCATTCTAGGGCTTCGAGGGTGTTGTATGTATGAAGTAAGCCGTAACACTTAACCCTGAACACAAACCCATCAACCCTGAACCCGGGTTTTGGGTTTGAGAGCTTGAAGTTCAATTTCCAGAGACTCCAATATCCCTTAATTACGGAATATATACCTTAAGTCACAGTCAGGATCCTACCACAATTTATGGTATATTCCTCAATTAATAAGGGATATTGGAGTCTCTGGGATTACGCTTCAGGGTTCATCTTCACCCCGCCTGGAGGAAAGGAGATGTTGCCTTCAGCAGGTAGCGGCGCACTCCGTTTTTGAGTTCATCGCGCAGGCGATCTGGCACGCCTGCACATAGAGCCAGATTCCTCGGATTATACCTCAAACTACAAAGGGCCTTGATCGTGAAAATACCCCAAACCCTAAACCCTGAACCTTAAACCTTATAAACCCTAAGCCTGAACCCTAAACCCTATGGTTTAAGGCGACGTTCAAGAAGCCAGGGTCCGAAAACTGACCGAGAACCTTAACTTCAGGAGTTAGAGCCGATTCGATTCTTGGGCGGCATAAGGAAATTCTAGCACGAACATGTTGACCCCAACAACCTCGAAACCATAAATTCCTAAATCCTGAACCTTTTTGTCTTACAGGCTAAGGGATACGTAAGCTATGCTTTGGACACCAAGGTCCAAAGGGACCTGATTCGAAGCAGGCTCGCGAGATGGTGGCGTCGATGTTCTGTGCTTGCCTGAGCTCTTGCTCAGGAACCAAACTTCTTTCAAAAGAGCGATGTGTGCTGGACTTTGAAGTAACCAGGGAGAAAAAAGTATAGACTTTTATTTCATAATGGTTGCTCTAAGGAACAGGCATCAACAAAGTATTCAAGTATGGTACTCTAAACCCAGGTATACGCAGTCATTGAGATACAGAAGATGGTGACAACGCCTGGTGTGCGTCCTGTACGTCCTCTCACTTTTCGGGGGGGGGGTGGGGGGTGGGGGGGTTGGGGGGCGGGGGGTGTGGGGGGTGCTAATTTTGGTCAGTCCCGACCCTTAAGTCCCAGAACTGCGGACTTCTGTCGCGCCATGTTTCCTTAGGGTCATATGCCGAACACACCAGTAATTCCGGTGTGTTCGGCACTTGCTACAACCCACGTCGCCCAAACCATCCATGGGTGGTGCATGTTATTCACGCAGAGCATCCATAGGTCAACCATGTTAACGTCCACTCAGACCAGATCTCATTGACGCAGAGCATCCACGGGTCAACCATATTAACGTCCACTCAGACCAAGTTTGCGCAGCGCGGTGCTCGCAAAAGTGGCTTTTACTGCAGCGCCATCACCTTTTTCGCTAAAACGATCGACCTGTCACAGGGATTCTCCGCCTTTCCTAGCACAACTTTTTAGTCATAATACACGTTTGCCCTAGATTGCCTGTTTCAGCTACGCCACAAAATGGCGGTCACGTACCAGGCGCTGTTACCTTATGCATATGTGATGCATGCATCGTCTATACTATGTCTTACTTTTGACTGTATCCGTAATCCCTCACAGAAAGCCCTAAACCCTACACCCGAGCATACAATCCTAAATCCTCAACCCTAACCTAAAGCGCAAACCTCAAACTATGCTTTTGCTAGCTCCTCAACAATAGCCCAGTTGCATACCGGAGCAGGCCAGAACCTGCCGTATGACGGAGTCCCGGAATCTGACGATGCCCTCCTGCAACGATTTGCGAGGACTTCCTGTAGCTCCCGAAATCCTACCGCGGCCCTTCTGACTACAGATTGAAGTCCCCCAAAGTCTGAACCCTCAGCCCTGAACCCCAAACCTCAAGAAGCCAAACTAATCCTCCTCTACAAAGCCTAAACCGGGTTGTCGATCGGATTAAACACATTCGTCGGGGGCCCTTCGCAAGTATGCTCGATCCTGGAAGGTCCTTACTCTGGGCATGGAGCCCGCGGTGCCTCGGCATCGTACCGAACCGGCTGAACCCTAAGGGTCCATGCACCCAAATAGTCTATACTTTGGCCCCAAAGACCAGTTCCGCCCAAAGTACCTACATAGGGACTACTTTAAGGCCAATGTATATATCATTTGGGTAAACGCACCCTTATATCCTAAACCCTTATAGAATCCTTACGGATCCCTTAAAGAAGCCCTTACATTACCCTTAAAGGATCCCTGTTTGGGCACATGGACCCTTAGGGAAGGGTTTCAGACCATCACCTGTCGCATAAGTAGCAGTCGGATTGTATGATGAGGTCCCCCTTATGTAGGGGCCTAAAAAGTACCGATACTGTTGTGGGTTCCTTGGTATTATAACAAATTAATATAATATACCCCCAAGCCCTATTCTAATTAGTAAGGCCCCTATGTCAGATCTTCTGGAACTCTGAAATTGAGTTTATAGTGCGCTGGGAGATTGAGGCCCTCAACCCTTAAACCTAAACTCCAAAATCCCTCAGCCATAGGCTTCTTATCATTGAAGGTGCATTCCTGAAGCGAAGGGTAGACTAAGCTCTCTGGCTTTTTGAAACAGCCCTACTTGGAGGATCATGGGACTTAGTAAGTAAGGTTATAAGTAGCCTAATTGGGGTTATAAGTATAGTCACCCCAATAATAACCCCAGTTACTAAGTCCCATGACCCATTAAGTACATTCCAAAGCCTCAACCCTACTGGGCTTCAAGAAGCCGGTCCTTCACTCTCTTGGCCTCGTCCTCCTGCATGGAGTTAGGCCTCAAGTGCCTGGCAGCAGCCTAATGTTCACATGTAGCCGAAAAGACCTACCTTTTTAGGATTCCTTATTATCGTTTCTGTATAAAGTTCCTTAAAAAAGGTAGGTCTAAAGGTTCCTTACTATGGTTAGGTAGGTCTTTTCGGCCACAGGCAGGGCTTACAGAGTCTTTGAAACTACACTGAAGCCTCAAACGCCAAAAGTGCTACACGGGAACCCTTATAGGGAACCATAGTTACAGGAACCCTGAGATGACAAGCTCATCCTTAGCAGTTTCGGCTTCAATTAATCAAACTCTTTTGCTTCGCAGAATATTGCGAGAAATTTTATTGTTTGAGGGCTCCGGCTTCAGCACGCAATCTAGGCGCGTAGATAGTTCGCACCTCTTCGTGCAGTTGAGGCTACGCATTTTGTTTTGATTTGCATGCAGATTTTTGTTTACGCCTTCAGCCGGAACCATTACCTTGCAGCCTGAAAATTGAGAAAATGTCAAAGTCGTAAACCCTGCCACGAAAGACTTTGGATCTGATATTAAACCCAAAACCTAAACCTCTGACCGTAAAACCTTGAACCCCTACACCCCCCGATGTCAATGCAGACGGTGTTTCCAAGCTTACGGAACCAGAATGCTCAAGATCAAAATCCGTAAATTGGGTTCAAGGTACTTTTGGGGGGTTCAGGGTTTAGGGTGAGGTTTAGGGCTCTTTTTGAGAACAAAGCACCTTAAGACCATCACTCAGACACCTTTCGCTTTTCGGGTGTACGGTTTTATGGTCCGGAATTCAGGCTCCGGGGAGATCCCATCACCGTGTCACGACGTAAACCCCAAGAAGCTTGCAGTTCAGTGCTTCCTGGCTTCTTTTATCACTTAAATCGCCTGGCACAAAGAAGCTCAACTTTCCAAGATATACCAATTAGGTAAATCTAAAAGGTTTAGAATCTAAGCTTCTTGTGCTTACCTGAACCCAAAATAGCCTACCCTTGTAAGGACTCATACACAGAAATCATAGTCTAAGTTCGACAGTTGCCCCTTGCCCTTTTTCCTACTACTTGGTGTTAATGAGGATATCCAAAAAAATGCCAAAGGGTACGCGAAACCCTAAACCTGACTACTGGGGACCTTAGTATTCAGGAACCCCCAAACTAGGCACATGGGAGTTTCCGAACACGGGGGGACCCTAATATAGTACCCTAAATAGTAGGATCCCCATTATAAGGGCCCCAAAACAATAAGGTGGTACACCTAATTGTCGGAAACTCCCATATGAGGGTCCAGGAAAGCCCTAGGTGCTTGAAGGACGAAGTATACACATATCTATACATATATACATACATATATCTATATACATATATACATATATATATATATGTATGTATTACGGAGCATCATGGTACTCAAAAGCCGGACGGCGCTCAACACCCAGAGCCGTTGAAACCTTCTTGGAGGTTCGTGAGTGGTCATAAGTGGGGTTGTTAAGTCCCCTAATATGGGTTCTATAATGATCCTACTCATAGCCACCTTTCATGTAACGAACATGTAACAACCCATGAACCTCCAAGAGGCCACCACAAAATCCAAAAACGGTGCTTTTGCAGTATGCTGTGGACAAACGTATGCACACTGATTGGGGGAGTAGGTGCAATAGAGGAACGACCCAGAATCCGACGAAGGACCTACTAAACACGTACATCACTGAACACTTCACCCAATTAATACCTCCGAGCCCGCTGATCAACCTAGTAAGACCATCTGAAAGTGCGAGGCAGCTGCCCAGACCAACGATGAAGAATCTTGCACGCCTGTCACACGCCGCCCCCAAACAACCTACTGTCTTAAGGAATACCTATAGTCTCCATTGTAGTTCCTTTTTGGGGTTACCTTATAGGATCCTAATTATATATTTGGTTAAACCAAAAAAGGAACTACAATGGAGACTATAGGTATGTAACACACTTCATGATAAGGAGCCCGAATCTGATCATGTAAACTTGTTGGGCTACAGGAGTGGTGCAGATCAAGTTTAGGTATTATAGGGTTTTGAAGTTTGCAACTGCCAATTCATTCATGTTCGCTGGTCGAGCCTCATTACCGCCACGAAGCATTCACCATGGGAGTTTGGGCTTTTAGGCTAGACCATATTCTATACGGCTTTTGGGCTATTTTCATGCCCAGGGTATGTTACAGTGCTCGGAGAGAGAGAAACTGACTCCTTTCAACGTGGACCCTGAGCCGACAAAGCCCCTGAAGCCCAGACAAAATTCCCTAAAACTGTACATCGAGGGGCCTTAATAGTTAGAATAGGGGTTTAAATATAATAGGGAACCCTCAAAACGGTATAGGCAATTATTAAGGGGTTTAAATATTATAATAGGGAACCCTCAAAATGGTATAGGTAATTATTGAGGCTATAATTTAAACGAGAGCCCGGAAACCCTGCGATCCCAAACCCCACCACAACAACCCCAAGTAGGCCGAAACCCTGAATACGAAACCCTTTTCACCTAAAACCCTAAATCCGAAAACCCCAAGAACAGAAACCCTAAAGCCAGAAACATCGAAGCGGAAGCTGGTGCACCCAAGGCCCCCAAGCCCAGCACTGGAGCCGGAAGCTCCATCCTTAAACCTACTTGTCGGGTATCTGGGTTTAGGGTTTAGGGTTTAGGGTTTAGGGGGAACTAAAGGTTAACCTTTTTGTCTATATAGGGATTATACAGGGGCTTTACTACCCAATAAAGGTTAAAGGCTACCTACTCTACTGCAGGTACCAGGTAAAAGCCTCTCCACGTCACATCACGGAGCTCTGGACTGTAAGATGAGAAACTATTTCGAGACTTGTCACTCATACGCCTCTATGAGCTGGAAGCTATCCCATCACACACCTGTGAAAACACTGAGTGGCCGACCGAAACACCAACAACTTCCCAGATCTTGGTCAATTAAACCTCGACGAACCCTGAAAAAAACTGCTCGAAGTCCCGACCCAAAGGGTCCAAGCAATCGTAAAGTACATGCTTTCGGGAAGTACAAACTTTAGATTTAATGGTACTTGGACCCTTGGGGCTCCAGTCCCTTTTTTGTGCCCAGTATACTATACTCATAATAAGGAACCCTCACAATAGTATATGTAATTATTTAGGCACCTATAGTACAGTCCCTTTGAAGCCTTTCTGAAACTTGAGATCCGCCTCAACGAGGTTTTGGAACTCAAGTACATGCACAGCACGGAGATCTGCAAGAACGACATCCTCGGGGCTTGCAGCGTGGGGGTTGAGGGCTTTGGGTTGGGGTTTGGGGGATGAATTAGGATTATCAGTAGAAGCCAGAAAGTTGGAACATGGCTTTAGGAGGACTAGTGCTAGGATCCCTTATACTTTACCTTAAGGGCATGAGGATAGTGATGTTCCAACTTTCTGGCTTCTGCTGTATGCAAGATAGGGGCCTTAGTGGCTCTTCAGAATAGAGTTCTCGGTGGACTGCTTGACGAGGAACTCTATACAAGAGCTTGCAAGTTCCAGAATTCCCCACGCTTTGGAACCTCAGCCTTCACATGAGGCCGCTACACATGACAATCCAAATATCGAAGCCTTACCTGTGGCCCAAAAGACCTGCATTTTTCAGGAAGTGTATTACTGTATACAGAAACCATAAGAAGGAACCCTAAAAAGGTAGGTCTTTTCGGCTGCAGGTACACCGTATGATTGACGGCTTTACGAAGTGAAGGTTCGGACTGGAACTGGAACTTCTAAGGGTCAGTCTACCTATTTTCTTAGTATATAGTTAAGCCTTAAAGTGCCCATTTTTTAAAACCTTTAAGCCCGAAGTGTAGACAAGACAGCTATGTGGAGCCTCAGAGAGCCCAAGAACAACCTAAACCCTACACCGCAAACAGCGCCAACAAGTACCCAGAGGCCCCACAGTAGTTCTTTTTTGGGATTACCTTACAGGACTCTATATATGAACCCCAAAAAGGAACTACTATGGGGCGTCTGGGTAGAGCGGATTCGCCAAGGCGCATTGTGCTCTCTACCGAAGCGATGGTCGTTGTCCCACCTTGCTTTACGGCTGGTTGGGGTTTCGGGCTTATGGTATTAAAAAATGTGAAAGCGTTGAATGTTGGTGGGACGAAGTTGATGATGAAACATACTCTGTGATGATGGTGATGACCATGATTATGATGGCAAAGACGGTGGTGGCGAATGATGACGATCATTACGACCGTCGTCACGGGCATGTGTTCGCGTTTTTTGTGGCAGGGGCTAGCTTTCGGCTTCGGGCTTCGGTTCATGCGGGAGTTCTCGCATGTAGGCCTGTGGGCTGAATAATCTACTGTCCATCTCCCCTAAGGGTCCATGTCCCCATATAGAGATACATGGGCCCCAATGTACCTATATAGGGACTACATTAAGGCCAATGTATATACTATATGAGTACATGGACCCTTAGGGTTCGTGCGTCTTGGAAGAAGTCAAAGCTGTAGGATGTGTGACGCCTTTGCGCCTTTGAACTCAAACCCCACAGTTCTGACAGCACCTAGCCGGCGACGTGGAGTTCCCAGTGAGCCCAATACCCACTAAGTAGGGGTGCTATGGGCTTCCGTCATGATTGTTGTTTCGATAAAGTATACCGACCGGCAGAATTTAAGGCATCCGCAATTACTGGGTAGGAAAACGGCTCATCCGAAGCGCTGCGCATAGCATGATTTTAGCGACACGTTATCGCGACAAAAGACTCCCAACTTATCTGTGTAGGAATGGGGTCTATTCCGGTAGAGTTACAAGCGGGATCGCACGATCGTTCTCTCTCTCTCTCTCTCTCGCTCTTTCTCTCTCTCTCTCTCTCTCTCTCTCGCTCTCTCTCTCTCTCTCTCTCTCTCTCTCTCTCTCTCTCTCTCTCTCTCTCTCTCTCTCTCTCTCTCTCTCTCTCTCTCTCTCTCTGTCTCTCTTTCTCGTTATCTTTATCTTTTTCGTTCGTGCTGTCTCTCTCTCTCTCTCTCTCTGTCTCCTTCTCTTTGTCTCTCTCTCTCTCTATATATATATATATAGATATGTACATACACCTGTCTTTTATGTACATCATGTATGCCAATGTATAGGTTTGTATATAACATTACAACTATATCTGTATACCTACATTTACACACACAGAGACTCTCACTCACTCTCTCTCTCTCTCTCTACATATGTATATGTATATGTGTATATATATATATATACATATATATATATATATATATATACATACATACATACATACATATTCACCTCGCGCACCCAAGGGCCCTCGTTGGGTACATGTATGCGCTGATTTGCCTGTATTTGACATGTATGTACATACGTACATGTCGATATTCGTTCTGCCAGGGCACCTCCTGATCTCCTGCTCCAGCTCCTGGAATTGCAGCATACCCGCGGAGTCCATGATGCCGGCGATGTGTCTTTTCTTGCGCTTCTCTGGCCACGTAGCTGCGATTTACGGAGGTTGTTGGAAATCGGGATTGGGGAGCGCATCGAGGTAAGTGCAAATACTGGTGTAGCTGCCCACACTGGAAGCACTTATAACAGAAAACCCGAAACCGAATCCCGAAACCCCTAAACCCCGCACTCCATTTTGCGAAGCAGCGGGCTACTTCTGAACCGTCGGATGCGTGGAGGAAGCAGTGAGCCTGTAAACCCCCCCCCCCCCCCGCCCGTAAAGTCAAACCTGATATGGCTAGGTTCCTCAGTAACCACTTAATGATAAGGGTGCACTTTTGTTCCGAATGTGTTCCGCTTTAAGTTTCAATAAATTTAAAAAAGAACCCGAACTAAACAGGGCAAAAGGGTACTACTCAAGAACCGCTTGTTAGAGGGGCCCATGACAGGGTCCCTTAAAATGGAGATTCCCCGACACACATAAAAGGATCTTCAGACCTCCAGTTTCATGGAGGATTGCCATGGAGTTTAGGGAGAGTTCAGGGTTTAGGGTTTAGGAAGGGTTTAGGGAGGGTGTAGGGCTTAGGGGTTCAGGGTTTAGGGGTTTAGGGTTTAGGGAGGGTTTAGGGTTTAGGAAGGGTTTAGGGGTAAGGGTTTATGCATCTAGATGTGCTACGGGTTTAGTGTCGAGCGTTTTGCAAACATCAACCCATTTCTGAGGATTCAGGTGGAAGCCCTGGATGCCGCCAGAACAGACGGGAGTTTCCGAAAATTAGGGCTACCTTATTTTGGGGTCCTTATAACAAGCATCCTAGTATTTAGGGTACTATATTACTTAGAGGTTCATGGGTAATTACAAGTGGGGTTATATGTAGGCTAACTATAGTTACAACCCATATTAGGGACCTTATAACCCTACTTATAATAACTACCCTAAGGCTCCATAGTAGTTCCTTTTTAGGGTTCATATTTAGAATCCTAGAAGGTACCCCTCAAAGGAACTACTTTGGAGCCTCTGGGTACCCATGAACCTCCAACTAGGGTCCCCTATTTTCCGGAAACTCCCATATCTGCTGAAGGAGTAGATACGAAAATGTTCGAGAATTAGGGATCCCTTATCTTTGGGCCCTTACAGGGAACTCCAGAAAGTTGGAATATGGTTTCATGGTAGGATACCCTATAATTTACCATAGAAGGGTTAGGATAATCATATTCCAACTTTCTGGCTTTTACTTTATAATAAGGATCCTACTATTTAGGGAACTATAGTAGGGTCCCCTATTTACAGACACTCCCATATCCGCTGAAGGAGTGTATGACTAGATCGGCTTAGCGATTAGTGGGGGAGCTGCGGCCTCGCGGTTCAGAGGGGCTCGGGTTTGGGGTTTAGGAGTTCAGGGTTTATGGTTTGGGGAATAGGGTTTAGGGCTTAGGGCTTAGGGTTTAGGGCTTCGGATTAGGGTTTATGGTTTGGGGAATAGGGTTTAGGGCTTAGGGCTTAGGGCTTCGGATTAGGGTTTAGGGTTTGGGGGTTGGTTGAAATAACGAATTTGCGTGGTGAAATGCTGGTAGCAGCAGTCGTCATACAGACTGTTGGTGATCACTATTCCACTGATGAGATGGGCTCACTCTTGAAATCGCCTCCACTTGCTTTTCCTACACTGCACGATCATGGGGTGCCTCCGACTGCAGTAGCTAGTTGCAGGAACTAGCGCGAGCCAGCATCACGTTCCGTTCTCAATCCTGAACCCAAAAGCCTGAGGCTCTAATTTCATGAACTTGTATTTGCTGGGAGGCACCAAGATTTGCGTTACCTGGTGCGAGCACGGTGCCTTCGGCACGCCCACACATGCACAAAGACTCTAAACTCACTCAATTCAGTAAGTTCCAACAAACCATGGTACGGTTTGTCAAACAACTCGTAACTAAAGAGTCCATACCCTTAATCTGAAACCCTAAATCGTCGTAAAGGCGGATCCACACTTTGGTTCAAGGCTACATAGTGCGATCTCTCGGTGGAAGGTTTCCTCTGCAACAGGCCTAATTAGAACACTGGCCGGCTGTTTCGTTGGCTTAGGTTTCGGGTCTCCGTCGTAATAGGGTTTAGGTTGAGATTTTGGGCCTTTCGGTGTAGCCTGCAGGATTGAGGGTTTCGGGGTTCAAATGCTCGTGAGAAAAACAAGGTTAGCTGAGCAAAACTGCCGCATACTGCTACTGTAGCACTGTAGAGAGGAGGGAAGAGGAGCTGTATAACAGACAGAAGTCTGGCTTTCCGAAGCATTCTTAACAAAGGACGTATGGTACATGCCAAATGGTCGATTGTCGTCGTTTTCTTAACTCACGTAGTAGTTATGATTTGGGAAAACCATGCAGCTTGAGCAGGAAGCAGCTCGAGGCCAGGCGCCCGCAATGAGGAGTGCTGCACTGTCCCAAGGGTCCAAGTACTTATATAGTCACCAGTGGGAGTTTCCGAAATTAGGGTAGCTTGTTTTGGGTTCCTTGTAATCAGGATCCTGCTATTTACGGCACTATACTAGGGTCCCCCAATTTCGGAAACTCCCCAGTATGTCCTGGCATCTCACTCAGAGAGTGAATGAAGGGGCTGGGCCGAAGTATCTACGATGATGGCTGGGTACTCGGAACCTTGAGGGGCACCAAATTAAAAGCTCGGACAAACAGCAGCGTATCTCAACTAGATGATGCTGCAAGTGATGCCGGGTTTGTCATGCTGCTTAGCCAAAAGAGGATCTCCTGGCAGCACTGCATCGAAACTTTAAACAGCAGTCTGAGGACAAACAAACCCATCTGACAAGTGCCAGTCTCGTTGCAAAGAGCGCTTGGCTGCAACTTCACACGAAGCCCGGAGCCCTCAACCCCAAACCTCAGGCCCTGGAGTGCAATGCCAGTCTTTACGATTTTATGTCTGCCTGTAGTTTCCATTGTAGTTCCTCTTCTTGGTTCCATCAATTACGTTCTTAGGGACCTTTCAAACAAACAATCATGGAACTACCATGCAGACACAGTGCAGAAGGCTACACGACAAGGCTCATGCCTTTTGCCTTGACCTGGCAAGCGCCCAGCTGTCTCAGCTTCTTTCTTCTGGATTTATGATAAACTAAGAGAGTTTGGGGTTTTCTGGGCGTCGGGGTTTTAGGATTTTAGGGCGTCAGTGCTTTGGTTTTTCAGGCCTTGCAGAAGAATCCGTGATGCCAGTGGCCAGAAGAAAAGACTTTGACGATTGGGCGAACTTCACAAACACTAAGGGTCCATGTACTCATATGGTATATACTTAGGCCTTAAAGTACCCATATAGGGACTACTTTGGGGCTTAAGTATCTACTATAACGGTACATGGAGCCTTTGGGAGAGGAAATCCGAGTTGCTGCAAAGTACGGGATTAAGGATCAGTGGACATAAGGTTGCGCAAGACCTCAACGGACGCCTTGAAATGGCTGAACACAAGCTATCCGGGGCCTTAAATCCTCTATCAAGGTTATTGAGGGGTTTTGGGCTCTCTTGGTACAGGAACTCCTGACCAAATGAGGCTATGATGTGTGAGTGCTGTCGGCTCGTGCTTAAATTCCAGTTTCAGCCGGGCTTATATTCAAACCTTGGCTTCTGGAGCAAAATAATCCCCACGGCGCGTGGGAGTCTAGGACACGGCGCAAGGGTCGGAGAGCTACGCTACATTGCTAGAGCTGAAAGAAGCACACTCCCGAAAATTCGTCGGCTTGTGAAAGAAACTCTCAGGTCTTTCTGTTAATGAGGCAACCGGCAGATGCAAGTGACAGCATGCAGAGCCTGAGTACATATCATATTCTGAAACTCTGAAGCTTGAAAACCCATCACTTGAAACCTCAGGCACATATCGGCCTGGATGGTCAGCTCCTCTCCATGCGCGAGTGAAGCGTTGTTGGTCAGCTGGACCTTCGGAAGTGTTCCCCCAAATCCGAATCCCTAAATCCTAAACCCAAAACCCTAAACACTAAATCCTATAGACCCTAAACCCCACTTCGAGGCAGCACTACGAGATGAGGACTGAAGATGGTGAAAACCCGATTCCTGAAGCCCAACTATAGGGGCCTTAATAATTACCGACACTACTTTATAAAAATACAGTGTACTGGGCCTTAATAATGAGAATTGGGTTTGGGGGAAAATTATATACTATTAATATAATAAGGATCCACCCAAACAGTATCACATAGGCCCTTCTCAGCTGCGGAAACACAGAGGCGACACCGAGAGTTAAGGAAAAGGCCAAGCAGCCCATCGCGTGGGAGCACTTCATGCTAAACCCTGAGAACAACCCAAAACCCTGAACGACTTCAAAGGCAGACCTGACTCGCCCGATATTCCTTGGCCCAAACCCTATAAACCCTGAACCCAACACCCTAAAGCCCTACACCTCTAAACCCCGTAAACCGCTCTAGACCCCTAAGCCCGCAAACCCAAAATCGAAGGCTCGATGCCGCCGAGATGCAAAGCTCTGCGCCAACTTGAACTGACAAGCTCCTGCCGGACCTCAGAGATACTGTTGATGATGTAAATCCTGCATTACCCATAATAAGGAATATACCATAATTCCCATAGTCTAGGGTCATTAAGGTAATGCAGGATTTGTATCATCAGTAGCTTAAGTTTAGGGTTTAAGGTTTAGTGGTATAGGTGCCTTATTCTAGGAGTAGAAAGCGCTCACCTTAGAGGAACCCTCATCAACTGAAGGGGAACCCTGAAGGGGCTTGTATAGGCGCCTAAATGATGCTCGGAGTAGACTAGGGTGGCCTTTAAAGAGGTTTCCTTAAAAGGGCTCTAGGAGAGGCAGGAAGGACTTGGGGTTTTGGGGCGTCAAGGGCTTGCGAAGCTTGTTGGGGTTAATTGGGGCCTCGGGAGCCGAAATCAGGGTTTAGGGTTTAGGGGTTTAGGGTTTAGGGTTTAGGATTGAAACTCGAAGTTGCGATTTGAAGTCTAAACTCGATAAGCCACTAGAACGTGGAACAACCGGACGCTCTCTACAGCATCATAAACGCCCTAATAGCCTAAAACGCCTAAAACATGGGAGACTCATCCACGCCCGTCGAGCCAAATCCAGGTGATCAACCTAATCCTAAACCATTGCAGCGAAAACTATCCTGAACCTGCAAGTACGGCGGGACTCCACGAGGCTTTGGGGTGGAAATTCCACGGGGTTTACGTGTCAAAGTTGATGTTCCTTTGCAGCAAGGATCACACAGCACCCCTAAGCCAAGCCCTAAACCCTGAACAGCAGACCCTAAACCCCAAACCCTGACCCCTATAATTACCATCATCCCTAAAAGCCCAAACACAAGCAGAATCCTAGGAGCCCCACTCACAAGCACCTCCACCCCGGCTGGGTAGGTCAGCTCTGGCACAGAAATCACTGTCGGCGCCCGGATTTTGGGATCCGCCTTGAAGATGAGGCCTGGTATAGACTATACTGAACTTAGAACCCTAGCAACAATTGCAATTTTAGCTGTTTCTTAATGCTTATAATAACCAAAAAATAAAAGAATATTTCTAAGTACCCCTAACTAAGTAGAAGGGGCTAGGCTTCATAATGCTGTTGGGGGGCCTTTTGGGCTTAAGGTTAGCATTTAGAGTTTCCAGAGCTTGGGTTTAGGGCTTTCGGGTGCGGGGTGTGAGATTGTTGGGGTTTAGCGCGTTGTTTTTGTTTCTGCATCTGTATGCTGTATGTGGCGCGTCTCAAATATATGAGTATGTCGCACATGGATTGCTATTCTGTGCACACCCTGGGTATGGCTGCAGGAGCAATGGAACTTTCATGGACAGAACGTCTGAGATCGTAGCAGTCGCTGCACAGCATATGCTGTAAGTGCAGGCTTAAATAAGATTAGCCACAACCCTTCACCCTAAACCCGAAACCCTCTGCCTTAAACCCTGTCAGCATCTTCCATACTGCTGGTGGACAAAACCCTGCATTACCCATTATAAGGAATACACCATAGTTCCCATAGTTTGGGGTCCTTAGGGTCATGGAGGATTTTGTCCATCAGCAGTATTGCCCCGTGCTTCGTTGCAGGACAATGAACTCGGATCCGACGGCAAAACCCTAAACCCTCAAAGGGGAACAGAAGGGACCCTTAATAAGGACCCCTAGGTATATACCCTTAGTATAGCTATCATATACCCATTATATAGCCCATTATAGGGTAGGGGTCCCCATTAAGGGTCCCTCCTTTTCCCCTTCGAAACCCCGAAGAACGACATGGGTGGTTGTCTAAATTAGGGTCCCTTTTTGGGTCCTTGTTTTGATACGGCACCTACTATTTAGGGTGCCCAAAAAAGGGCCACATAATAATCAGCGAGCTCGACAATGCCGGTAGTAGCTGACTATATCTCCCTAACACATAAACTGTAATATTACCATCAAATCAGTATATTGATAAAACGGTCCCTGCTCACCCCAAGCCTGTGAACCTTAGGCGCGAGATCAACCCTATAAGCAGTAAAAGCAGTCTCAAAAGCCTAGCTGTAGTCTCTCATGTAGTTCTTTTTTGGTTTGTCAACCTTTTGGGCCGGATCCTATTGTCAAAAACAAACCTGTCAAAAGAAGAGACTACGTTGAAGGCCTTAGACAAAACCACAGACCCTATTTCCGAACCATCTAGGGCCTCCCGCATCCCTAAGTTGTAGGATCCCGACCCAATAAAAGGAGGCCCGAGCAAGGCTACTCTGCATCCAATAAGCTTTGCCTTAACCCTGAAGAACCTACCTTTTTAAGGACATAGATAAGCTAGTTCATTGTTGGGATAGGATTAAAAATGTTCATTTTTATTCCTTATTGGGTTTAAGTACCCATAAACATGTAAAATGTTACCCAACTATGACAAAGAAAGGAAATCATATTAGGGAACCCTAAAACGGAAGGTTCTTCAGGGTCTTGGTCCCCAAGTCTAACAAAACCGAAGATCGCTGATCCCTACCTGGACCCTCAAAAGTAGGTAAAATCATGGCCCAAAGTCTATAAAAGGCCATGAGTCTACATACTTTGGGGAAGTCTAACCCCAAGGGTCCAAAGAACCCAATAATTAGGTACTCGGCTTTAGGATTGTAGTTATGTAGGTTAGGATTGTGGAGATTATATGATTATTAGGTACTTGGACCCTTGGGGTAACAGAACCGAAGATCGCCTACGTAGAGCTCTAAAGGCGAATGCCAAGTGGCGGAAATCCCTGGAGGACGGGTCGAAAGAGCTACTGGTGAAGTTTCCGGCAATAGCCTGGATTCAGGTATCTGGGTTTCGGGGGCTCACTGGATTTCGAAGACGTGGGTTTGCTAGTAGTTTCGGTAGAAATCATCGGAGTTTTATCCGACTTCCTCCCTTCCCTAACCTCAAAGATTTCGGATTTAGGGTTTACCGTCCCTAAGCCCAAAAACCTGGCCCTAAACCCTAAACCCAGAACCCGGTTAGAGCTTCAGGGGCCTGCAAGGCTCACCCGACGTCTTGTTGGTTGAGCTTTAGGGTTTTTGGCCTTTGGGTTTTAGGGTCGAGGCTGTGAAAAACCCGGCCCGCAGGTGAGCCTCAATCTTTGGGGAGGACCTCATGTAGCTCTTGGTCGGGACACTCGTGCTGGAGAGCTTAGCTGTGTGCATGAGGTTTTGATTTGGAAGGTACGCGGCTTAGAAAGAAATGCTTATCGTCGCCCTTTTAGTAACCACCATGGTGCTGTGATCAACAAGACTGCCAGTAAGCCTATACCTTAGGGCTTTCGAGTTCAAGGCCGCGTGGACTGCCGAAAAGCGCCGAAGCATCCACCAGGCTGAAGCCAGAGTCCCCATTTGTCAAAGCTATATGAGCAAACGGGCACCTTACAGACTCGAACCGAAACACGAGACCCTACAACACCCAAGACCCCCCCGCCCAATAGCCTATACCCTAATCCGTAAATCCCCAAAAGTAGGTAAAATAATAGCCCCAAACCCATAAAAGGCCATTATTCTACATACTTTTGGGGTTCAGGTAATCCGTAAACCCAGCCTGCGCATAGGGGCGGGCCAAAAACCGAAGCATCGTCATGTTCAGGACCTCGGGCTGACCCGGCTTGAAGGGGCAAACTAAAACCTACAGGCATCCCTCAATTTAGGCCCTGCCCCCCCCCTTACAGTAAGAGTACATTTAAGGGCTACTCTTGCGGTCCTAATGTATCTATGTTATGACAATTATTCAACTCTTACTGAGTGGGGGCCGTACCCAACCCTCAAGACTTTAGATTAAAACCAGCAAGCCCTAAGGCTCTCAGGCTAAAACCCTGTGACTGCAGCTTGCGGGACTTGGTCAGATACTAACAACCATATAGCGAACATAATGACACAAACGGCAAACAACGAAAGCAAGCTATGACCTCATGAATAGCGATAGGCCTTGCAGCGGTGTTGTATTCATGCACCTGCAGCTTCTAAATCTTTCCGAACCAAAAATGCTGGAATATCTGCACTTCAGCTTCGGCCGATAGCACAAGGCGTCCGAACCAAATATAGAGGCCTGAATAATTACAAATTTTCTTGCGGGGCTCCTTATTATGATTACAGTATATTGGGCCCCAAAACCCAATTCTAATTATTAAGGCCCCCATATTAGGGACTGGGAAGATCTCCTGGTTACTCTTGCTGCAACTTTTGCTTGTCCGGGAAAGTGCTACTCTTGAGTAAGTGTCGTTCTCACTTTGACCCGATATCTGCGATATCCGATTATTGGGAAAACACATCAAGCCAAAGAGTCGGCAGCTTGTCGAAAAAGTGAAGTTGGGAAACGGCAGCTGCATGGTGTGGCGCTGGACAGATGCACAACAGCTCTTCAAGTCGAGACCCAAGCAGAATGCACTGCCTCCATGTAGCAGCATGATGCATTTCTCAGATCGGAGAAGAGCTTCAACTTTAGCTTCATTAGGACACGACGGAGCAGTGCGGCCGCAAGTGTTCCGGTTGCAAGTCAACAATGCTTGAGGTGGTATACTACACTGTTGCTAAAATATAGCAACTTCGGGAACAGAACTACTAGCCATTCAGGCTTCTATATCTCTATCTATGTACCTATCTGTCTGTCTGTCTATACCTATAATGAAAATTAGATGTTTCTATCTTTGCCAACCATCTTCTCTACCCTTCCATCCGAGACACGCCATGGTTGTAAGGCCAGCCTGGCAGTTTTGCGACGCATGTCCAGGTACTTACCTTTGGTTAGTAGGGAATGGAGGAATGGTAGTATCTATCAGGGATCTGTAAGGGTTCTACAAGGGATCTATAAGAGATCTATAAGGGAATGGAGTACAAGTATAACTACTACTATTACTACTACCATGCCTCCATTCCCTACTAACCAAAGGTAAATCTAAAGTGTCATCCTATCTGCGTGCCTACCTACCTACGCCCACCCACCCATCCACCCACATAATCCTCCTCCCCCCCACCCCCCCACCCACCCGTGACGAAGGCCGGTGGGGTTGTAAATGACCTTGGAAGTCGTGGGCGTGTGCAGCTGACTTCTTTGGAGCCTCGCACTTAACGTTTTGGAGATCAGGCCCGTGCCTATAGTCTCCAATGTAGTCCCTTGCGTTGGTTCACCCCTTCTATGGCTAGAATCCTATAGTCGAAACCAACACCAGGAACTGCATTGCACGTGCTGAAAGTTAAACACTGAAGCCTTCCGAGATCGTAGCTTGCTCCCTGGCTGGGGGTAGGTCAAGACTGAGACAAGTGCGTGCCGAAAAACGAACTTGCACGAAGCTCAAACAACACTTGGACCCACAATTTCCAAAATGGGGCGCAACAACCCCAAACCTTTTGCCCGAACCCTGAAACCTTCGACACAGCCGCGTGAGCACAAACTAGTACCTGCATGCTAATGCCAAAACAACTCATGATGCATCAAGGCCTCCGCAGCCCGTCTTGTCCGCACCGAAAGCAGCATTCTGGTCTTCGGATTTCCGGGTGGCCTCTACACTTCATATCACTTTTGGGGGGTCCTTTAGTTTAAGGTCAGGAAACAGAAGTATCGCGTGCACAGAAAACCTGTTCGAGCCCCAACTGACGGTTTAGGTTAAGGCATAAGAGGTTGATGATTGATGGCTATAATAAACCGGAGGTGTGAACTTTTTGGTCAGGAGCGAGCGGGACAGCCAAAGAGCAAACATGAGAAACAGAGAGATAGAGATAGAGAGAGAGTGAGAGAGAGAGAGAGAGAGATATATAGAGAGAGTGAGAGGCAGAGACAAGAGCATTTCATGCAGTCTCGATCCCGAGATGGCAAGCCAACACCAGCATGACCTGGTGCCAGTTGTCTTTTCTGGAAGACCTTTACAAACAACTCAAGTTCCTCCTTGTGAAGATACATGTATCTTTCACTGCAACGTCCCCAAACAAGCGACCCTAAACCCCCGTAACCCCGGCACCGAGAACCCCCAAACCCGATGACCCCGAAACTTCAGTTGTGCCTCAATTTATGCCACAGCCCTCACTAACGATGTTTTATTGTAGAGCTTAAACCTGCAGTATCTCGGATACCAGGACGATTAAGGGTCCCAGCCGAGGGTGCCAGAAAAATCACAATGCTCCGCAGACAGATAACAGATAACGACATCTGTTGTACAGCTGGGCTGCAAGCTGCTTTTTTGCACAGAGCTTATACACGTATAGCAGTATATTCTATCTACACCTACGTTTCTCTCGCCCCCTCTCTCTCTCTCTCTCTCCTCTGTCTGTCTCCTCTCTCTCCTCTGTCTGTCTCCTCTCTCTCCTGTCTGTCTCCTCTCTCTCCTTTATCTCCTTTCTCTCCTTTCTCTTCTCTCTCTTCTCTCTCTTCTCTCTCTTCTCCCTCTTCTCCCTCTTCTCTCTCTTCTCCCTCTTCTCCCTCTTCTCCCTCTTCTCCCTCTTCTCCCTCTTCTCCCTCTTCTCCCTCTTCTCCCTCTTCTCCCTCTTCTCCCTCTTCTCCCTCTTCTCTCTCTCTCTCTCTCTCTCTCTCTCTCTCTCTCTCTCTCTCTCTCTCTCTCTCTCTCTCTCGCTGTATGTATGTACGTATGCATGTACATATGTATGGCTGCCTCAACCACTATAAACCCCTAAAGCCTCAATGCGCAGAAACTGAGTCGTAAACTCAAACCCATCCTCAGGCTTTTAGCTGCCATCGAAGCCACATTCGTCTCTCGGAAGAACTGCTTCCACTCCCAATGAATCCAGCTCCTTTGCAACAGACCAGCCGTAGATTTCGTGCTGTTTTTGGAAGGCGGGGGAAGTGCCTGCCGCTAGGCACCTGAAGCCTAACCAGCAAAATCCGATCCGAAGGAGTTGAGGCCTGTTGCCGTTTCCCACGAAAACATCATGCTTTGGAGGTGCAATGTAAAGATGCAAAACGCGTGGAACTGAAAACACTGCCACGGAGAAAAACCCAGGCTTTGAGGCTAATGTTATAGACATCGGAGCCGCGGGCGCACCTAAACAACAAAACCCGAACACATAAATCTCACGCCCACAGTCACAACATACTCAACACTGAGAGTCATGCCGAAACGGCAACAAGAACGAATACAGTAGAAGCCAGAAAGTTGGAATATGATTATCGCAACCCCTTTAAGGTAAATTATAGGGGATCCTACCATTAATCCATATTCCAACTTTCTGGAGTTCCCTTTAGGAGGAGAAACAGCGCCCCGATAAAAAGGATGGCGCAGCTCTCAGCCTGGGAGCCCGAAGTCAGGACGACAACTCCGGTTCCTACCTATAGTCTCCATTGTAGTTCCTTTTGGGGGTTACCTTTTAGGATCCTTAATATAAAATTGGTTAAACCAAAGAAAGGAGCTACAATGGAGACTATAGGTATGCCCACACCCCAGACCCCCGGAAACCGAACACTAAAGCCTGAAACGGGGAGCCTAAAACAGGTAGAACGGGTTTTTTTTGGCATATGATAGTATAATCTTGATGAGGAGCCCTGGGGAATAATGTTGGCAACTGTTTAGGCTTCATTGTTAAGATCCGAGACTACTGCGAGCTGAGAAGCATGCCCAGGGACTCTGCGACAGGAGCGACTTTCTGGAAAAATACCTCGCAGCAACTCTCCTCGGCGGGGTTTACTTGGAGGATCATGGGACTTAGTAAGCAAGGTTATAAGTACCCTAACTGGGGTTATAAGTAGAGTTACCCTAAATACCCTAATAATAAGTATGGTTTAGGATTTACCTAGAGTGGCCAAGGTACCTTAAACCGAAAGATAACATGAGTGGTAACATGTACAAGTTTCTAGGATCATATCCGGCTTTTTAAGGGCACAATGGCTACTCTAGGTACTTGGAGGTTCATGGGTAGTTACAAGTGGGGTTACAAGTTAGATAACTATTGTAACAACCCATATTAGGGGACTTATAACCCACCTATAATTACCCATGCACCTCCAAGTAGGGTTCAGGCTTAAGGCTTTAGGTTGAAGCTTTTTGCAGGCATCTTGAAACCAAAACCAGAGACCGATCCATGGCTCTTTGTCGGTCCTCCCCTTCTGCAAACAAGAATGTAATAGAATGCCATCTCATGCACTGTTAAATTATGGTATCTCGTAGAATAAAGTGGAACAGAATAGGCTTCAACAAAATAATACAAAGGCTTGCAATGTAACACAACAGAATGCATGGTAAGATTGTATAATCTCACGTAAGATGGCCGCGCCGTGCCCCCTGAGTCTGATAACCTTTCTCTGCTTTGTAGACCGGTCTTCGCTTCTAGGCCCCTAGACCCCGACTCTCTCGAATTGCCAACTCCTCAATCCTGAAATCTACAAAGACAGTCGACCGCCCCCGCCAAACATGCATACAGGTTTAGGGTTTTCGGATTTAGGGTTTACCTTAGCCCCCATACCTTTTGAAGGATCTTTACCAGGAAACCATAGTACAGGCCAGGTAGAGTTTACGCTGAGGCCAGGGCGGTCAAGAAGAGGCCGGTGCCCAACTGCCGTGCGTCCTGTCGGGCAGGCAGTTTATAAGTGCTTTGAGGCTCCAAGGGCACAGACTTGGGGTTAAGAGTTCGGGAGTCAGGCTTTTGGGTTTAGGATGTAAAGCTTAGATTTGAGGAACTTGTTGAATACCCTAAACCCTATACCCTAAACCCTAAACCCTAGTTTAGACTCGAGGATCAGGCCCCAGGGCTTATCGCTTAAGCTGTTTACGGCTTCTAGATTCTAGGTTCCTCCTCAGTAGCCTCATTATGCTTTGGGTAGCCTTTTTCCTACTATTCGATTGTTTATAAGGGAATCCAAACTTATAAAGGGCAAAAGGGTACTACTCAGGAACCTAGGCTTAATTAGGCGTTAGGTTGTTGGGCTTTAGGTTCAGGGTACAGCCTGTGGGCTAACACAAGTAGTATCAACAGCAGCAAAGGTTTAGGATTAAGGGTTTAGGGGTTTAGGGTTTAGGCTTGTGGATAACACTCACCAGAAGGGGTCCGGAGGATCATGTATCCTGTAGTCTGATAAGGAGCATGCTTTTCCGACTAGCTCCCAGAACGTGCAGACCCCGTTCACAAGCTTTCGGCTTGTGACCGGCGCCATCTATCAGGATCCCTAAACCCTAAACTCTAAACCTACAATGCCGGCTCACG
>CAJNDT010001280.1:498409-728409 GCA_905221615.1 Symbiodinium sp. CCMP2592
TACATACAGAATACATAACACAACCTAACCTAACATAACATCCCATGCCATCCCATGCCATGCCACGCCATACCATACCATACATGCCTATGTACGTAAACAAATTCGTGATGACTAAAACCGCAAGTACTTGCATATGCCGGTAGCGCACACATATTGTAAGAACCACACATGCACAAGCTTACTCCTATGTGTGAGTGGCAGGTCCTGCGTCAGGCCGTATGTACGTAGCTATGCATGCACGATTGCGTGTACTGCAGCTTGTGCTGAAAGTGGGGCGCTCGACTCCAGACATCTCTCCACGACTTCCCTCGGCGCCTTTGCCCAATAGGCTCCCCAGGCGTTCGTCAGATTGTCCTTGCAGGGTCTAGGGCTCAGGGTTCATGGTGTTGCATCCCGGCCTCGAAAACTAAAGTACTCGTCTATGTGCGTGGTTGTCAAAATTGGGCACCCTAAACTCCTCAACAACAGGTGCCCTATGATAAATAGGGACCCAAAAGGGACCATAATTTTAACAACCACCCGTGTGTGCACCCCGATCGAAAAATCCAGCAAGGAGCAGGTTGGAACTCGGTTCCAAGGAATGCAAGTGGGAGTTTCCGAAATTAGGGGTACCCGTTTTGGGGGTCCTTGTAATAAGGATCCTACTATTTAGGGTACTATATCAGGGTCCCCTATTTTCGGGAACTCCAAGGGCCATCAACCATCGGCACATGTCCCCACTATTCGGTTTAGGGTTTAGGGTTTAGGGTTTAGGGTTCAATGCGGTTCCTTTTGTATGTTCCCCCATCCTGGTTGGTGTAAAGCCGCTCGTAGGCAGCTCCTGCAGTGGCTCGGGTGGTTCGAGATTCGACAACTTAAGCGTTGGGGGCAGGAATTGCTGGTGGGGTTGTTGATGTTAGTTTCGTCGCCTCTGGGTACTATCATCAGGATCCTACCATTTGGGGTCTTTCGTGGAAAGGCGTTTGGAGTCCACCCTGCCACAAGCCCTAAGCTCAGCCGAAACCCTGGGTTCCTCATCCCGAGAACCCCGAAAACAAGGACGCTATACCTTTGCAATTCCGACCACCATCACCACAACAACAGCACCAGCAACAACAGCAACAACAACAGAACAACGGCAACAGCAACAGCAACAACAAACACGAAAAGAAAAGCCTCAGGCCCGAAACACTCCAAAGCCTGAGCAAAGCGTGAGCCTTGAACGAAACCCTTGGCCTCAGACCCCAAACCCCAGCACGGTCAAACATGAACCCTTAAGCCAAACCCTAAACCCCAAGACCCGGAAACCCAAAACGCCTAAAACCCTCAAGCCCTGTCGCCCGAATCCCCAAAACCCGAAACAATAATCCCTGCAATCCGGTGTCCGGTAGAATACGCGGACTGGTACTCGAACCAGTCGTGTCTTTTGCACTCGCTGCGAGTTGGAAGTCCGTCTTTGCCTCAGAAGGTGGGTCCTTATGATGAGGCTGCTCCTAAGCCCGAGACCCTTACAGTCTGCATTTGCGTCCCTTTTCATCGACGTTTAGGCGTCCAAATTGTTCATGATTTTCGAGCTTGGGGGTTCAGGTTTTGGGCAGGTGCTGGGGGGCCAGGTTTACTTGCAGGGTATCTGCAGGCTGAAGCGTGTCACATAGTCACATCAGATGCGTCTCCACCGCGGGAAGTCTTACAGCCTAAACCTCGTCCGATCCTTCCAGCCGTTTACCGAGTTTACCGAAATCCGAGACCCAACACTGTGAATTTCGAAACCCACATGCTCGCCCCAACAAAAATCAAAAAGATTCCTTCCAAACCCTCAAGCTCTCGCACTCGAATCGTATTTGGTGGGGCTGTTCCTGTTCTGTACATGGTTCCACGCAGATAGATCTCCCGAACAAGGCACAAGCGAAAAAAACAAACAAACCTCACCAAACCTAGAATCTTAACCCTAAAGCCTAAGCCCGGTTTAGGGTTTAAGGCTCTTACAGCAACTGAGAACAGCTTGCCTTGTCCACGGTATGGCAGTCCCAAAGGCAAAGGAAACGAGATATCCTTTGGAACGGCCTCGGAGCGACGGCAACCGAAATACCTGTAAAACATAAGAGCTGGGCATCTGGACTGCTCGGATTTTAAGAAAGCATTTTGGGGAAGGGTTTAGGGCGAAAAGCTTGGGTAAGGCTTTAGGTCTAAGAGCTTGGGATATGCGATGTAGGGCTTTTATTTTCCGAATCCCAAGCATGGCACATCAAGATTGACTTCCCAATATCTCGAGGAGCCCTCTACACTTTCACGAAAATCGTCATCGCAATTAAACAAGCAAATAAACAAGTCAATGAACAACTAAAGAAATGCACGCGCACACACACACACATATATATATATATACACACATGCATATATATATATATATCAACCTTACTACTTGCATGATTGATGACCTGTGGGCGTGAGACGAGCTTTCCGCATCTTTTTATCTCAAGCTCGGCTTAGTCTCTGATCTTCGGGAGTTCACAACCCAAAAACCCTAACGAAGGGCTTCGGGCCGTGGGGTCGTCAGGTTCTGAGGATCTTCAGCTTCGGCTTTACGGTTTAAAGGGCTTGCTTTACCTAGAGGCTCCATAGTAGTTCCTTTTCATGGTTCATATTTAGGAACCTATAAGGTAGTCCCGAAAAGGAACTACAATGGAGCCCATGGGTAATCACCTTCAATCCCAGGAGGCTTGGGTAGTGTCGTCTATTCGTCGTTAGTTCAGCAAGATGGATAGGAACCACCACACCCCTCATGCCCCGCCTCTGAACCCCTAAACTCTAGACCCCGCCCCCCCCACCCACACCCACCCCAAGAAAACCACACAAAGGGACTCTCCTCTCGGCTTCTTCGGCCTCCTCTCTGGGCATTAGTAGTAGGACGCCTTGGTGCCTTTTGGGTTCAAGGTTCATAGTTTGGGATTTAAGGATTTAAGGAGTCTGTTTTGTTTTGGGATTGAAGGTCTACGGCTTAAGGTTTCGGACGGGCTTCGCGTTTAGAGTTGAGGGTTTAGGGGTGTGTAGGGCTGATGCTGTTCAGATCGATCCTGATGAGTTTGGCCAGGAGACCCAGAGCGGCAGACCCTCGCCGCAAAATCGCTCCGATAAACCATCCTGACGGGAAGTCCCAGCGGGTCCAAGTAATAGTAGAGTATATACTTTGGGGCCCGAATACCTACTAAGTACCTACTGTTTTGGTACTTGGACGCTTAGGGAGTGTTCTCTGTTGACTGCGTTTGGATCGGCGCTGGACGGACAAGGTCACGAGGGAAGCATGATGAAGATCCTCAGTTCTCCAATGCCTTGCCCAAAATATTGTACCCTACAAATAGTGGGATCCTTATTACAAGTACCCCAAAACAAGGTACCCCGAATTTTCGGAAACTGCCTTATGCTGCATAGTGAAGACAAGGGCTGCGAAAACGGAAGAGCAAAGGTGGCCTGGTGCATGTCGGCAAGGATGTAGATGCCATAGGACGCTGCCTGGCGTGACGGTTTAGCTCCGACGATAGAGAGTCTGATGCCAAGGTCTGACCAGCGTGTGGTTTCCCGGACGAGCGGTACGGGTAGACATTCTCGAGGCGGGGGCATATGTATACACACTATGTGCACAAATACATACTGTGTACACACATATTTACATAACCAATGTTTAACTATATTTGAATGTATCGGCCTCCGGAACAAGTACGTGTACATACGTATGTAAACACTTAAATACTTAATTACATGCCATACATACACACTCACATATAAATGCATATCTACCTATCTGTATGTATATATATATATATATACATATATATATATATATATACACGCACATGATATCACGTGTACGCACAGACACTAGCCTTCGCATATGTAGGTACGTAGGTTCGCAAGCTGCATGCAGGTATGTAATATATACCCTACATTCTCGTCCACCATACACAAACCGCTGTAAAGTGACACCTAGGTCTTGATGTACCAGACTTGACATGTGCTGGTGCATGCCACAACCGGATGCGCTTCGAACATGGGGTCCAGGGCTCAGGGTGTAGACTCAGGCTATTGAAGCACAAGGATTGAATTTGGGATGCGGCGGGAGTGCTATCACTTCATCTCAGTTGGGCTGTGAAGAAACCGCGTACATGCCAACCACGTCGCGGCGAAATATCAAACCCACTGCCTCCTTGGCCAGATCAGTGACGATCTTGAGATACGTCTCGTTGTACACACCTGCATGGAGGTTGAAGCAGCATCCCGTAGAAGGGAGGGAGGGGCTTAATTAAGTTACCTAGCAGGTTATCATAGGGCTTGATGTGTAGGGTTCAGCTGCTTGAACATGCCTGAGCATGTGCATGTCAACGCCAGCTTAAGTGCGTGCGTGTTTGAGTGTGTTTCTGTGTCTGTGTGTGCCAGGACACTTGCACACGTATGCATAGATGTCCGTATGCTTACCAAAGCTTCTGCTGCCAGGGGCAGTCCCAGACTAAGCCCTAAGACCCTAAGCCCTGAGACCCTCAACCCTAAACCCTTGAACCCTAAACCCCTAAACCCCTGAACCCTAAACCCCTGAACCCTAAACCCTAAACCCTTGAACCCTAAACCCCTAAACCCCTGAACCCAAAACCCTTTTTCTTTCAAGGCAAATGTCAGACGGCGCCGGAATCCTTGGGAGCAGGTTTTCGGGGAGCGGACTGCATGGCCCAAGCAGATAGTGCGACGGTTGCCAACACCTAGGATACCCAGTAACCTAGGAATAAAAAGGCCTCTCTTTTTGGTATTGGGCAACTTTATAAGGAACCTAGGACTACAAAAAGGGAATAAGGGTACTACTGGGCATCCTAGACACGGAAACCACCCAGATGAACATCTCAGGATCACCCGGATAGCCAAACTGGCCGCAGAGCTCCGACAGAAGGTATCCAGCCACCAGGCTAGCAGTGAAGATCGTGCCCATCAGCCTTGATCTTCATGTAGGGCTTAGGGTTTAGCATTTGGGGTTGAGGGTTTAGGGTTTAGGGTTTACGGTAGTAGGGGAATGAAGAAAGCAGTGGGGTTTGCTGTGGATCTTGGCACAAGTGTTCCTATACATGTAACCCCTAAACCCTACTCTGTTTCAACAGCCAGGCCTACTTGCCGATTTCTCTGACTCCGAAGCCCGCAGAGCCGCCGGCCAGGCGATCAGGGCTAAGAGGAAGAACCACTTCATGAGAGTGTAGAAGCCTGGAGATTGCCACGGGGATGGCTTACACTAGCATGACCGGAGCCTCCTCTGTGTCTCAGAACACTGCGACTTTCGTTAAACTTAAGGTAGCGGAGTCAAGTAATGAGTCTTCTTCCACATCTTCCTGCCATAGCTTTCAACGCAACACAACCAGCTTTCGGGAACAGGCGGCCGTGCTTTGACCAGTTCGACAGCTCATGTCCTGGCGTCACCCAGTCGCTCGGGTAGTAGAGACCGCCAAACAGACGCCAGTCCTCCCAAAGGGTCCAACCATCGGAAACCATTGAAGTTGGTACTTAGCAAGTATCTGAGGTCGCAAGTATATACTATACTATTAGGCTATAATATACTATAACTTTCACCCTTTAGGCCATAATATACCCCCTCAACCCATATACTATACTAGTACTTTTGCCCTTTTAGGCTATAATATACCCCCTAAACCTATATATACTACTATACTAGCACTTTTACCCTTTCCGGTCCTTAACCCCCTGAAACTATATACTACCCGTACTAGCACTCTTACCCTTTCCGATCCTTAACCTTCCCATCGCCCTCGCAGATCGGCGCCAGCACGCAGCGCGTGAAGAAACCCCCCGGCTCACAAAGGCGGCCATCGATGCAGTGAGAGATTGAAAGGAAACCTTCGGGGCCCGGTTTAGGGGGTTTAGGGGTTTAGGGGTTCAGGGGTTTTGGGGTTCAGGGGTTCAGGGGTTTAGGGTTTAAGGTTCAGGGGTTTAGCGGTTTAGGGGCTTAGGGCTTAAAGTTTAGGGTTTCAAGGTTTAGGGGTTTAGGGTTTAGGCATTAGGGTTGATCAATGCAGGGAGAGATTGAAAGGAAACCTTCGGCCCGGCGGACGTCACTCTCATGCAACTCGTCCCTAAGGGGTCCAGGCGCCCAAATGGTAATGCTTTTAGGGTACTAAGGACCCACTATAATGGTACTTGGGCCCTTTGGGCGTTTTGGGGATGTCTAAAAATGGTACTTGGGCCCTTTGGGCGTTTTGGGGATATCTAAAATGGTACTCGGGCCCTTTGGGCATTTTGGGGATGTCTAAAGGAGTGCTTCTGTTGATGATATAAATCCTGCATTACCTTAAGGACCCTAAACTATGGGAATTATGGTATATTCCTCATTATGGGTCATGCAGTATTTATATCATCAACCGTTTAGGTCAGGTTCTGAGGCTTGCCACTCCGAAGATAGCCGAGCATCGCCAGAGTGGCACTGCAGTGAACCGGGTTGGCAAAATGCAAGCCATGAGCACATCCAGCAAGAAGGTTAATATGCTGGGGGCTAAGAGCCTAGGTTCTTGTTACTTGTAGAGAAACCACATATTGTTTACTATAGGCCCCTCTTAACTTGAACTGTTTCTAAAGCCCTGCAAGCCTAAGCCCTCGACCCCTATTATTCTATCGTAAACTGAGCTCCTTAACAAAATCCTAGGAGCCTAAGCCCTAAAAACCAAACTGTTCCTAACAAGATCATAGGAGCTTGTGGTATACCGGCCATAGGTTCAGGACGGGGATCAGGTTGCGCGACCACACGCACACGAAACCAAACTCCAACATCTTGAATCCAGCCTCTACCAGAGACTCATGAAGCTTCTTGTAGGAGTATAAGTCCCCATCCATTTCCTGGGCTTTGAAGTAACCAGGGATAAATACGTATAGAATTTATTTCACAAATGGTTCCCTTTACGTAAAAGGTCCCGGAAAGATGGTTTACCCTAAGGCCCTAAAGTAGTTCCTTTTTTGGGTTTCATATTCAGTATCCTACTAGGTAATCTCAAAAAGGAACTACTTTGGGGCCTCTGGGTAAAGTATATTACTACAAAGCCCGGTTTCGTAGATGATCATGCGAAGCTCCGGTCTGGAGAAGAAAGATGGGAACTGTCGGAAGATGCCCTAGGCTGTTCAGTAACCCACTGGGAAAAAGCACATACTTTTTTAGGCTTCATATTTTAGAATAGGAAACCAGAAACCTGAAAGTAAAAAAGTGTACCACTGAACTGCCGGAAGATGCTTGGCAGGCAGCCCTCGCAATCAGCAAACAGCACTGCAGGCGTGCCAAACTTGGATGCCAGGTACGGCAGGCTGAAACAGCTCTCAACGTTGTAGCTCATTCCTTCGTAAGACATCTGGCGGGGAAGGCGTATAGCAGGTCCCGAGTCACTTCGGAGTTCTTCGTCCACTCCGTAAAATGGCACTTCCTGAGGGCAATGAGATGAGTCGGCGACCAAGCCGTTCACCACGTGGACATCTCCGACCTCATTCCTCGCTAAGTTTTCCTTAGACTCGCAGGCTACAAACGCACTAACCATCTACCTAGACCCTCAAAAGTACGTAGGTAAAATAATGGCCCAAAACCTATAAAAGGCTGTTATTCTACATATTTTGAGGGTCCAGGTATAAGTCTTTAAGTTTACTGGCAGGTTCATCCTGCTTAGAGGGAATGCTTCGATGTAACTCTGCTGATTGCGCGTCAGGTATCTCGAGCCTTGGGCAGAACCAGGGTGTTCGGCTCAATGCAGACAGTTCCGTTCAAGTTTCCGGACAGCTTGGCGATGAGGATGCACGATGTGCCCATGTCAACCCCTAGATTCCACACTCTTTCACCTTGTCGGATATACGAACTCAGCTGGTAACCTTCTTGCGACTCGTGAACCTGGCTAGACAGAGATTCATTGTGCCTGTCACGCAGTTCGAAGACAGGTATGCGGGGAGGAGACGTCCTCCAGTTCAGCAGCAAAAACGGCAAGATGAGGACCAGGACAGGCACAAGCCATATGGCACGAGGTGGACATGCCATGATCTAAGGTCGCCTTGCAGTCTAACGAATAGTAATAATAATAGTCATAATAAGAATTAATATTACTATGAAAAATAATGACAATGATAATGCCCACGAGTGTCCAATAAGCTGTCTAGTTTGTCCCATGCCGCGGGCAGCCGGAACTTCTACGAAGGAATGACATATAAAATGCTGTAACATGATATCACATAGTATGTTGGGCTGCAATCTACTATACAGGAATACAGTACTATGGAATACCAGACTGTACTTAAGTACACGAGTCATCATCAACCAGTAACTAGAAAAAATGAGTGTGTGCAACTTGATCAACCCCCCCCCCTAACAGTACTGCAAGCAAGCGTGAGAGAGAAGTGGCTGCAGAATGGCACGACTCCTTCGTCCCAGAGATCCACTATTTCTCAGGACTGCAGGAAACCGAAAGTTGTCTGGTGTTACCGAAAACCTCAAATTACGACTCCCGAGCTTGGCGATGAAGAACATGATGTTGAAGCTAGTGCATGATGACGATGTTGACGGTGACGGTTGGGCATAGCATCATGATTTCAATGCATTCGGAAGTCAGATCTTAAGCGTCTCAACTCTAATGCCTAAACCCAATGCCTACCCCTAAACCGGCATTTACTGTTTTTTTTCACAAGGCCTCGCTGTGGCTCCACACCGGGCCACATGACACCTCGTCAATCAAATCTCTGTGTTGTTGGGTCTGGCGACTCGAGTTCCGGGCGCTACTTTCGGGACCAAGGGGGCTCAGCTGGCAGAGGGCTTCAACGATGCGTTTAAAGGGAAGCCGTGCGGGGCAGCTACTGAGAAACATGTCGGAAACATGAATCATGTACTTACAACAAACCATGTGATCATGAACATTGTTCTCTCTCTCTCTCTCTCTCGCTCTCTCTCTCTCTCTCTCTCTCTCTCTCTCTCTCTCGCTCTCTCTGCCACAGTATATGCACGGCAAAGACATACATTGCCGAACAACTTCACAGACACATCTGCTGACGGACTGACAGATTTATGCCTTCTCTTCCTGGCTCCCTCTCTCACTCTCTGTCTCTCTCTGTCTCTCTCTCTCTCTCTCTCGCTCTCTGTCGCGCTCTCTAACTTCATCCATAAATATCGCCGTGCTGACGGAGGACGGAGCCACCGGATTGCCAAAACCCACCGCTGCCAACAGACTATCCTCTCTGTCAGTCTTCAGCCCATAGGCTTCGACATACAGCTCCTCTCCCCCCCTTCCCCCCACGCCATAATGGACCCAAGATAGTATCATCAAGCCTCGAATCATGTTCGTCTGAAGCTGACCTCCTAGATGTTGATGGGCATCCGTGGGAAACATCCCACTTCATTACACTGCCTTAAGGTTCGAACTGAGTGGGCTTAGTGTTCATCCGAATCTTTGCCAGGTGAATGTGAGCCACGACCCCCGGACGCCAATAGTCCCCTAAACCCTAAACTGTCCCTAAAGTGAAACGATACCAGCCAAGCCAACACTCCGAGACTTCGGCAGCACCCCAGCACATCCCCAAGCAAAATAACTAGTTAGAGCACTATGAGCTGAATTTCTACATTTTAAGGGGTTTAGGGTTTAGGGGTTTAGGGTTTAGGGTTTAAGTTTCATGTGACTGGGTTTCGAAGGCCAAACTTCTTGAACGGCGAAGACCCCAGACTCTAAACTCCGATCCGGGTTTGTGGTCGCTGGAGCCTGCGGGGCGAGGGCGCTTTTTTCAATAGAGCTTTTGTAACATCTGGGCTTTGAAGTAACCGAGGGAAAAAGTACAGACGTTTATTTCATAAGTGGTTCCCTTTACAGAACAGGTCCGTACAAGTACTAAAGCGTGGTACTCCAAAGCTCAGATATAGTGGCCGTAACAGTTAGACCAAGGTTCCGTGGCATGTTATACCACGATTATGGTAAGGAAGCTGAAACGGAATAGTAATGACTAGTCTTCTATCCACAAGCCTAACACCTTAACAGGAACACCACACCTGAACGCAACAATAAAATTAACATAAAACCGCAGCGCGTTTATCATCTACATCCCCAGGTCAATCAAGATCACCACCACCCCCCCCTCCCATCCCACCAGAAAAACAAAAAACTAAAGCCTACCCCACCCCCCCTCCGGTTCCCAAGAAGTGGGGGCGCGGCCAAGCCGAATTAAGTTCAGCCCTGCCGATCGCATCATTCGGAAATCCTTGAGTTCAGACCCGAGGCTTTGGCAACACAGTTTTTTGCGGGCCCTTTTCCGACTGCATTACCAGAGGGAATACCCTACCAGGTGGAGCCTATGTGGGGGCCTCAGTGGGAGTACAGGAGTTAGTGTGACCTAAGGGTCTAGGGATTTGGGATGATTGCAACCTAGAGGGTTCGGTCAGGGTTTAGGGTTCGGGGCTTCGTTCGTTCGGGGTTTAGGGTTAGGGTCTAGGGTTCAGGCAATAATTCCAAACTGGCACCGGTATTGGTGGATGGATGATGGACATGCTGCGACATGCTGGTTTGTAGCTTGGTCGTGGTGGTGGCCGTCGTCGTCGCCGTCATCCCGAAAGCAGTCGCCCAATCCTCATTGATGATATCACATTTCGATTACTATTCCTACTACAATTGTACGAGTATCCCGCTTAATGCTCCTATTATCATTATTGTGTTATTCTGGGTCTCGGGATGAGGGAGGTTGCATCCCAAGCCAGGCAACGCTCCTTCATCTAAACCTGGCCGAAGCCCTGAGCCCTAAACCCCAAATCCTACAGTAGAAGCCAGAAAGTTGGAATATCATTATCGTAACCCCTTTAAGGTAAATTATAGGGGATCCTACCATTAATCCATATTCCAACTTTCCGGAGTTCCCTGTAAGCCCTGAAGCCTCAAACCTGAACTCTGAAGCCCATACCACCAGCGGTCCTCGGCTGTGAGTGACGTCATCGGGTCAAAGCCCTCCCGAGATGGAATCCAAGGAGGGCCCTTCCTCAAAGTTTCGGTGGCTCAGAGCTTAGGGTTCCTGCAGTAGGGGCCCTTTAAAGGATGCATAAGCGAGTTCTATAACTTAGGAGGCCCGTCTGAATGGAACAGAAGGCTCCTTAACGCAAGCCAACGGGGAGTCTCATGATGTTCAACGACATTTAGGGACACATCCCTAAAGCTTCAAGCCCATACCTACACTGCACCCTTTTAAGCTTAGACTTTTGAAGCCCTCATCACCTCTGCACCGCTACTATCCCCTCTCTGACCCATCAGTGGGCTGGGGATACCCTGCAACCCTAACCGCATGTCTGTTGATATTCAGACCACGGGCATGCTCCAAGATCAACACACTGGCGACAATAACTCCCCAAATCCGAACCGTAAAGCCACCAGCATTCCCTAAGGGTCCATGTACTCATATAGCATATACATTGGCCTTAATGTAGTCCCTATATATGTACTTTGGGGCCCATGTATCTCTATATGGGTACATGGACCCTTAGGGATTACCAAGCCCCAAGCCTCGACAATGCACAAACCCTTGACAAGTGTGAGCATCCTATAGGGACCGCCCCGGGCCCTCAACCGGACTTAAGCAACTAATCTGTTGGAAATGTTGAGTTGATCGCCTGGCATTCGGGCTTAGGGTGCATGCCACGCTGATGGCACCGATTTAAGTCTGTAGGGTTTTCGGTCCGTCCTAGCTTCAACCTCTCTGTCTCTCTTTCAAGCCGAAGCGGCACTATAGCATTGGTGCCGTGGAAAAACAGCTCTCCTCATGTCAAAGCACAGACGGCTTTGGGATTCGAAGGCCATCCATGTCTTGGAATGCGAGAGGCTAAATCCGCACGGCGGCAGCCCATGTCTCCGGATCCATCGAACGAACACATCATACACTACATATAGCCAACTACAAATGCAAAAACATGCGTACGAAATACATAGCTAAGTATGTACACACGTACCTACGTGCATATTTACGTCTGTTTGTACGCATGTACGTGTAAGCCTACATACGCATATAGCAAACAAGTGTGTGCATATGCATTTTTGTACAGGTATGTCTACGTGCATGTACTTATATGTATATGTATATGTATATGTGCAAACTACAAGTCGCACTACTCCATGCGATACTGTGTGGCCCTATCTGTATGCCCACCTGTCTGTCTGTCTGTTTGTTTGTATCATGTATGCATGTATATGACCCAGCTGCATGTATTTTTGCAATGTACGCATGCAACGTCTGAAGTGACTGTGCTTGCCAGATGCATATGGAGATATGCATGTCGTATGCATCTGGACATATGCGTGATGTATGTGTGCTTGCACGTGTGTTGATATACGATCACCCATGCTGCACAGCATTCAATGCGGATTCGGTGTTGTTGTTGTCGTGGTTGCAGGCCGCCCGGGCATGAAATTGCCAGGCGGACATAGCCACAACAATACCGACGAGTACCGATGTCTTGCATATTCTTGTGACAGCCAACAGCTGCCATTGCTTTCCCAGCCTTGACAACAACCGTGTGCAGAAATCCCAGCATCATTAATATTGCGTTGATTGTGGTGGTTGTGGGAACCCCACTGAAGGAAAGACCACTAAAGCTCTCTACTGCATGCCCATCCTGCAGTCATCCCTAATTACAAGCCCCAAACTAGAACAAAGAAAGCCCTCTGAAATCTTTGAAGGTATCCCTCCACTGGAATCCCTGTTTACGACATCTTACAGCTACATGCACCTTTACTGTTTCTATTCCCTGCTGAAGACTTCGGCAAGGAGCGCCCCTCGGCGTCCACGAAAGAGCGCCTTGGATCTTATCATGACGAGCCCTTAACAGCTAGGATAATGCTATTAATACTGTCTTGGGTTTAGGGTTTAGTACTGGCCTTACCTAGACCCTCAAAATGTAGGTGAAATAATGGCCCAAAAATCTATAAAGGGCCATTATTCTACATGCTTCGGGGGTCCAGGTAAGATCTCGAATTGGGTCTTCAGGTGTCTTCGTAATTTTTCAAGGACTGGATTCAGATTTGGAGCTGCAAAGGTTTCTGTCGAAAGCTCCGATTTCTATCCGACATTTGGGGAACCTCGGGGAAACTGCACAAGCTGCTGCAAGCGAGTATACCGTATACCCCTAACTGTCTGTTTCTTAGTAGGGAATGGGGGAATGGATTATGGAGCTATTGGGGATTATATGGGAGTTTCCGAAAATTATGGGAATCTATTTTGGGGTCCTTATAATAAGGATCCTACTATTTAGGGTACTGTATTAGGGCCCCCTATTTTCGGAAACTCCCATATAGGGACTACTATAGAGATCCATTCCCCCACTCCCTACTAAGCACCAGACAGCCTACGGAACTCACCCGTGTTGACCATGTCGCCGGATGATACAAGAATGCACTGTAACTTAAGGGGTTTAGGGTTTAGGGTTTACAAAACTCTGAGTCACCGTTACTATTCTAAGCACTAGGAGTGAACAGATTTGCCACTATGCTACTGCTTAAACCACAACTACCAAACAACCACCACTCTTACTGTGTATTACTATTCCCACCACAACGACAATGACAACAACTACTACTGTACTACCGTTGCTGCAGCTACTGCCGCTGCTGCTACCGCTGCTACCCTTGGCAGTGCTTGCTGCTACTACTTGTGCTGCTGCTACGGTTAACAATGCATCAAACAGCTCCGTCGGAGTTTCCGAAAACAGGGGACCCTAGTATAGTACCCTAAATAGTAGGACCCATATTATTAAAAGGACCCAAAATAAGGGACCGTAACCAGCCTGCAAGATGTAGATTCCCTCATAAGCCCTGAGCCTTGAGCCTTGAGTCACACCGGCCTTTGGCAGAGAGCTCGGGGTGTGGGTCGTTTGAACACTAGCGACTAATCCAGGAGCCTTAGCAAATAGAGTTAGGGTATTGGGGTACATGGTACTACAACTCTAATATAATAAGCAACCCCAACACACTCTTGGTACTTACTCCGGCCCGTATAGTGCTCGAAAGGATCCGATAGTTAAAGTTCTAGCTGTACCATCACAAACTGAGCCATGCATCGAATGCGATGCCCGTTTATCACGAGCTATCAGTGCCACTGCAATTCCCGTTTTAAAGCAACTGGTACTGCATCCTACTATGTCTCGGATTCTACTGGTATCCTTACAACTCACTGATGTCCGTCATGTTCTTGATGCTCTGGTTGCTCAGCTTGGCAGCTGGAGCCTCCGACACTTGAAACCATCAGCCTCATTTCAAAAATCAAGAACCACAGGCTCGAAAACTAAAAACCTAGAAAACCCAAACTCCAAACGCAACCCCAACGCCATAGGCCCGAAGCCTAAGCGCGAAACTCTACACCCTACATCCTAAACCTAAACCCTAAACACTAAGCCCTAAACCCTGAACCCGAAGCTCTGCACCCTAAATCCTGAAAGGCCAAGCGGCTCTCCTGTCTCACGCCGCCGAAGGCGCAGAGACGGCAGTGCCGCTACAAGCCTGAAGGGACCAATGCCAAAACTTTAACCCCTTCACACAGAACATGTGTATGTATGTAGGCAGGTGGGTAGGTAGGTAGGCATGTTGTATGCATGTATGTCTGTATGTATGGGTCGTGGCAATCGAGCAAATCGAACTTCTGCGACAGTGATTTCAAGAGTCCTTTAGGATTCGGAACAATGACTGTCATTATCGCGGCAAGACTGCTGCAGAAAATTCAGAAGTTGCTAGACTTCTAACACTGGTAGGAAGAACCAAGGCAGGACCAAAGTCAGAGGCGATAGTACTATCAGACTCGTATGAGCGATTGTGGCAGCAAGGCTGACAGGCCTGCCTTACGGGAACGATGACAAGAGAGCAGCTGTACCAGTAGCACTGCATGGGATCCCACGGTGCACAACAACGGCCTTCTGTCGACTGCTGCAGCCAAGGTGCGGGCAAAGTATCAACAGTTTCCAATGGCAGCACGCCATGGCTGGGACGAGTTCCCGATTATGGAGACTTACGCGGGCGACAATCCGCCGTGCATACTCGGCGTCTGAAGCTGCTGGGAGACTCGCCTTCATTGCTTAAGCCTCTTGGGTGAAAGGCTGCATGGTTGCTGTCATGCAGAACATAGGGATTTCCGCAGTAAGCTGCGAAGCTTCGCGCTAAGATGCATGGATTGCAGGCTTGAGTATAAAAGGCCAAAGGCCGTGGAAGGGTGCACACCTCGCAGAACTCTGTGTGGCTGCATGGTGTCTGTTCCGTGTGGCACGAGACTCGTCAAGACGTATGTCTGCCAAGACCCTATATTCTAGCAAAACATAGCCTGGTACCACTGGCGGCCTGCCTGGGAGTCGAAGACTCCTTCCAGCTGGATGTCAAATTGCGACGATAGTGCCGACCTCTGGAAACACCGCAGAGGATGTCAAAACGCGAAACCAGAGCTGACCTTTAGAGACATCGCCTTGGACGGCTAACTCACAAATTCCCAAGTTACCATTCATGTTGTAGTTCCTCCACTTCAGGGGGTTATTGTAGTACTCACTAGATGTTAAGCACGCATGCATGATGCTCCTGCAGGACTCTCTCAGCCGAGCCGCTAATGTAGCTCGAGGTGCTTGCAATACCAATTCTTTCATTACCACTCTCTCAGGGTGCAAGTCGCGAAGAACAAGGTACTCCCAACAATTTGCCCTGCCATGGCTGCGATCCTAGCAATCTAATTGCCTGTTCATTGGTTTGGAGACCTGATGAAATGCCAAGATCAATCAGACTACAAAGTAACGGCGGTAAGCATGGCAGCAGCAGCAGCAGCAGCAGCAGCAGCAGCAGCAGCAGAAACCGTGCAATGAAATCACAGTGACAGACGGTTGTAGGACTCATAAGAGTGACAGAGGCATTAAGCGACGGCAGCTGTTATACTGAGAATCATCATAGTTTCGAAGTGCGAAATCATGAGGCCAAGACCTTACACAACCTTGAACATCCGTTGGCCCGAATAAGGACACTAAGGCTCAATGTGTCGAAACCCTAAGCCCTAAATAAAAAACAAAAGAAGGTCTCTGCGGGGCCTTGATAGTATGACTTATGATTGTGGAGTAGCACAGAATGAGTGACAGTGACAGCCTTATTCACCAAAGAATCTTGCAAACACCTGCGGACCTATTTAACGGTCGTGACAATCAGAAACAAACTTACTGCATCCAGGGTCGGTTATTGTTTAATTTTGAAGGCTCGTCTCAGTGGCTGGAGGGACCTTTTCCATGGAGCAATACTCCACAAACAGACTATAAGTCCTTCAAGACACACGCTCGAGACGATTTTTCTGGCACGGGCAGTCATCTGGATGTGTCTCCCGGCGAGAGACGGCAGAACCGAAATTCTGCATGAACTCGGCAACCCGCCCCGTCGCCTGCGTGCGGTTTTAACTGTTGGATTTCGGGTCAGGGTTCAGTGACTATAACGACAATGAAGACACACATGTACCGAATCATAGTCGTATTCAGACTCATAACAGTATCGAATGAAATTTCAACAGTAACAGTATGGTAATAGAAACAGTAATAGCACTTGCAATTGAAACATCACTAGCAATGGAAATCTTATGTAGTGGTTACTAGTCATAGACAGTAGTAGATCGTGCAATGATGATAAACATAACACTACCAACACAACTAGAACTAAAACAGATTATTCATATTTCTAGCAATGATTACATTAACCACAGTCGCAGTAACAGGCAAACGGAGATACGCAATCAACGTGCCAAAACATTTACTTGCAGTGGCCAAGTACCAGTGACCACAATACAGCAAACAAGCTCACTGTATCCGGTCCTGGAAACTACGGCCAAACCCGATGCGCGCCGGCTAACTGGTCCCCCCTTTCACATCAACTCGCACTGCGACTGCTTTACGCCTATAAGCACTTGGCAACCCAGGTTCCGACACCCTTTGTAAAGAACCTTTGAAAGGCACCCATTGAAAGAACATTTCTGAAAGACGCCCTGTTCGAAGACACTTCTTTAAAAGCCTTTTCAAAGGTGTCTTTAAAGCGACCCTTGGAAAGAAAGCCTCTTAAAAACTGCTTTCAAAGACGCCTCTTTAAGGGCACCTTTAAAAGGCACTCTTGAAAGCACCCTTGGACCTTTGAAATGCACCCTTTGAAAGGGCATCCCTAAAAGACACCCTGTTCCAAGACACTTCTTTTGAAAGGCCAAGTTGTGGCTATGGTGCGAAAGCCTTCAATTTTTAACCGAGTTGCAATCTGCATAGGTGTTGGGCTACCTTCAGCGCTCAAGTCCTTCTCCTGAGGTCTTGTTGGAAAGAACTTCGGTTCAGTTTTTGTATTGCAGATGGTACATTCTTTAAACTATTCTCCTCATGCGAGATAGAACCGTTAAGCACAACATATGCAACCCTACAAAGACCCTCTACCACATTATCAAAGAACCAACAGGCCAACACGCGCCCAGTCTCTGCGCCAGCATGGAGCAACAGCTTCACACATCTGAGGTCACACTTGCGAGTTGCGATGAACAGCCTCACTGCCATGGGGTTTCTGAAGCTTTCCAGATTTTGCAGAGTTTGGCGGGCTGCCTAAAAGCCGGGAAACATGGTTCGCATTCCTCCTGCTCGACGACTTTTCAACAAGAAGAACTTTTGAGAGCCGGCGAAATGATCTGAATTTCCCGGAAAAGAGAATGCCGCTAAACCCCCTTACTTAGGAGCACCGGTACTCACAGGCCTCAGAGTTTGCATGATTGGACGACTTGGGGCACTGCAACAGCGGACGCGTCAGGCAGGCAGCTACAAGCTTCTCTAGGGTGTCTTTTCTTCAGTCAACTTCCTCAGCACCTCATGCCATCAAGCTACGGCTACGATGTTCTGCGGCGCAGGCGAGGACTGCTCAACTGTGGTCCCTTCTGTCGTTGCCGGTATGACTCACCCCTTTCCAACTAGGCCATGACGATGCGGAGAAACCTCCGAAAGCCCAACCCAGCCATGTATATGCAGTATACACGACACTATCGTGCGAGAGCACCCTCCCTGAAATGACTTCTATAGCGACCAGACTAGGGTTCTATACGCTGGGCAGTTGCAACCATCTAGCAAGCGATCATTTGAAGCACTAGATGAGGATCATCAGGAGCTGGGCCGTAACGCCGAAACTTTGAAACGCATAGCCGAAATCCCCAAAGCCCTACAGATCCCTACAGCCCCACAGGCCCCCAAAACCGTATCAACCGGTACGCACTGCTTGAAGCTTCTTTGAGCACGGCAGCGCGGAGACGCCGTGGGAGCTGCAAATATTGACATCTGCCTGGGTTGCTGTTAGGGACCTCGAGGGTTAAAGGTTCAGGGTTGAGGATTCAGGGTTCCCCAAACCCTAAACCCTAACCCTTGAGAATTCAGGGTTCCCTAAACCCTAAGCTATCCGAAACCCTAAACCCTGTTCGGGGCAAGGGTTCTTACGTTACTTTGGGTTTCAAAAAGCCGTAAACCAGACACAAATGAAAACCCATCCTATATGAAGCTCTTGAAGAGCAAGCCAAGCGCCTTTGTCTGGAGGAGGAAGTCAGCCAAGTCGACGCTGTTCTGGAGCACTGCCATTTGGAGTGGCGTTACCTTTCTCTAAGGGTCCATGTACCCATCCTTTAAGGGTACCATAAGGGTTCCTTTAAGGGATCCATAGGGTTCTATAAGGGTTTGGGGTATAAGGGTCCATGTACCCATATAGAGATACATGGGCCCCAATGTACCTATATAGGGACTACATTAAGGCCAATGTATATACTATATGAGTACAAGGACCCTTAGGGTTTTGGATGCTTTGTCTGCGGGGTTTAAGAAGGTTTAATGCTAAGAGGGCTTAGGGCTTTTGGGGTTCAGGGTTTTGGATAATTATGTGTCGTTACCTTGCAGGCTGTTGGGGGCTTTCAGAGATTGTTGGGCATAGGGTTTGGGGTATACTTCCCCAATAAAGCAGAAGGTTCCAAATTTCAGATTTATACCAAGTTTGACGAACCCAGAACCGCAAGGTTAGGTAGAACTAAGCGGCAGCGCAGAATTCAGAGATCTCGGCCACCGAGCACTCGGCGACCATTGCAGTACAGGGGAGCATGTGGCTCTGGCAGTTTACCTTGGCTTTGAAGTAACCAGTGCAAAAAAAAACGTACAGACCTTTACTTCATAATTGGTTTTTTTAAAGTAACAGGTCCCAAAGTATTACTTGGATCCCAAAAGTGTGTAGAATAATAGCCTTTGATAGGTTTTGGGCCATTATTTTACCTACTTTTGAGGGTCTAGGTAAGGTACTTGGAGGGTCGGGGGACTTAGTAAGTAGGTAGTAGGTAGACTTATAAGTACCCTAAAAGGGACCCTACTGGGGGTTATGGTACTTATAAGTCCCTAAAACAACCAGTTACTAAGTCCCCCTAAACCCTAAACCCTATACCCTTATAGAATCCCTATAGACCCCTTTAAAGGACCCCTAAAGGAACCGCTTAGAGTTACTAAGTCCCCCGACCCTCCAAGTATGGTACTCCCAGTCCCAGTTACATCCGCACCAGCCTGAACCAACGCGCGCACGATGGAGAGACTGCTCCTGGGTTCCCGGCGTAGGGCTTAGGGGTTTAGGGGCTTAGGGTTTAGGGGTTTAGGGTTTAGGGGTTAGGGGTTTAGGGGTTTAGGGGTTTAGGGGTTTAGGGGTTTAGGGGTTTAGGGGTTAGGGGTTAAGGGGTTTAGGGGTATTAGGGGTTAAGGGTTTAGGGCTCTTTGAAAAGAAGCATTCCCTGTGTTTGGGCAGTGGATTTCAAGAGGAACTCCGAAAAACAAAACTAGAAACTGTGATACTACTGGGCAACCTGGACCTAGGCTCACAGCGCAGGCCACGACCAGGGGCGACAGGATCTTTGTGGCACCAGAGGCCGTGAGGGTGTACTGAGCATTGGGGTCTGCAGGCACCTCCAAGCTTGACAGGACACCATCATAGTCCTCTTCAGAGATAGCCTTGGGCTCTAAACCCTACAGTAAAAGCCAGAAAGTTGGAATATGATTATCCTAAGCACTTTATGGTAAATTATAGGGTATCCTACCCTGAATCCATATTCCAACTTTCTGGAGTTCCCTTTAAATCCTAATCCCTAAACCCTCATCATCCCTCATCCCTCAACTCTAAACCGAGGATAGCAAGCCTAGACCAGAGGATCCTCCAAGATGCAAAACAGATCCCTACTTGGAGGATCATGGGACTCAGTGAGTAGGGTTATAAGTACCCCAAAGTGAGTAGGGTTATAAGTACCCCAAAGTGAGTAAGGCTATAAGTACCCCAAAGTGAGTAGGGTTATAAGTACCCCAAAGTGAGTAAGGCTATAAGTACCCCAAAGTGAGTAGGGTTATAAGTACCCCAAAGTGAGTAAGGCTATAAGTACCCCAAAGTGAGTAGGGTTATAAGTACCCCAAAGTGAGTAAGGCTATAAGTACCCCAAAGTGAGTAGGGTTATAAGTACCCCAAAGTGAGTAAGGCTATAAGTACCCCAAAGTGAGTGAGTACCCCAAAGTGAGTAAGGCTATAAGTACCCCAAAGTGAGTAAGGCTATAAGTACCCCAAAGTGAGTAAGGCTATAAGTACCCCAAAGTGAGTAAGGCTATAAGTACCCCAAAGTGAGTAAGGCTATAAGTACCCCAAAGTGAGTAAGGCTATAAGTACCCCAAAGTGAGTAAGGCTATAAGTACCCCAAAGTGAGTAAGGCTATAAGTACCCCAAAGTGAGTAAGGCTATAAGTACCCCAAAGTGAGTAAGGCTATAAGTACCCCAAAGTGAGTAAGGCTATAAGTACCCCAAAGTGAGTAAGGCTATAAGTACCCCAAAGTGAGTAAGGCTATAAGTACCCCAAAGTGAGTAAGGCTATAAGTACCCCAAAGTGAGTAAGGCTATAAGTACCCCAAAGTGAGTAAGGCTATAAGTACCCCAAAGTGAGTAAGGCTATAAGTACCCCAAAGTGAGTAAGGCTATAAGTACCCCAAAGTGAGTAAGGTTATAAGTACCCCAAATAAGGTTATAAGTACCCCAAATAAGGTTATAAGTATAGTTGCCCTAATAATAACTCTACTTACTAAGTTCCATGATCCTTTCAGTAATATTGCCCAAGGAACCGACATAAGCTGCTGGCTCGCCGAGGTAACGTAAGGAAGTACTAGGATTTGCATCTCGGAGGGGAAACCAAGGCTCGCCCATGAAGAGGATTTCGGTACCTCCTGGCCTCCGCAACAAAGTCGCAGCCTTTGAGTCGGCAGACCCATCAGATCACTCAGGTGGTGTTTCAGGGCATCCGGGAAGGCTGATCTGCCCTGTAATGTAGCTCCTTCCACAGTCGTCACGACGTTGCCGGAGAGGCTACGAACCGAAAGCATGGCTTTTAAGGTCTGGCATTCCAGGTTCAGGCCTTTCGTTCCCGAAGCTCTGCCTGCAAATGCTCGGTTTTCATGATAATAGCCATACGATTATAGTAACGCTTCTACTTATACTGCTTATAGTTCCCCTGGTAATTCTGCGGTTCCAAAAACTCTTGTGACTACATGATTAAATTCTTTACGATCCTGCAGCAAATCAACCAGCCACAGCACGCTGCACCTACTTCGAAGGAGTCTCAGCCATCTGTATCACGAGGGCAAACATTCTTCGTGAAAGCCTTCAACAAGTGGTGGGGTAAATCCATCAATATAATCGTCTGCATGATCTAAGCTGAAAGCCGCGGAGAGTACATTTAGGGGATGAGGTGTCTCCGGGTTCAGAACCTGAAGCTTGAACTCAAACACTAGAGTCACTAGACGACCATTGTATGATTTCTTTAAGGGTTGTGTGCCCAAGTGGAGACCCTTTACACGGAATAAACCTCAAAACATGTGCTCTAGCCCGACATCAATAAAGGTATACACGATCTGCACAAAAAACTTTCCAGCCCTGTATCCCAAATCGAGGGGTGGCCTGAACCGTAAACCCTGTACCCTAAATCGCCCTGAGCCCCAAAACGGCTTTCCGGATGCCTTCTGATTCTGAGGCCGCCACGAATCCTCGCGACAGTCGTGCATTACCTGGAGAGTTGTGTCGAGCGGGATCCCTGTGGTTTAGGGTTTGGGGGGCAGGGTTTAGGCTTCCAGGTAACCCCATCCCCCTTACCTCTACCTCAACTTACCTAAGCGACAGGAAACAGTCTCGAAGAATGCGTTGCAGCCTTTATCTTTCGAGGTACACTGCTTCAACGGCTTCTGGGATGCCCAGTGACCTAGGAATTAAAAGGACTTCCTTTTTGGTGTTGGGTCACTTTATAGAAAAGGGAATAAGGGTACTACTGAACTACTGGGCATCCTAGGCTTACTTGAAAAATGCTGCGCATCTTCAGCTCGTCAGGGGTTGAGTTTGATTATACACAGGTGGGATTAAGGGTTTAGGGTTTAGGGTTTCGGGGACTCGGCTGTGGGGGTTATAGGGTGAACCCCACAGGAGAGCACGGTTTGGGATCTTTGTGCCAGGGGGGCTCGCTGTTTTAATTCCTAATATGGATGCCAACTTCACTGCGCCTTCTACAGACCCATGTGCTGAGGTTGAGGCTTAAGGAGCAGAGCCTATACAATCCATTGAATACCAAACACCTGGCTCCTGTGAGGGGATTACTGTAGGGGCCGTAGTATTTAGCATGGGGTTCTGGTGCCCAGTATACCATCATTATTATAAAGAACCTCGCCCAAAGAAAAACAAAAATATATAGGTGATTATTGAGGCCCCTAGATGAGGGTCTTGTCCAGGTTCGTAGTTCAGTATGTGTATTAAATTCTGATTACTGCTTCGTTTATTACCAAATCCTCAAAAACAATAGTGTTACTGTTATTTTCAGCATTACTGCAGCTTTTGTTATCATTATTATTATGGTTATTGTTTTTACCCCCATCAGTATTGCAATCATCTTTAGTCTTATCAACATAGATAACGCAGGCCTTGGTAATGGCCTTGGAGGCCAGGACCGGATGCAGCGTTTCGATGACGCCCTTGCGTAGCCCATCAAACAGATAGACCTTGGCACTTTGAGCACGCTTTAGCCCCGCAAAACCCACCGTTTTAAATCCATCGTAAAGCATAAAAGGAACACACAGAAAGTATGGTTTCTTGGTGTGTGAGGTTGGGGCTTTCCCTGAAGCCTACAATCAAAAACCACATCCCGTCAGACCAGCGTGACAAGTGGGACTTAACAAATCGTCTTTGGGTTTGGCGCACTGGAGCTTACCGGCATAGGGACTGTTGGACTCGGCTTTGGGGCATTGAAGTTCGCAGTCTGCATGTGAGGTGTTACCGGTTTTATATATACACGACCCTGCAGCAACCTAACTGTCACTTTTTGGAGCGAAGAGAGGCGATAGCAGCAACATTTCTCCGAACCTGCTTGTGCAAGGGAAAATTTCGGAAGATTGCCGGCGCAGTTCTCACCTGATATCGGCGTAGAATTCTGAATACGATTCACATCACGGCTGGAGCGAGCTCGGGAGTTTCTCGCTTCAGAGTTTCTGGCGAGCAAGTTTCGGATCTTACCTGTAGTCTACATCGTAGTTCCTTTTTTGGTTTAACCAGTTATATAGTAAGGATCCTACAAGGGAACCCCCAAAAAGGTGCTACAATGGAGACTACGGGCAATCAGAAGAGTTAGGACTAGACTAAGGTTTCGGGCAGTAATATTGTAGAGCAAGATTCTAATTGAAAAGCGTCAATATAGGGTTTCCAGCTTTTGTTTGAGAAGCTCCCGTGTTCTCGTCAATGGCCCGCGGTATTTGCTACAGTACTTCTGTACACTTGAACAGAGCTGAGGAAGCCGCGGCATCGGAGCATTCCAGACGGGACCCGGAGGCTTTACTGTTTTGGGTTTAGGGCTTAATGCTTTAGAGTTTTGGGTTTAGGCTTGGTGAATATTTCAAGGTCGGCTTAGGGTTGAAAATGGGCTTCGCTGTCAGGGCGCTCACCATCCGGGTGCCTTTTCTGTAGACAGGCTTGTGCTCCGTTCCTTCTCAAACAGAAGGTGCAAGTGGGAGTTGTTCCGGATTGGGCCCCTGTCTAAAGCGAGATCTCGCGTGTTTTCGAGACAAGTATATAACAGCGAAAGGAGCCCTACTTGGAACAACAGCCGAAGAGCTTGCAATGGCATTACGACTAGACACAGCTATCTGATTGCGGGACTGCCGTGGTGCAATGCAGCACTCTCGGAACTTGAGTTGACTGGCGCACTCGAGCACCATCAGGCAAACAATCGCCAGGATGTCTGCAACAGGGACCATTCAGCGTGAACCCTCAACAAATACGCGGAAAGCCTACGCAACTTATAAACACCATCGACTCAGTTCCGTTTGACGAGGGCGCATGTTGATGCCAGCAATCAGCATCTGGAGAGCCAAACCAAGCGTCATGCCTCGGATTCTCATATGCGCTCACAGCTAAACCGTAAACGAGGCGTCGATTTCAACAGTCCAAAAAACATTTGAAACTAGGGCTGTGTTTTGAACAGATAAGGGATATTTCCAAAAATCCCAAATCGATACCTAGTATAAACCTAAACCCAAAACCCAAAACCCTGAACTCTAGTCACACCGAGTCACACTGGTTTAGGGCTCATGGTTTAGGACCCCAAGCCCCGATCCGCCTGCGACCTAATCTGCGAGGCTCCGAGAGCTGGAGTTTAGGGTTTAGGGTTTAGGGGCTTGGGGGTTTAAGAGTTTAGAGGTTAGGGTTTTAGGGTTTAAGGTTTAGGGGATCAGGGTTTATAGGGTTTATAGGGTTTAAGGTTTCGGGGTTTAGGGTTTTTTGGGGTTTAGGGTTGTTTGGAGGTTTAGGGTTACGGGCTTAGGTGACGCTTTTAATGTAGAACACCGAGTTAAAGTAAAGACTACTATAAACTCTGAACCATATAAGCCCCAAGCCATAGAAACCTACATAAATAGGACAAGTATCCTGACGCTAAACCCTACTAAGGAACAATGCAGGCCATAAGCGGCGGAGGAAGATCTCCAGCCGGCAACAATGTAAGTTTTGGGTTTTGGAGGGTTCAGGGCGCAATAGCTTAGGGTTTATAAGGGTTAATTCAAGGTTTAGGGTTCAATATTTTGCAGCTTAACGTTGAAGGTGGCATACATGTAGTTTTGCGGCTTGGGGATTAAGGCTAGGTAGTTTAGGGTTTAGGGTTGGCGGTTGTGTAAATTATAGGCATTAGGGTTAGGGAGTTGCATAACTTAGGGTTTCAAGCTTATGCTTAGAGATGTGTGCTGCCGGTCGGAGCGGTGATTGGACGCCTTCGGAGACAAGATGCAGATAAGGCACAGAGTCATAGTTTCCACCACCGTCAACGCATCTGCACTGCTGGCAGATATCTGGCCAGGGCTTAGTATCATCCGAAAACATCTAAGCCCTGAACGTAAAACCCCCATCATCAAGGGCTAGACCCTTGGGGGCAAAGCTGAAACGACGGATTCTCAAGCCTCAGGAAGAGGCTCCTGTAAACTGCATCGCTAAGGCAATCTTCTTAGTCATGCATCTAGGGTTTAGGCGGCTTAGGCGGTTTACGCTTTAAGGTGTGGGTGTTGCGTTCATTTCATTCTCCGAACGGAGGTTTGGTGTATATACTATGTTACGACTATATAGGGGCGATAAGGCAACAGTCGTAGTGAGACTTCAGACCTGTGAGGAGGCTGGGCCCCACCCTAAACCCTGAACTCTACCAGACTAAACTATATAACAGATACACCATCCGCAATCCCCACATTTTCAGCACGAGTCAGAAATTCAGTGTGCTCCCCCTGCCTCGGGCGGTATCGTTGTGGCAGCTATGCGCAGGGCACGGACACCGGGGAACAAGGCTCGTCATCGAAAGCCTGAATATGGAATGTGCAATCGTTCTGGGGAGGTTCGTGTCCCGCTTCAGGCTTTTGGCTTGGGGTTTCACGATGCGAGATGATCTGTGTTGGGGTGCGTGCGGGTTGTGTGCTAGGATGGCAAAATGCCGAAATCTCTGTTGTAGTACATGTAGGATCCCATTGTTTCGGGCTGACATTCGGAGTCTCGTAGTTTAGCTGCTGAAAGCACTGCTCCCTAGATGTTAGGACGATTACTGACGTTTGCACCCGTATATCAACCGAACCTGCACCAAAATGGTGGTGCTAACCAAGCATGCTTCTAGTCCTAGTCCGAATACCCAAGGATAAACGCAACAAGCCTATGGTGACACGAAGAAGACCAAGACGAGGGGGAGGAGGAGGAGGAGGAGGAGGAGGAGGAGGAGGAGGAGGAGGAGGAGGAGGAGGAGGAGGAGGAGGAGGAGCCCTGGCCCCTTTCACCGCAAGGTTACAGTACATTGTCTTGGAAATATATGAAAGTAAGCTATAAGATGCTATGATACTATGTCAAGCTAGCTGAGTATATCTTGGAAATATGTTAGAGTACGTAAGCTCTGTGACAATGATAACTACTATGCTAGGTTAGATTATGCTACATATATCAAAGGCTCTTCAAGACCTATATGGGAGTTTCGGAGAATTGGGAGGGGGGTGAGGGTACCATATTTTTGGGTTCTTATAATATGGATCCTAATATTGAGGGTGCCATATTGGGGTCCCCAATTTTCGGAAACTCCCATATGGGTAGTTGTCAAAATTATGGCCCCTTTTTGGGTACCGGTACCCTAAATATTAGGTGCCGTATTATAAGAAGGACCCAAAAAGGGATCCTATTTTAGACAACCGCCCATATACTTTGATCCCAAAGTACCTACATAGGGACTACTTCAAGGCTGATGTATATCCCCTTCATGCTGCATCAGTCCCGGTGTGGGCAACAAACCCCTCATGCTTCGGACAAGTGCTGAACAGCATCTGGGTTAAGAATGCTTCAGATGCAGGGAAAAAACCACTTGTGGGAGAAAAGCCCTGCATCCCGGAAACAAAACGGTAGAGTACAGGAGGCCACGGGAGCAAGACCAGCCAGTTCGGTACAGCACCCCGCCTCTACTACGCTGGGTACTCCCGCGCGCAGCTTTACAGCGGCCAGCTCTACAGCAGCGGAGAACCGCGAGTGGAAGACGAAGCTGCGCTCGTCCACCCCTCCGCTCTCCCTACGCCGGGTCCTCCCGAACGCAGCGCTCCCCTATTTACCCCCTATTTACGGAAACCCCCATATAAGGACCAGGACCAGGACAAAGGGCAAGATATACTTTGTCCTTAAAGTAGTCCCTATATAGGTACTTCTGGGCCAAGGTATATACTATTTGGTTACATGGACCCTTACGGTTATACTTTAGAATCCTACTATATAGATCCCTAATAGAGCCCTTTAAGGAAACCTTTAGAATCCTATTATAGATCCCTTACAGGGCTAAGGACCAGGACCAGGACAAAGGACCAGGAGAAGCCGTGCCTTGACCTCCGACGCACAGTCTGAAGCCTTGGGCGTGGCAACCAGGCGTCGCAAGGCGTCCCAGTTGACCTGTGGATTTAGGGCTTTAGGGGTTTAGGGCTTAGCGTCTTTTTGTTGGGGTTTAGGGTTTGGGGTTCATATATTATAGGGGCTTAGGGTCAAGCGTCTAGGGTTTAGGGTCTAGGTTTTAAGGTTTACCCTGTACGTCAACGGGCTCGTTAAACATGCCTGTTAGTGTTATGACGCAACGTGCTCGTTTCACCCGATGCATAAAAAACCCTCTTGGGGGCTGAGATTGGCAATATGTCGTTTTCAACGATTCTAGTGTGAGGTTTCTGGAATTTACAATTGGGTTTCTGCCGTTTTCAAGGAATCTAGTGTGAAATTTCTGGGATTACCAATTGGGTTTCATGGTTTTAATACCAGGAACAGGTCTTGATTATAATGGTTCCAATATGCAAAAAACCTGAATCCCAGACCCATAATTCCCTGAAAGATCCTGATCCCAGTGCTCCGAGATGCCGAGATTCGCAGCTTCAGACGCTCCGAAGCAGGGAAGATGATCAGATGCAAACGATAATTTGGAGGATTTCAACTTGCAAGGTCTAGGACCCAAGCTCGGAAACTCCTGAAATCGAAGGCCTTTTAGTTAGTTCCGGTCCCTGTTATAGAGACTTTTAAGCCGCAGAATTGGGGTTATAAGTCCTCTCATACGGGATTCTAATACCTACATACATATATTATAATTATAATATATATATGTATGTAGTTAATCCCATATGAGAGGACTTATAACCCCAATTCATTATCCTAGAACTACCCATGAACCTCCAGGTCACCCCGGAAGCCGAGACACGCGACCCTAAAACGTGAACCCTAACTCGTACCCTAAACCTCAAACGATAGCACCGTCATATAGGGGTCTGACATTTTAAGGGGAGTTCTAGAGTGGTGTACGTAATGTAGTCGACAGCTGCCATGCTCCTTGCCGGCATGTGATATATCCCTGATTTATGCAAATATCGCCGGGCCGAAGCTCAGCTGCAAGTGGAGTTTAGAAAGAGGGGTGTGGCACTATGCGTGATGCTAGGCTCCATTCTGTCTACATGTTTCCCGAGGAAGCTTGGGTATAATTATCCATGGATGTGGTGTATGATCCTGGGATCTTCCGTGGGCCGAATCTGAGCAGCAATTGCGACTGGATAAATTTTAAAGGTGCCCTGATAAATATATTATTACAACCCATGTTGTTACCCATTTGCTTGCCCAGGGCCGTGGTGGTCCTATGAAACGAGCTTTGGCACGCCGAAGCTCGGTGGCAGCTGCATGTGCAGGGGAAGGGGCCGTATTATGTGGTCTGTTCGAATTTGTGAGAGTGCTAAGGACATGAGGAAAGAATATCAGATGCCTGGGTGGATGATCTTTTATCAGGTGGTTCTGGCGTGGTTAGATGCATGCAGCAGTCTTCGAATCTTTTGGTCTGCACTTGCGCTTGCATATGTGCTGCAATCTGGGTCAGGCAGCGTCGGTACCTTGCATGTCGCAACAGATCTAATACAGAGGTCAGTGGAAGTCTCGAAGCAAAATTAATAATCACATTCTGGGGCTTGAAGGTTCCAATGCCCTAATAATATGTATCCTGGGGCAAGTTTTGAAGTGCAGGGTCAGCCTAGCTAGATCGTGGCATGGGCGCCACAAAGCCGAACCCTCGAACGGTGCTCTTCCTGAAGGCCTGCTTGCATTAATTTTATTCCTGTTTCTCTCACACATGATCTCTCTGATTATCTCTCTTCTCTTTCTCACTGCATGCTGCGCACATGTCTTCCTATAATATTCTCACCGGGCAGGAACTCTACAAGAGCTTCCTGTCCGATGAAGACTTTGTGACGAAGCGGTTTGAGGCCATCTGCAGAGAGCAGAGCGTCGGGCCCAAGAAACTCGCTCGATGTCTGAAGCGTGGTGTTGCTGCTCTGCTTAAAATCATATGTGTACATGTAGGATTGTTGTTCTTTGTATATATATTAGGTGCTAGCTATAGCTGTCTTCCCAAAATTAAGGTGCCCGTGACGTTTAGCTTGGTTGACGTCAAAGGCCGCAGCATCACAGAGCATGATGCCACATGGCTGATTTATGCGGATCATAATCAGGGTGGCCGTTGGAACAATATATATGCATTTGTGCTTAGCTCAGGTGCAGGAGAATACCACCAACTACGAGTTTCTTTCCAACTACTTGGGCTTATTCCCGGTGATCCCGACCCAGAAGGAATCTCAGGCCATTCACGAATCAGTGGAGTGATGATCTATCATGGAATTATGCACTGCATGCAGGAAGCACTTTGCAGTGTGGCAGTGGACCATGGCATTGTTTCGAAGAACATTACGAAAGGGCAGCTCAAGGACTGGATATCCTTAAAAAAGAAACCCTAAAAAAGGCACCTAAACCAAAACCCCATAGGAACATTTGCAATGGTCCCTGAAGCACTGACTCAAACCCCCAACTCCTAAACCCCATATCCCTGGAGTATCCCTTAGGGAATCGAAACGTTCACCCCAAACCCCAGGCCCATATCCCTGGAGTATCCCTATAATTACGGAACCCTTCACCCAAAAACCCAGGAGCCCTGATAATAAAGCCTAGGCCAGGACCCCTAAACGAAATCTTCAACCCCAATCAGCTGTGAAGCACCACTCGAGCTCGCAGGATTGGGCGTCGATCGAAGGCGGCCTGCACCGGGCACTCGGGGCTTATGTGCACCGGCGGCTCGGAGCCAACTCCGGGGCAAGGCCGGGTTCAAGTTTGTAGCCTACATACAAAATAACCCTGTGTTGTCTGCTAGGGGTGGCCACGATCGTATGGCGCTTTTGAAACGAATCGTCAAGACGGTCCGAGGAATGGATCCAGAGGCTAGGAGTACTTCAATTCTTCATTCCAATATATGTTTCTTTCGTTGTGATCCTCAGGCTGATGGCAAGAAACTGCCGTATGGAATGGACACTGACGAAACGCAAGTGTTGGCAGGACTGTACGTGTAATCCCTGCAATCTATATTCTGCTTTAATTAAACTGTCTGCAGGAGCAGAAGATTCAGACGACGATGTGATTATTGTCGAGCCCCACAAGAGAACTACAAGGTGCGTCTTTGTGAGCGCGAGAGACAGACAGAGAGAGACAGAGAGAGAAATAGAGAGAGAAATAGATTATACCAAATCATGTACAAGCTAATCAACCTGTTTGTCAGGACGATGGCAGGGTGCCGCTGACTTCGAGACCGTGGCCAATCTGGCAGACGTTAGATCAAAGGCTGGCTGAAGCCGACAAACTGGTCGAGGAGCTGGAGAAGAAGACAGGGCCCTTAAGTGACAACGTCTTGCAGGTGGGTTGTACTGCTAAATCGTTCAATGTTTCTACTCTCTCTCTCTCTATATATATATATATATATATATATTATGCAATTCGAGGAGCAAACAAAGCTTCGAAAAACCATACGTGAAGGCCCAGCAGAAGATGAAGCTGATGAGGACCGGGGCCCCGAATCCAAAGGCAAGCCCAAAGCTAAAGCGAAAGGAAAGGCAAAGGCAAAAAGCAAAGCAAAAGCAAAAGCAAAAGCAAAAGCAAAAGCAGAAGCAACAGCAGAGACCAACGCCGTGTTGGAAGATGACAGGGAAGCAGATGAGGTGTTGAGTGAGGCTTTGGAGCTAGAGAAAGAAGAAGAGCAGGTGAAGAATGATGTTCGTGAAGAAGCCGATGAAGATCAAAAGAAGAAGGCTAAGAAGGGCAAAGGAAAGAAAAAGAAAGGTAGAAAGAGCAAAGAATGTCATGATGAAGCAGAGTGTGAGGCAAAAGGCGAAGGAGAGCATGCTGCAGGAGGGTTTGAGGAAAAAGCCGAAGGAAAGGATGATGCAGCAGGGTTTGAGGAAGAAGCCCAAGGAAAGGATGATGCAGCAGGATGTGGGGGTGGTGCAGATCATGCCAAACGCCAGAAAGGTGTAAAGCGCCGCCTCGAGTTCGAGCACTGCAGCGAAGAGCCGTGGCCACAAGTGGAGGCCATTTGCAAATAATATGTCATGGCTACCGGGATACGTATGTATGGTATTCATGATCATAATATGATCTGTATATATAATTTAAATAAATATATATATATATACAATATATTGTATCTATATATTAATTATATGTACGTATATATACCACAAGTACGTGTATCTATGTGTTTTAAGAATTATAATAACTTATTCCCTAAACCCCAAAGCCCCAAAATTAAGTTCCGTCCAGGAGCAGCCGGCTTCCAGCTGCACGTGGGACGCAATGGATGCAGATGGCGAGCCACCTGCTGGTGTGGTTGTGAAGAAAAAAAGAAAGATGAAAAAGAAGGGTGGCAGGAAGTCCAAAAAAGTTGTGGGAAGCACCCCACCGAGAAAGAATGACAATGAGGCAGAAGATGAGCCCCAGCAGGACTGAAGAACCTGAACCCCTACTGTAATTGAAACCTCCCATAAACTCGAATTGCAAGAAGATCTAATTATAAATCGCTAGAATAGCTTGTCTTCTACAGGAGCCGGCTGGATCCCCTGTTGGGCTGCTGCGACCTCACAAGTCGACTGGATGGACCCCTCGGCTAGCCAAGTGTAAGAGAAAGTCCAAGCCAAAGTACGACGCCGACAACCCCATGCCCAAGTCAAGACAACAGATTGAGGCAGGGACCGCTACGCATGTGTACATGTTCTTATATAGATTTCCTGTTGAACACAATCCTGCAAAACTTACGCATTATCACTGTGACAAGGCGAAGAAAGACTCGGTTCTCCACGACCTCCGACAGCTGCGGTTGTTGGACAACAGTATGCTGCTGCCGACTGACTTTTCGGACATTGCGTGGCTTGCCATTAATCATCTTTACTTAAAGGCTCATGGGACTTAGTAAGTAAGGTTATAAGTAGGTTATAATTAGGATAACCCCACTTAGGGGACTTATATATAACCCCAGTTATAACCTACATTACTAAGTCCCATGATCCTCTAAGTAAGTTGGGCTTCTGCTTCGGGTCGTGTTTCCTGTGTATTACAAATGTGGTTTGTATCCAAGGTCCTTTACGCTGAATCCCTCCCCGAAGGTGCAGGAGGAGAACAAGGATGGTGGTGCACGCTCCATCCAAACTTTGCAGTTGGGATGCACACTACGTACATTGTCACTACATGAGATCATAGATACATGTTTCCTACAAGTTTACAATGATGTTCAGCCAAGGCTCCAAGGTGGCTTTTATGTGAGCAAAGTTCCACCTGAACGTCTCCGAGCCATCAACAAATACACCTCCGATGCCAACCTGAAGGCCTGCTGCCTTTGTGACCATGGGGTTTTCTATTAGACAACATAAATAGGGGTTTTGAGGGGATCGGACACAGACTCAGGCCCTGAACCATCATCCGAAAATACCCCAATGATAAGCCCAAAGAAACAACAGATTTTTTTGCATCCCAGCGCCGGTGGTATATAGTCTGATATATCGACTAGCATACATTCAATGTCAGACTGCCTCGGGATATCGAGCCGGTCGATTGCGAGCTGGACCAGCAAAATAAGGACGGTTCATCACGAGCTCATACAAGCGGCGACACATCCGCACCAACATTCGGCCAACGAAATCACAGGCTCTGTAAGACACGACGATGCAAGGCGGCGGCATTGCTCTCTCCAGTTGTTGTACACGTTGTTCGAGATCGTGCACATGCCTAGATATAAGTGACCATGTGCTCGTGCTGGAACCCGCACCGTCCATACCATCACTGGAGCTTCCATCAGCAAGTGCAATTTCGAAATCCATGGCGGCCAGATGTGCCGAGGAATCCTACGTGTATTACTAATTTACTAATTATACCCGTACATATGAAAGTCGTGCTTCCTCCATACTTTCCAATCTAGAATTCTTATAAGATGTATTTGGATTGTTGCAGGCGAACAAGAACGAGGGTGTGAGCCTGGCTTGGAAGAAGGGCGATTTGGGGGATCTTCAACGAGTGTGCCCCGGCTGCTCTTCGAAGTCAGATCCATGCACTTATGAGATCCCCGATCAGATCCTGATACCCCGATTTCCAGGTACAGACTTGCGAAAAAAGTGGCTGGGTGGCTGAAGCCATACTGGCCTCTTCCGGCGCCCAAGACGTAGGCCACAGGACAGCAGCTACCACCCAGGTTCACAGCTACCTTGCAAAGCTGCTGTTGGTGTACAGCAGGGATTGAGCAGGCTACCATAGAGGGAGTAATAAGGTTTGCCTAGACCTATATATATACACATATATATATATATATATACACTGGTATGCGCTTAGGGTGTAAGTTGAGAACACTTGTGCCGCCTGTACACCCAATTCGGACTGGGACAGTCTTGTTGACTTTCAACGAGAGATGCAAAAAAATGAGATATCGTCTCGCACATGCATGTCTTGGTATGGGGCGAGGAATGAGTTTCAGCAGGTATACCTACTACGTATAGTGGAACCGTATGCCAGGTCTGCTCCGGCTTGTGATTGGAGATCGCTAGCTATGGGGTTAGACGAAATAGGAATTCCAAGCCAGCATAGTAACCAAGTCCCCCAACCCTATAATTATCCTATTAGTTATTTTAATGTCTCTATATATATATGTATATATAGAATATATATATAAAGATAGTTTCCATATATAACGTACACCCTCACCCTGGACACCCTAAATAGATCCCACCAACAAAACCTGGCCGGATTTAAATCCATGGATCGCTTTCCGCAAAGCAGCCCATTGTCACTGTCGGCATCAGCGGCAGCACTCCTGGTCATGATGGGGGCTCACTCAGCATTGTAGCTCATCTGGACATATTCATGTCCCAATATTGCAATGCAACTACAATTCAAAAGCCCGAGACCTGCTAGAGCTACACAAGGATCCAAGTGGCGGACTACGTGGCCCAGAATTCTCCGCCAAACATGAGCTTTCGGGTCACGGCCTCGTGTTATAGTACATACGCTATATAATAAGCTAGTCTGCGACCCAGGACCTTATGCACTACGACATGTTTGCCGGGGCACGAAACATGCAAAGAGCATACTGTGCCTTGTTTGCAGCAGATCCTGTGTATGGCCGTCTTGCATTCTACGTGTTCATTCATGTTTGCGCATGCACTCAGGTCGGGACGGCATGAGGAGGCCTCTCATCTGCAATTGAATTGTCCCTATCTACCTTCTAAAGTAATACTAATACTAAAATTGCTCTAGCTCTCAATCGCGAGGAGGGTATGATTTGAAGCTAAGTGACTATATGGATATGACACTTCGCATCGACGATGATATCTGCACCACGCTCCTTGGATGGCAGTCGCAAGCAATAATGCAGTGTCATGATGCATAGAATATTAGAGCTAAGGGTTGGCTTTATATCAGCTGTTCGCTGCATCTTGAAGCTGAAGCCTCTGGCCTTGGCAACAATTGGATTGCCCTGTGGATCCTTTGTTTGGATTAATTCAGCAACATCAAAGAGATCAGCAGCACGTCCTTATGGCAATGAAGATCTGCCACATGTCGCCAAAGGCAACAAGTTGCTTGGATAGAAAGATGATCAAGTGAACTGGTGAACCATGGGCTTCATGTGAATTATGATCCCTGCTGTTATCTGAGGATTGCAGCACGGGTGTGCTTGTTGCTTCTTTTGCTCACGGCACGACGAGTTCTCTTCATGCTTGAACAACCGTTTTCTTCCAAGCTGGAGTTGCTGCCGTTTGTGCGTGATGTGTTCGACATGATCAGCGAGGTTATCCCTGTACACAGGGTGTTCTTGCCGAGCCCTCTGACAATGTTGTGTGATGCATGCTCACCCATGTACTTCATCACTCCTTGTACCATGATCAGTGCACTCTAAGTTGGATGGGCAACTATGGACACTTCAGCTGCAAGGGCTCCCTAGCCTACAGCAACCTGTCAATGCCTCATGTGAGTCCTGACCAGTCTAGCAAGCACACAATTGCATCATCATCCTCAACTTCCAAAATTCCCGACCAAGGCCCTTTATTGGACGTTTGGGCAAGAAGCTGTCCAATGCACGTCGAGAAAGGCTCCGTCTTTCCTCACATGGGGTGGTTCATCGAAGGGTCAGGCATGGCAGAGTAGCTGTGATGCTTGGCTTGGAATTCTAATATATAATTATAATGCATATGTCTAGTGTAGAGAACTGGGCCCTGACCCCAACTGCAACTCCTGTGCTGGCCCAGGACTGGTGACAGGCTATTGAAGAAAACGCAGGAGTACCCGCGCAAGTTCTGCAAGAAAATCTTGCGGTTGCATTTAAAATCCGTGGATTCTTGCTGTCTCCATATGGGAAGCCATCTTAGTTGAAATCTATTCTTTTTATAACGAACCCGTAATAATTCAATCCCAGGAGCTTGTAAACCCCAACCCAGTCGCGAAATCTGTGTATGTGCCAAGGAGCGGCATGGGAAGAAACTTCAGAAGAAAATGGACTCTGGCCCACGGCTTCTCTTGGGGAGGAGCCAGGCTGGGGAGTAGGATGTCATTAATAATCTAATTATACTTATATATTTATTAGGGTTATAATTATAGAGTAATATAAGGGATTCGAACTGGACTTCAGGTCAGGTTGGGGGTGATGGGGAAAGCCCAGGCTGTAGCTAGTTTTATAATAACTGACGATATTATATAATTGATATATGCCCTGGGTTTCAAACAGCGGGCTTGGGTTTCCTCATATTCGCTACAGCTATACATGCCAGGCTCTAGCTAGTTGATGAACTTGAGGGCTTCTCTTGGGGAGGAGCCAGGCTGGGGAGTAGGATGTCATTAATAATCTAATTCTACTTATAGTTAGGGTTATAATTATATAGATTATAATATAAGGGATTCGAACTGGACTTCAGGTCAGGTTGGGGGTGATGGGGAAAGCCCAGGCTGTAGCTAGTTTTATAATAACTGACGATATTATATAATTGATATATGCCCTGGGTTTCAAACAGCGGGCTTGGGTTTCCTCATATTCGCTACAGCTATACATGCCAGGCTCTAGCTAGTTGATGAACTTGAATATAAATATATTATAATATATTTATACTCAAGTTCATCAACTAGCTAGAGCCTGGCATGTATAGCTTATATATGGGATTGGAAATTATAATGTGTTCTTTGTTATAGGTCTTAGGGTTTCAGCTTGGCTTGGAGTATCGATACCTGGAGCTGGCATGGGCTTTCATTCAGAAAAAAGGTGGTTATTATTACACACGCCCGCCTTCTAATTATATTGATATAGGGAACCTAGGGTCTGGGGTTGGCTTCGAGTATCAGTTATTTCTAGATTTATTATCATAGATATATATCTAGATATACCCTAGGGGTAGGGTTTAGGGGTTGAATTCCAGTACGTGTCGATACCTAGAATTGGGTAGGCACAGTCTGGGTTTATATGGACTTTGGGGGCAAGCGGCTATTATATACCCTGGATAAGGATCAATACTAATCTGTGCAGGTGGCAGCGGCACCAGCCTGGGCTTCTGCAGATATGGATGAGATTCTGCAATTCCTCGGAGCAGAGCAGCTTCTGGGTCGATATCACCCGGTGGCTGAGGGCTTGTAGCTAGAGCCGTGTACAAGAGTGCAGGGTTCCGGCACTCATTATTGCAAATTGGAGGGGGCCTGGGTTACATATTTGGTTCCAATTTGGAGGGCCTGCACTCTTGAAATACACTGATGGGCTCCGTGTGCAGCTCCGTCCGTGGCTTCGGGGGCCTGGTTCCTAAACCCGCAATATGCTGTTGACTGCTAGGAACGATACTATTTTCATATAAATAGCAGAGTTTGGGCCAGGACCCGGGGAGCGTGACTTTAGCGTGACTCTAGCGTGACTCTAGCGTGATTCTTCCGTGACTGTGCTTAAGAGCAGTATTACAGGGAGCGTGACTCTAGCGTGACTCTAGCGTGACTCTAGCGTGACTCCAGTGTGACTCTTCAGTGTGTGAGCCTCATACATTCCCTGCTGCAGCATTTTCTTATCTAGCGAGTGAAGTTCTGGCTGGTTCCAAGATCACCAGGTTCTCAGCAGATGCCGCAGACACTCGACCCAACTACGTCATATATAATGTGTACATGTGCCCCTGCCTAGTGTCCCTTTGTAGATCCCCTTTGTGTTAACATGCCCAAGCCGGCTCTCAGTGTTGAACAAGCGCTGGCTGCTGTTGAAGAGTTAAGAAAGAGAGCTCTGAAAGGACAGCCCGACAAGTAATTCTGATTGTCTAACATGTACCAAGTTGAAGATTCGGAGCTTTGCATTGATGCTGTATTCTATTCTGTGATTTTGCCAGGAACTTCCTATGAGGAGGCAAATGCAAAGAAAGATGATGAACAAGCAAAAGAAGCCGAAGCAAACAGAGCAGTGAAGCAGGAGGTTAAAACACCAGCACGTGCAAAAGAGGATCCTGGAGTCTGCCCAGTGGCAGGCGACCAGGAGGCAAGGACACCGAACTCCAAGACAGCAGCAGCACGAGGTCGCAGCGAGGAGCCCCGCACCCCTAATAAGAGTGCAGGCAAGCTGGGCAGCAACAAAAAGGTCCGCTCAGCAAAGCGCCGAAGGGTGCGAGGCAAGACCCCGGATGAAAGCGCAGAGACAGCGAAGAGCAAAACTCCAGAAAAGCTTGCAGAAGCCGCCCCGCCAGAGCCGAGCAAGACACCCAAGAGCAAAACGCCGAGTCCAGAAAAGCCTGCAGAAGCCGCCGTGCCAGAGCCCAGCAAGACACCCAAGAGCAAGACGCCGAGTCCAGAAAAGCCTGCAGAAGCCGCCAGTGCAGAGCCAGCAAGCAAAACCCCGAAGAGCAAAACACCGACTCCACAAAAGGCCGCAGAAGCAGACCCCGCAGAGCCAAGCAAGACACCGAAGAGCAAGCTAAGGACAGCTACGCCAGAAAAGCAAGCAGAAGCCGCCAGTGCAGAGCGAACCAAGACACCCAAGAGCAAAACACCGACTCCACAAAAGGATGCAGGACCCGAGCCCGCAGACCGAAGCAAGACTCCCAAGAGACGCAAGAGCAAAGCATCGACTACACCGAAGAGCAAAACCCCGAGTCCAGAAAAGCCTGCAGAAGCCGCCAGTGCAGAGCCAAGCAAGACACCCAAGAGCAAAACACCGAGTCCAGCAAAGGCCGCAGATGGGACCAGCCAGACACCGCGATCCACGAGCAAAGCATCCAGGGCCAGTCCGAAGAGCCAGTGCAGTGGAAAGCGCCGCCACAGTAGCCCAACAAAGGGGATGTCACCTGCTTCCTCGACCTCTGCTTGGAAGGCCTGTTATCTTAGATTATTCTCGTTTGATTTCTCCTAGATCGATATATCAACCCGAATGCCCTGGAACCCTAGCTATACGACACACCCCTGCACCTAAAGCCCCAAGCCCTCATCCCGGAACCTAAAACCAACAATCATATACATTATATTATAATGATATTAGAATAAACCCCGAACCCCGCAGGATCTATAATAATCCTTTTTTTTTAAGCCTGCAGCCCGCTAGTTGTCTTTTATCATCCCTCCTGAACCAAACCCATTAACCCCAGATGCCTGGCCAGGATGAGGATGAAGGAAGCATGCCGAAGTTCAGGAGGTCGTCCACTGTGCCTTGGATTTAGTATTCTAAGGGCTACTTAAGATTAACCATGGCCGTTGTGGTATCTGGTTGCTATGTGCATTGCAGGATGCATGCTGTATCCACGACAATCTTGCGACTCTGACTCCTGTGTTAGAGCACATTGTCTGGAGCTGCAATCAGGCGTGCACTGGTTTATATCCAACCGTGTCGAGAACTGGCTCTGCTTTGACTGGAATGAAAGCAAAGAAGGCGGGCCAAAAGTTTTCGGGTGATACCCGGTACGTGTGTGCTGAGCTGAGGGGTGACTGGAAGTGGCATGAGCGCACTTTGCGACTGCTGCGGACCCCGGTGTCGAAGAAGTGCTGCTTTCTGTGTAACGCCGAAGCATCCGATGCCCCACTTCGCTATTATGATCATGGTGATGGAGCAGCATGGAGGCATACACTGTTTGACACTGCAGACTTTCTTCGGCGGGCTCTTCGGCCTGGACAAGTCAGAATCTTGGCTTTGATTTAGAAAACAGCCTGCTTTCGTCAATTCAAATCACAGCCCAAACCACACCAGTCTTGAAGGCCCTCTGACTCTGCTGACGGGCTTCGATGTATCCATGATCAAGTTTTGCAGCATGCATGTCTGCAACCTGGGATTGGTGCACACAGCAAGTGGCGGTGCATTGTGCCCAATTTGCATTCTACAAGTCTTCTGATTTTTTGTCGACTCACTGCACACCGCAGGGTTGCGAGAATTATAATTCATAGTCATGATCAGAGAAATCTAAGGGAAGCTTTGCTACGGGAGGGCCACTTCGGGCCTTACGACCCTGACGATCTGAAGGCATTGCTGGAAACAGCCTATGGCGAGTTTCAGGTTTGGCGCCGGGCCAACAAAATTGCTTGCTCCCAGCGATCTTTCGCGCCACGGCATTTGAAGAAGCGGGTGCATGGGTACTACCTGACGACCAAAGCTTATAATGCCCGCATCGTGATGTTGTGGTTGGCAAGCAAATTGCAAGATGTTGCCCGGCAAGCAGCTGCGAGCCAGAGCATTCGTGTGCATGCCACGGCACTGCAGCTCTGCTGATTTGCCCAAACCCTCAAAAGGAATGTGGTTCGTGTTTAATTTCAATAGTTGGGCAATTCCCAAACCCTCAAAAGGAATGAGGTTCTTGCAATGGATAGTCTAATAATCTAATTTTCAATACTTGATATACGGTTTTGACACCACAAATAATTTAATCCGGGCAGCTGATCACGAGGACTGCCTTCTCCAACTGGTTCAGCAGCAATGAGAAGGCGAAGCGCTTCTTGCAGCTTCCATGGCACCGAGCAATTTATTTCAGTTTGTTTTAGAATCGTGCCGAAAGAGATATAAATATATTGCATAAGAACTATATAGCTAAGTTCTTATGCAATATACTTATATCTCTTTCGGCACAGTCCCTGACCTAGCTATAGACATGTGCTCATGAGGACCCCGGCCCAAAGCCAAGAAATTTATGCCAATGGAATGCTCTTTCTCAGATGCCATCTGCAATTGACACGAATGTCGCATCGGCTCCTTCGCTCTTATTATATTTGTTCTGTATATAGTGAAATTTGATTTCTAGATTATTTATAAGTTATAGTAGCTAATAATAATTCACACTCCCACCTACCCCGAAACAATCGGCTCAGGCTGCAAATCTTCTCTTGGATCTTGAAACCGAAGTTTCATGCAACTTGGCTTTATGAGTAGTTGGGTGGTTGTACTACGATGCTGGTGCTATTGGACTCTCATGCTCAGGCCATGCTCCATCTCCTGGAGCAAAGCAAATCATGGCGATTCCTAGCTGAAAGTCTTGAACACATTCTGGCTTTCTATTTCAGACTGTACGGATATAGAACCGGAGATCCTATGCATATTTCTTTCGATCCCTGATCAGGTTACAACACACGTTATACACATTGCTTTGCTGGTGAAGATGCAATGGGCTGGCTCAAACGAATCTTGGGATTAATTTCATTATCACTTCTACGTCTTGCTTGAAAACCAGGACTCCAGGGGGGATTTCCTTTTAATATTTCATGCTCATGAGCATCAGATATCTGAGGGGTCAGTCTGCGTGCTCCTCGCAAGCCTGGTGCATTCAATCGCTGGGTTATGCGGATGGGAATCTTGAAGATTGTGGCGTCAAAGCGTCGTTTGACCAGGATGCTCGGCCACAAGTATATATATCCTGCCGAATTCGAACTGTCATGCTAAGCCGTATGATTAAGCCGGGATCTGCCAAGCCCTGAAACCCCAGCCCCAGCCCTGAAACCCCAGCCCCAGAATTGCACGTCCCAGACCAGCCCAGGCGCGAGCGCGATCGAGGATGGAATCGCTAAGCCGTGTGATCCAGCCGCACATTGGCAAAATAGGAATAATTCCTGTAATCCCTCGTAACATTTATATCTTTGTAATTCCCAAGCCCAGGCAAAAAAAATCTGGACAACCATGGATCCGGAGTGATGAGCTGCCTGCTCTGGAGGACTGGCGATTCAATGGATGCATATGAATCCCGGCTTAGTTCCAAGTATGTTTCTAATTTGGGCTCTTTTTTGTTTAAGCTTGAACTCCTTATAATAAGTGATACACCAATATATCCCGAAGTACATCATATGATCAATGGTTCTTTTAATTTTCGTTCGAAGCGGTGCAGCTCTATCGAGACGCCTCATGTCATGGCCCCTGCCGATGCAAACTTTGGCAGATTCTTTTGTATAGAGTCTTTATTTAAGGCTCTTGGGTGTAGGTTGTTGCAATCATACATACTCCTAAAAAATTAGACCCATTAAAGGTTCCTTGTAAGGGTTTCGAGCTTGCCCTTCCAAGACATATATCTATTTTCTTTCAAAATAATATAGAGCTCTTTGTAAAGGCTTTGGGGTGTAGGACTTTTGTGTTATTACAATGTTTTTTTTCGCGAGTTTTTGCCCTAGGGCTGCTACAGTTCCTTTACAATAGGTTTCGGGGGTTATAACTTGCAGGGCTCGTTCCAGGGTTTCGGTTTCAGAACTTTTGGGAAATTTCACTTCATTCCGGATTCCAAATCCAGCCCAGGCTGTCGGCATGCTGCTGAGATTGGAATCTCACGATGGGTGTCCTGGCTGGATAATTAATCTGTGTGTGTCTTGCGAACCCTCTCACAAAATCCAAAATATATATGATATGATGTATGAACTAGCTTAGGTGCTGTTGGCGCCGGGTCCTCCATGACTCTCGCAGTCGCGAGCATGAAAAATGAGGGATCCCAGCGTGCACCTATGTGGCCCCGATGCTGTTTCCTACCTTCTGAAAGCCACCCTAACAAGCCGAGAATTCTAAAAACCAGCGACCCCGGTGTCGTTTTTATACTTGCTACGAGCCCCAATTGCAACCCTAGTAAGTAGAAATCAGCAGCCCCATTGCTGTTTCCACACCTTCTGCGAACCACCACTAGAAAGAAATCTAGTGAAATTTATGAAATATTAGTTGGCCCACTGCTGATCCTGTACTGCATTCGACCTTTATAAGACTCTATCTCAACGAGTCTCCATGCAAAAATAGGCGAGCCCATTGCTGTTTCTTAAGGTTCTTTGACCCCTTTCTCAAGGATTTATTGCTGTTTCTTGAGGTTCCTTGACCCCTTTTTCAAGGATTCATAAGTGAAATCACTGCTGTTTCGGTTGCTTTTCGGAGCCCCCGCTGAAGCACCCTAAAAATAGGCTTTGACGCAACGTGCGTGCTTTTCGAGCAGGTTACTAACCTGCTCAAAAGGCAAGCAGGAAAGACGAGTAGGGTTAGGGGGTTAGACTGGGGTTGGTTGGGGAGTTAGGGTCTCAACACGGTAGGAAGCGGAGGCTTCGATTGGACATCCTGACGTCGCATGGGTTTAAGTTGCCGAGTTCGGAGGATGGAGTCAGGAATATCTGAATATCTTGTTCAAAGCTGATCCAGGGAGAAGGGAGTCGGCCCCTGGCTTAGCATCACAGGGATTCGGCTGGCATGGTGCGACAAATCTGCCAAGCTCTAAACACAAGCAAGCTTGTAGCCAAAGACCTCAGGACCCTAACCAAACACAAACACCCAAACTCGACCTTAAATCCCAAAGCCCTAGTAGTACCCTTCATGAACCCTAGAAGGAACGTGAAGGAACCCCCTTGAAGGAATCAAGGACCTGGAGTCTTAGCTTAGGCTTAGACCAAAGGAACTATACTGAACTTAGAACCCTAGCAAAAATTATGACTTTAGCTGTTTCTTAGGGATTATAATAATATAATAACCAGAAATTAAAAAATATTTCTGTTTACCCCTAAGGGAAGGCCTCGGCACGCCGGCGCTGTGCCAGACGGTGATTCCATGCCTCTGGGCCAAGCTCTGCAACGGCTTTCGAGCTCAGGCCAGGGTCCAGGGCTTTAGGGTTCAGGGCTTGGGGTGTAACCTATTTTCCCTAAACGCGAAACCCTAAACGGGTCAGGGTTTGGGGTTTAGGGCCTTGGGGATTTTAGGACTTTGCTGGCATTGCGGGCTTCAAGCATTTAGGGTCAGGGCTTTTCGGCTCGGCTGTCGGTTCTTGGAGCTGCGGGTTTCTACCTGGGAATTCTTGGATTTGAGGCTCAAGGCTCAGGCGTTCAGGGTTTATAGGGGTTTGGGGGTCTCGGGATTTAGGGTTTAGGGTTCTGTAGGGTTTGGGATGTTGGGTTGCAAGTGCAGTCAAGTCATTCTACTTTCCGGTTGGGGGTGCAGGGTTTCTGGCTCCATAGTTAAACCTCAATCCCTAAACTACTAATACCACGAACACTAGGAAGACCATTAATACTATTAATACGCATGGGAGGTCGTGGTATGGAGGGTTTTGAGTCCTCTACGTATTTGTACTCGTCCATAGACCCTCTAGGAGCTTCTTGACCTTCAGCGAACGAAATCACTGATCGAACTTCACAGCGGACCTTTGAGTGTTGCGCTGATCGAAGACGAAAACACTCCAACTCTGGCGCCTTGCTGCCACGAGTACATGTTACTCCTAGAGTGGGCTGCAATCTTCACATTTTCTAGGTCTAGGCTTCAGGGCTCGTGTTAATTATGTGTAAGTATATTCTTGCTCTATCTAAGTTCATCCGCATGAGATATACGTATTTATACATATATATATATATAGATAGATAGATAGACGCATAAACAAGTAATATATATATATATATATATATGTATATTAACCTTTCTGATACTAACTTGGTCGCAAATTCGGTCATGCTCGCATTGTACACTGCTGATACTGCTGCTGGGCTAGGATGGCAAGTAAGACTCGAGCTTGCAGACAAGCTGCAAATAAGCTTCGAAGGTTCAGGGTCCCCGTTTTAGGGTTTAATTAGGGTTTAGGGCTTATAGGGTTTAGGGAGGGTTTAGGGTTTAGGGGAAGTTCAGGGTACACGGTTGATCCCAAATCCAAAAACCACGGCGAAGCGCTAGAACTGCGCGAAGCTTGGGCCAAACCCTTCGCCTTGGATCACAAGTTGTCGTTCCGTTCCGGATTTGCGTCCAGGGCTCGTTGTCTTGTTGTTGACCCTATTCCGTATTGGGGGGTCCTAACTAAACCCGAAACCCTAAACCCTACTACAGATCATTGAATATGTTGCAGACAGACGGAAACTGGATTAAAGAGCGATGTTTCGGGGGGTTCGGGCTGACAGTGAAAATCTGGAGGCCTTCTCACACTTAGAGAACACCTGGACCCTACAGACAGAACCTCAATTTCTAGGATTCCTTCTTATGATCTATTTATATAGGTCCTCAAAAAAGAAGGTTTTTGTGAGAATACCTAAACCCCCTAAAAGTGGGTAGAATCATGGCCCAACAATATAAAGGGCAATTATTCTACAGACTTTGGGGATCCAAGTACCCAGAAAGCCCAATACCCTTTAATTAAGGAATATAGCTTACCCTAAGGCTCCATGTACTCATATGGTATATACTTAGGCCTTAAAGTACCTATATAGGGACTACTTTGGGCTTAAGTATCTACTATAACGGTACATGGAGCCTTTGGGTTAAATCATAATATGAAGCCCCTTGTAATTTAAGGTATATTGCTTAATTAAAGGGGTATTGGGCTCTCTGGGTAGGGCCTTTGGGCGAACCGCTGTAGGGCTCAGGGGGTCGGCAAAGACTTCGCGGCGTTGTCCGCAGGTCTGCGGAATAAAGAACCGGACCCTGGTCTGAACCGTTCCGAACATAGGGGACCCCAGAATATAGTACCCTACATGCCCAAAGGGTCCAAAGTACCGATATAGTAGACTGCAGGGTCTCTACATTAGGAATCACTGCTATGATTTGGGTAAGTATTCCCCATAACAGTACCTATAGGATCCTCATTATAAGGGCCGGTACCCCTGATTTTCGGAAACTCCCAAATCCCATGAGCAATAGACTTGCGCCGAGAGCCTATAATAATTGAGTACACCACCACGAATTCCGAATGTCTTCCTTCTCTCAGGGGATTCCCTACGGCTCCAAAAGTTTATGCAAACTTGACGCCTCGAAAAGCCAACCCGAGGCCAGAAAATCCAAGACCCAGAAATCCAATCCCGGAAGCTTGACGCAAGAAGGCCAAAAGGCCCTACCTAGACCCTCAAAAGTAGGTAACCGAATGGCCCAAAACCTATGAAAGGCTGTTATTCTACATACTTTGGGGGTCCAGGTACCACAAACCAATCTAGCCCACGCCCTGCACGCCGGCTGAACCCCGTCAGCCCGCTTGTAAACCAAGTCAGCCCTGAAACCCGTAGCTTGGGTACGGCCCCCACTCACTAACCCTAAGGGTCCATGTACTCATATAGCATATACATTGGCCTTGATGTAGTCCCTATATAGGTACATTGGGGCCCATGTATCTCCATATGGGTACATGGACCCTTAGGGTAATAGTTGAGTAATATTCAGATATAGATATGAGAGTTTCCGAAAATTAGGGGTACCTTATTTGGGGTCCTTACAAGAAGGATCCTAGTATTTAGGGTGCTTTGTTAGGGTCCTCTATTTTCGAAAATTCCATATATTAGGACCTTAATAGTAGCCCTTTTTTTGACTCTTACTGTATGGGGGCAGTACCTAACCCAATGCCCAGGCCCAGATGCCAAAACTCAAAGTCACCAAAGTCACTACACCCCAAGCCCCACATGTACAAGACAGGCCTAAGCCACAAGCATAGACTTAGACACAAAGACCAAGGCCCCCCAATATAGCTCTTATAAGCCCTCAACCTAAACCCCGAAGCCCCTAAGAACGAAAGACACACGTATACCCAACGTCATGACAAAAACCGCCCTATATAACCCTAAACCCTAAACCACCTGTGCCCAAAATTCTGCCCAAAACCGAGCTGCATGATGTCGCGTAGACGACCCCGGGCTGCTTCCTTGCGCCGGGTGGCCTGGCCGTAATTGCGTGTTTGATGCATTGATTCTTCCAGCAACATCTCTCCGTCGGAAAAAGAGGTGCCCTTATCTACACCCTAAATAGCAGGATCCTGAAAATGAAACCCCTACATCGCTGCCGTAAGGCCTAGAGAGCCAGTTCCCCCTACAACACGCTGAAGCTCTCCTTCAACCCTATGCACGCGAAAACCCTACACCAGTTCCAAAAATCAGAAAGCAAGCTCAACCTTGAAACCTTATAACTAAACCCTAAACTGTATAAGCCGTACACCCTGAACTCTACAACGTAAACTATAGGCCCTGACTGCCTAGAGCCCTCGATGCCTCCGTCATGATGGCCAGACCTCCACTCAGGGAATGGCAGAGCTTCGAAGCGCCTCTCACGTCCTCCACAAGGTCGGCTTTTAGGGCTTAGGCTTTAAGGTTTTCAGGGTTTAGGGGTTCAAGGTTCATGGATCAAATCCTCCACTTCGAAGAGGGTTGTTTTAATTGGAGGTTAGTCTTGATAGGCTTTGAGTGAGGTATTCCTGTGCCGGACCTCGTCCTCCTCTCCAATAGAGGTTAACAGTTTAGGATTTTGGGGGATCTGGAATTGGGGTTTAGGGCCCTTTACACCCTAATGATACCCTTAATCCCTACACCTCAAAGCCCCAAGCTATGAGCCTTAAACTATAGCAACTATAGTAGTCCTTGTAGCAACCTTCGGAGGAACCCTGATATTCTGGTCTATTTGAAATGAAAATTTAAGAACCCTAAGGGTCCATGTACCCAAGTAGTATATACTTTGGCCTTAAAGTAGTCCCTTTTACGTTACTTTCGGGCCAAGGTCTATACTATTCGGGTACATGCACCCTTCGGGGAATTTAAGGCTTTGTGTTCAATGTCTCAGGGTTTATGGTTTAAGGCCTGTGATCTGACAGACGAAGGCACTCTTCAGGACTGATGAGCACTTCAAGGCTTGCTGTAGGGCAACAGGAGCCTGGCCCAAAAGCAGCGCTGTGGCGTACACAACTCGTAACGCATGATTCGGCACCCTAAAGGATCATGTTGCCAATAATCGGTGACTATTCAGGGCGCCAGAGCTGGAAGCGGGGGTTCAGATTATGGGCTGGGTGCTGTCTGCCTGCCGTGCAACGCACTAAAAACAAGCAAGGACATCAAGCTTTGTAAGTAAACATGTACACAGATATAGGCATGGATAGATCTATGTTGATATTGTTGAAGCTCATAGTACGACCCGAGATCATGGTCGAAGTATCATGCACATGCACCTAGACCCCAAAACCGTATGTGCAAAATATGTATGTATGAATGCTGAAGCTCACAATACGCCTTGAGTACATGGTCGACATATAATGTGCATCTAACACTTAACCCTAAAACCTTCAACACAAAGGACACCCCCGTCCTCAAGAACCTCCTTGATCACCGTGGAGCACTGCATCAGCTGCCAAATGCTGGGGCCCCGCTTCAAGGTGGGATCCTTGATTTTCAGAGTCTAGGATTGGGGTTTGAAAGCTTAGGATTCGAAGTTTAGAGCCAGAGTCGTAGGGTTTAGGGTTCAGAGTTGGGGGTGGGATCCTGGAGAAAATTAGGGCGTCGGATTCTGAGACTCTTGTGGTTGTCTTTATCTTGGGGAATTCAAATTTCAGGGCCTTGATTTGTGTTTAAGGTTTATAGGTCTCTGTGTGGATTAGGGTCTGAGAGAGAGGGAGAGAAGGAGTGTGAGACAAAGAGAGAGAGAGAGAGAGAGATCTACATGTGCACAAACTTTCATTCCGTTTATGCAGTTGCTACAATTACATGCCTGTACAGACTATTATGGAACCAGGACCCAGCGACTACGATGGGGATAGTCGACAGCGGTAGAACTTGATATTGGTAGAAGATGTAAACCGCCAAGGGCTATGAAAGGACTGGTGTCTGAATGCACAGAGACTGTTGCCTTGGAGACTGCAGTTGACCCATGGCTATGTCAAGGTAGCCATGTCTGTCTGAAGTGTCCTCTTACTGATACCATCATATGGCTGCATATGTAGACATGAACATATACAAAACCCTACGTGCAATGAGACACAAGCAAAACTTGTATACACAAGCATGTTTATGTGTAAGCTGATTTATGTGTATGTATATATATATATGTATGTATGAGAACACACACACACATATATATATATATACATACATGTATATATATGTATATACACATACATAAATACGTGTTCATATCTGTTTCTGTATACTTATCTCTCTGCTTCTTTGCCCTACATGCACATGTGGCAGCTTCTGAGTAACTGATCTGGCATTAAGTGCTCTGCGAGCACACCACCATGCCCCAACAACACATGTTCTTGGTCATTGGGCTTATGACATGTGCATACCGAAGAGGGACATGCAAGGTTCAAGGCCGTATGCACACATAAACCAGGGAACTCTCTATAAAATGCTTATGCTCATGTGGGAGTTTCCGAAAATAGGGGACCCTAATCTAGGACACCAAATAGTAGGATCCTTACTATAAGGACCCCAAAATAAGGTACCCCTAATTTTCGGAAATTCCCATGTCCTTTTTGGGTCCCTAACAAGTGGGCTCCAAGTCTAGCTCTTGGATGCAAAGTTAAGCCAAAGACGGACAGCGGCCCCGCCACTGGAAGCCAATGCCGCTTTAGTTGAGGGTTTAGGGCCTTAAGGTTTAGGGTTTAGCGTTGATGCAGAGAAGCGCGGTTTTGGGCGATAAGTGGGGCTTTGGGGTTTACTGGTGTTCATTCAGACTTGTATTCATCATAAACCCACGACCCACCAAGCCCCTAATCCCCAAATCCCTTGACAACTCCCGGGAACGGAGAACTCTCTAAACCTCCCCCTGTGGGTCCATGTACCCAAGAACTATATACGTGCTTTGGTGTCAAAGTATATGTATGCTATTTGCGCATAGAGACCTTTTTATAGGGTCCCTCAAACTCTTGCCAGGGAGCCTTCGCCGTGTCGCGCGCGATGTCCTCGCACACTGCAGCACGCATCCTGGGGGGAAGGCTTCTAGGGTTTAGGGGTTTAGGGTTTAGGGGTTTAGGGTTTAGGGTGCCAACCCTGGTCTGCCAGCACCCGGGCGTAGGATTGATTTGGGGGCTTACGGTTCAGGGTCTAGGGCCACGGGAAGTTTTATGGTTGGGGGGTGCAGAGGTTTGGCCTGCTGCATTGTCTTCACAGATGGGGTCTTGAGGACGCAGTAAGTTGGGTCATTGCTGCAAGGAGCTTTTTAAACCCCCAAACCCTACCCCAAGGGTCCAAGTACCCAATAATCATATACTCTCCAAAATCCTAACCTACATAACTACTATCCTAAAACCCAGTACCTAATTATTGGGTCCTTTGGACCCTTGGGGCTACTGTTTTGTAGGTTCTTATTCTAAACCCCACTATGGAGTTTATAGGGGCCCTACGAAAAAGCAGGTTTTGGTAGGGTAAGGTAACTCTTTTTGATTAAAGCTCCGGACTCGAGCCGTCACACGTAACACAAAGATACGGTTGATGATATAAATCCTGCATTACCTTAAGAACCCTAAACTATTGGAATTATGGTATATTCCGTGTTATGGGTCATGCAGGGTTTATATCATCAACAGTAGGATAATCGTGTAACAGACAAGCAGACAGGGCCATGAAAGTGTATCCGGGCCTTGGTCACTGCTGCAAGCATGCCATCGTCTCCGGCGACTGTGTGGGCGAAGCATGCGCTTCTCTTGGAACACAAACCCAATTGAGGGAAGCCTCAGAAAATAGGGACCTCGGGGCAGCTGGAGCCTTACTGCAACGACTTCTAAACCCTAAACTCCAAAACCTCAACTTAACATATAAACCCCAAACTAGAAAGCCCTAAACCCTAAACCCTTAATTCTAAAACCTAAACCTATAATTAAACCCTAAATCAAACGACCCTAAACCGCACAATGCATCCTTGCCCTCAGCTGATGGGAGGCCAACAGGGGGGATTTAAGATTCTTGGGGTACGGATTCCTTAATATGAACCCTATTATGGGAACCCTAATCCCTAGTAAACCCCCGTAGGCTAAAACCCCTTTTGGCCGCCTATGATCAGGCCTTGGATCATGGGACTTAGTATAATTAAGTGGGCGTAAAAGTGGTTAAAAGTATAGTTACCCTATTTATAACCCCAGCTGCTAAGTCCCATGATCCTCTAAGTACCCTCAGCACCGAGAAGCTGGAAGCTCGGTCGCTTCTGGTGGCGGCGTCGAGCCTCGCATAGAGCTGATGCACACACGCACAACATGCTGTAAACAAATGGGTGGTTGTCAAAATCCGCCGAGGCCAGAGGCCCAGGCGTTTTGGTGGTTACCTCAGGTACCCTATGGTTGGTGACACCCTGTTTTTGCGTTCGTTTGCCACCCCCTTGCCCGGCTTCCCCTCATTTTACCTGATTTGTCGGCCTCCCCCCCCCTCCCAGGCCTCCCTTCCCTCTCCTTCTCCCCCCTCCCCCCCCTGCCCCCCCCCCCCCCCCCCCCCTCCCTGTGCCGATACACCCACAAGGAATACTCCTTGTTAGGAGGTGTATGACCAGTTATTCCCTAAGGATCAAAGGGCAGCGCCCTGCACACGGACAGTAGTTGTTTTGTCTTGCTACGCAAGGAGAGCTTGTCTTGTCTCAATATGGTAAAACCACTGTGAGCCAATGGGCAGCGGAATGTATATGTATGAGCATGCAGCCATTGCTGTAGGTACCTGTTAGAGCTACCCCTTTAGAGGTTTATGGTTTCAAACAGACACTAATTTTCTTTTACCGGAAGCATGGCCGCACATTCACACATATACTATTATGCCCACTGTCACAGTTGCGGAGTCTGGACTCATGATGAAAACAGCATATTATTTAAGCTAGGTATAGCACTGAAGTACACTGCTGAGGACACTCCTTTTGCACACACTCATGCATGTTGGTCAGAGAGATCGTCTGTACAAGATCATGTCTGGTGATATTTTCTACATCGAATTATGCAGCCCTTCACTTTGCTCTTGTTAGAGCTTTGTGAGTCACTGTTGTGAAACTCCGAGATTTTCCTTATCTCAGATTTGGATCCAGGTTTGGATCATAGGCTCGAGCGTAGACGTTCGGATGTGGCTCATCCGGGTCTGAGTGATCTTCTTCGGAACTTGAATAAATTCCGAGTAGTCTGTTCTCAGCCCTGGTGAAGGCGGCGTCTGCAGTATCATATCCATGGTTGGATGTTGTCGCCTTTGGCTCGGCCTTTGGCGCAGCTTGTGAGCTGACTGGAGTTGCCTTGGCTTTAGCCGGTTGTGGCTGCTTAGCCTTTGCCCGTTCAGCCCTTCTTCTTTCAAGCTGTCCGTCTGAGGACGCCCATGATCTTTCACTTTCATCTCCTGAAGGAGATAAGGCGTGGGCATAAAGGCTATTCCAGTACTGTGCTGCAGAAGGAGTTAGGACTTCTTCATTGTCAGATTCTGACTGGTCTTCCTCAGAGCTTTGGTCGTCAAAGAGTGTCTCGAGGACATTTTTGAGATTGTTATTTCTTCGCTCTATCTCTAGTGAGGAATGGACCAATTGGTTAAAGACTGTCCTTGAGTCCTTCAGTGCTGTTAGAAGGATTTCCACTCTGGATAGAGTATCTTGGATGGTGTCAAGATGTTCCTTCCTTTCCTCCTTGTCTCTCTGGATAGAGCTTCGCAATGATTGTGCGATTCTGAGGAGGTCTGTGTATTTCGTAAGAGGCATAGTTACCGTTTGATTGTCATGTATGACAGTTGTTTCGTCGCCGCTTAAGTTCCTGAATAGGACTTCCACGACTGGTAGAAACTCCGTGCTCCACGGTTCCTCTTCATCATATGTTTCTACGTGCTGTAGCACGCGTTGTGTAAACTGATCGGCTGCTTCTACCGTTGCATCGATAGAGCTGACGTGTCTTGCTGCCATGTTTCGGCACGTAATGTTAATTGCCTGGCCTTGATTGGCTTCGTTAAGTGCAGCGTCTGCATAGGTGCAGAGTCCACTGTTGTGGGCTTCTCTGGCTGCCTTTCGTTGAATGCGCCGATTTTGACCTCCTCTTCTGGTAGGACCTTTTGGTCTCGGAGGATCTGAAGGTACTGTTCCTTTCGCCTTTGGCGGAGGACTCTTAGGTGGAGGTGACATGTTTGCCTTGTTAGGCACTGGTGGCATTGCCTTGGGCGCTGACGACGATGCGGCACTTGAGAGTGCAGATGTACCTTTGGCTTTTGCCGAGGATCCCTTGGGGATCGATGTATAGGTAATCTGCATGGCTTCTTCGGCCATTTGTGCATGCAATGCATCTTTGAATAATTGCGTCATATGAGGAGTGGTACTTGCATCATCGTAGGTCTGGAAGCGCTCAATGTCTCTTTCGGTGCCACGTGGACGTGTATCACCTCTTTGAAAAGGATCGTTCCTGCGAATCTCCGCAACTTGTACTGCATGGAGGCAGTTTTTGCACAGCACCTTCCTGCAAACATCTCTTGCTTGCTTGAGCTGGTAACAGCTGTCTGAGAGATGGTAGACTTCGCTTCGGGAAGTATGCCAGATAGGTCGCAGATCAGTTGTTTCTCCGGAATTGACCCTGTTGGGTCCTAAAGGTTCACGCGTCTGCGGTTCATCCTCGGGTTCGAGGAATGGAACTCTTTGGTTCGCTGCTGCTTTTGATTTTGGTTGTTGGCGCTCCATACATCTGATAGGAGGCCTGGTAATCTGCTTCCACATCCAGTGTAAGCCCATTAGCAGCAGAAACACATTCCACGCGATGCTGAAGACGGAGAAGTCCTGCTCACTGGTTAGTGAGTTTGGAAGTGAAGTTTCATCAGTCTTGATAGACTCTGCGTTCGCTCCACCTTGGTTGCGGTGTCCGAACCAGCCCGACAACCCCGCTGCTGTAGCAGCTGTTCTGAGTGCCTTGCCGCTCGGAGCAGACGGTGGACGCGATGCCTTCCTTCTTCTCCTCCGGCTGGAGGATTCGTCCTCTTGTTCCTCTTCATCTCTCTGAGCAGACATCAAGTTTGATGTTTCTCTTTCGTGTTCTTCGATGTCACTTTTTGTTGGTGACGGTTCCTCTTCTAGTCCATCCAGCTCTTCCAAAGACATGTTGAGCTTGTCAACAATATTGGTTCTTTGAGGCCTGGACCTTGATCTTGGTAGATCTTGTTGTGAAGAGGACGATGATTCCTGGTTCCTTCTTGGAGGAGGACCTTCAGGCTCGCTGGGACGTTCAGGCTGTGGCCATTCCCAGAATCTTCCGTATCTGTGATGGCTACCTGATGGTTGCGATCTGTCGTACCAGCTGTTGCCGGATGAGTAAACGAATGAATCTTTGTAACCCCAGTATTCAGCATTACGCTGCTTGAAAGCCTTTCGCTTGTCAGCGATCTTCTGAACCTGGGCATCTGACCGGTTGTGTTTCCCTTTTGTAAGGATTGGTTGTATCGTGAAGCCCAAAGGGCTGTGCCAATCTTTGTCAGAGGGACTCAACCATAGGTCAAGGTTAGAAAAAGTTGAATAGTACTGCTTGACTGAGACAAACAGACGGATATCAATATCCCTGTTATTGTTCATGTCCTGCCACATATCTGAGATTCGCTCCCAGTATGTTCTTTCGGCGGCAGGTGTAACATCTCTTGGACTAGGTGACGCCGTGTGCGGCGTTTTACTCCAGTCAAGGATATAACTGTTGATACAGTCAAGGTCAGCAACTTTCTTCGCCGGGTCCGCCGGTAGACGATCTGCACGTGCCAGTCTGTGCTGGTCGGAGTTGTTCAAGCAAAGATGTCGCACTTGTGAGTGCCTTCCTGCTATTTTGTTGAATGCTGCAAGTTTCTTCTCCAGGTATAGAGAAAACAAACTGTTTCGCGGGTGAACGTCTCCACCTTTTAAGGTGAGCCTCGACGCAATATTATTGAGATCTCCCGCTATTACATCCGGTTTAAAAGGGAGAATCTCGTTGAGGAACGCGTTCACCAGTTCGCGTCTCTGTTCTTCCTTATGAGTCATGTATGAGTTGAAATGGACGATCGCGATGGTGATGACCTTGTAAGGCCCTTTTGTACACCACATCTCGTCAAGATCGTTCGATGCTTCTTGTGAGAAGATCTCTGCGTATGACTCAAAGTCTTCCTCTGGTGGCTCATCACCCTCGACATGGCCGTTCCATTCACAGAGAACCGGCGAGGGGTCGAGGTTCGACAGTGTCAGGCACGCCTCTGGTGAGAGGTAAGAGCCATCAGTGGGTCCATCCTTGTCAGGATTTTTGCCCTTGAGTGGGTCATATCCGATAATCTGCATGAACTCGTCTCTCGTCATCCTTTGGCCAGAATATGGGTGGACCCATTCTTTTGCCTCCTGGATGGTACTGTGGTACCCAAAGGTGAGGCGGCATACCGCACCGTGGCATGCCCACAGTCGCTTCTTGGGACCACCATTCTTAGGCTTCATTGTTCGATGACGGTAAAAGTGGTGGACGAGAGCGATGTCTGTTGTTGGGTCACCCTTGACTCCAATATACATCGAGGGTGCCTCAGGCTCCTTGGGAGGAGAATGGATTAGCATCCCCCTGTATTCATGTTGTCGCATGGTTGCGATCGAATACTCTGACGCAAGTGCTCCTGCCTCGAGTACGAGGGTAATATGAGCTGAATTGTTGAAGCACATGTCAATAAGAGGGTGATAATCGAATCCCTTCTCAGGTTTGAGCTTCTTTTTGGGATTCCCTGCGGGCACCGGCGCTCGATCCATATTTCCCCAGTTGAATACCACTAGGTTTAGCGATACGCTGTCTGGGTTTGAGCCTTCAATGTATTCTCTCTTCTCGTTAACACCGGCCATCCTATTGCGAACTATCTCGTAATGTGCGTCGAGCACCAGTTTGTCTTCGTAGCCAGTAAGAGAGAGAAAAGAAGCCGGGTGGCTTGTTCTAGAGTCCTTGATATTGATGTGACTCTTGTTAATGCTCTTGTATTCCTCCAGGGTTGGAGCCTCTGTGGAGCTGTCATACGTATTCGGAGGATTGTTCCTAATATCATCAAGGCTGCATGGATCAACGCCTGGATGGTCCTTCTCGAACAGATTTCTTGCGTGGTCGCAATACATGTTGATTTTCTGGACTGCCAAATCTACGTCCTCATGTGTGAGGATGGCCTCGTATAAAAACTGACGCTCTTCTGAGGTCATTCCTGCTGACACTTTAGAGGTCTCGAGGCAATCGATTGGCAAGACGCACTCGCACATCCGTTGTTTACCCTGTGGGGTAAGTCGACAGTCTGCACATACAATCGTACCACAGGAATAGCAAAAATAGCCTGTAGGCTGTTTGCAGAGATCGCAGAGAGGATTGTCTGGTCGAGGCAACATCCGTATCCTTTGGTTAAGGCTCATGGCTGTCCTGCGTACTCCTACAAATCTCTCCTTGGTAGGAGGTGCAGAGGAGGAAGATGCCGACTCTCTGGGTCTGTCCCACTCCTCTTCGTCAGGAGCCTCAGAATCTTTGATCATGAGTGGACTTCGGATTTTTCGATTCCATCGACTAACCCAGATTCTCTCTTGCATTTCCTGTTGCATAGCCGGGTTAGACGATGACTTCGAGATTCGGTGCTTGCGATTTTCTCGAATTCGAGCGCTGATGCGCTCATGTTCTCTTACGAGGTCTTCCTCATCAGCAGGCTCCTCGTATTCGAGGTTGAGCTTGCTTCTGTTGACTCGATAATAAGTTTCTGTTTCAGGATCGAAGAGAACTAGGAATTTTTCCTTCTCCTTTTTAGGAGATTTTGGTTTCCTTGGCTCTTCGTCTGAACTCTGAACATATTCTGTTTCAGGCTTTGGTTGGTCAAGTTTGACCTTCTCAAGTTTCTCTGTGATCTCTTCCGTGGGAGATTCTTTCTTCTCCTCTGACGCTGCAGGTGCAGAGTTCGTCTTGTGAGACGGATTAACATCAACTCGGAGTTCTGAGGATGACGAAGATTTTGAGCTCTTTTCGCTTTTCGCTCTTTTCGCTTGATGCCGACTCAACGTCTGATTCTTCGTCACAATCCTGGTTAGGATCTGGTTCCTCAGGTTCCGTCTCTGTTCCAGAAGATTCTTCCTTGGGAGGAACTACGTTGGCAGAAGTATCCTGAACAGGTTCTGGAGGTTTGTGACCTGTCGTTATCTTAAGAACTTCAGTGGCGCTTCTGGTGCCGTCGGAGTTCCAGAGCTGTCCCATAAGACTGTCCGGATCCTTGTCTGCCTCGGCCTGCCGGGCGAGCTTGGATCTCGGATGGATGTCCTTTGTAGTAGTCTCCGTTTTCGGAGGTACCTCACCTGCAGAAGCGGTTTGCTCCAGGTTTGGAGCTGTGTCAGCCTCTGTATTTGGCAGAAAGAAAGACTTCTTGTGAGAAGATCTAGCCTTGGGAGGCTCTGGAGGCAGATTTCGCTTTGACACCTTCCGAAGTGTCGATTCGATCTCTTGGCCGTAATTTGCGCACCATTTCTTCGACTCGTAAGTCGCTGACGGCATCTGTTCGGAGCAGTGGTCTGCCCACCATGGTCCGATGCTCTTGAGCTCATCGTATTGCGATGATACCCAGAGTGGTTCAGAGGGTGCGAATACGGCGCTAAGAGTACGGGCATGCACTACCTCTGGTGTAGCAAACATCCCTGCTTGCGACTGCCACATGTTTGTGACTTCGTTCACTACGTTATTTGCGTCGAATACTAGAAGCAGTGCCTTGTTGGCACGCAACAGGGTCGGATTAGGATTCGCCAGGTCTAGCGTTGAAAACTGAACAGTGTCCCTGTTGGAACGACTGTTTTCATTCACGAGAGCTTGAAGACCTGGTGATGTAACCACCTGCGATAGGAGGTTTGATGGTACCAGACCGTGCCTCAGGATTGAGGATAATGCCTGTAGGTCCGTGGCATGCATGATGTAACAAGGGTTGTTCTGTCGAACAAAATCCTCCATGCCTACGGGTCTCGGCGCGTTAGTGGAGAGACGCTGTGCACGGGACTGCACTGGATTGCTGCCCGTTGCCATGAAGTCTGAGATGGTCATGTGTGACCTTGGCCTCTCTTCTTCAGGATCTGGTTCTTCAACTCTTGGTAGAGTTCGTCGTGAACCGTGTCCTCCCACTGCCGAGAGGAAAACTTTGGTCATGGTCAGCACATTTGCATCCGGTGGGATGGTAACGGCGGCATCTGTGGTTTCGGCCTTGCCATCTTGGTTATAAACCATAGTGACCACGAACCTGGACTTAGTGTTGAGGAGGACACCAAGCGCGATCTCTTGCGGTGTATACTGTGCGAGCTGTGAATCGGCCAACTTGGACATGTCCAGAAGATAATTGTGTTGGCCAGTAAAGAGATCAGGGCGATCGTTCTGAAGGTGTCTTGTTGAGTGTGCCAACCACCTTCCGACTCTGTTGGTCTTGGAAAGAATGTGGAAGCACATCTCTGGTGAGAGACCTGTTACCTCTGCCAGTCTTGGCACTGAGGAGGAATAGTCATATTCTCCGGATGCATCAAGACTCACACATTGTTTTACCTCCGGTGGGAGGCCTGTCTGAAGGTGATGTGCAAGCATCGTACAAAACTGGCGTGGATCACGAGCGTGATTACCCACGTTGTTATCCCAGTATAAAAGGGGACTGTTGTCCCATGGTCCTTGAAGGACTCCTTCGTAGAGCCTGACTCCATGTCTGGAGATTGGAGTGAGCCTTGCTCGACTCGCATGGCCACATCGTGAGATCAGTTCAGCAAGATCTCTTGGATGCGGATTGAACACCTGTTGGTGACCCATGTAAATGTATGGAGGCTCGTGATTTTTCTCACGTTTGTGAAATCGGTGTCCACCGTGTTCGGTGTGTCGACGTGATGCTTCCCGACGAGACTCGGGGTACGAGCTATCCATGTGTGGATGTCGCTCATGGTACGCCTGTACTGCCCTGGGTAGGGCGTGTCCATCACGGCTACGGAAGTTTGATCGTGTGCTCATTACGGCACGATGACCAAACAGGATCAGGAATGCTTGGTTAGCTCAAAAGGCTGATTGCTGTGAGGCTCGAGGCTGAAAGCGGCTGCGGATGATACAGAACATATAGTTCTCATGAACATGTCCGATCTTGATGAAAACGCAGCCTGCAGACACAAATTTTCTTTTAGACGGAAAACAGTCTAAATAGAAAATCCAGCACATGGTTGTGCTACCAGCAAACAAGACTACCACCATGTTCCTTGGCAGTAAAATAATCGGTAAATCTCTGTTGAGACATCAATTCCAAGGAAGGCTACCGCTGTAGCGGCATTCTTAAGGTTGTCTATGATCCACCGAACAGTGAAAGCTTTATGTTGAAGAAGTTCACGGAAGGGTGGATGAATGTCTGTTTCTGGTAAATTTCCTGTTTCCAGAGCCTTGATAAGCTCATCAGGTTGCGCCGAATGCTTTGTTAATGCATCAGCTAGGCAGTACTTCGAGCTTACATGAGCTAGGTCATCTAAAGATCCAGAGTTGGATTCCTTACGAAGCATCTGTATAAGATGGTGAGTTTCCTTCTGCTCTGGAAGGTGTGTCGTGCCTGCTGTTGTCACAAGATTGTTCGCATCTGTTCTGATATGTATAGGTACGGTCTCTGATGAGAGATCTGCCCAAAGTCCCTTGAGGAACAGGCAGGTACCAAAGCAACGCATCAGTGCGTTAAGCTCTGCCACTGTTGTGGACATTGTGGTTGTCGTAATCTTGTGAGACTCATAATCCACCAGGCTACCTCTCGAGGATGTTTCCTTAATAGAGGATTCAGAGAAATCGTTCTTCTTGGAAGAAGCAGCTGCTGCTGATTGTTTCATTCCCTTTAGCTTTGGATTTCGATCTTCAGCAAGGAAAATAACATGTGCTCTCTGAGATGATTTGTCATCATTGTTCCTGTAGGAAGCATCAGGGTAACCGAGGATTCTGAGATTTCCTTTCAGCGGCCAAAAACGCAATTCTACTTCGGTAGACTTCAAAATCCTAACAAGCTTGTTCAATTCTCGAATATCACCGATAGTAGGCTTGGCAGCCTTGCTCGCACACCGACTGAAGCGATAACAGATGTGAGCTTGAGTCCGGCTTTGTAGCCAGTTGATCTGTCCTAAAACACTTCTATAAGCAGTGTGCTGCTGTGGTGTGCATTGTTGCTCATTGTTGAGCTTCTTGTCAAAAACAATTTCTTCTAGAGCTTCAACAGCTAGGTTCTGATTTACTGAGATATGTGCTGGCACTGATGCTGTAGCATCCTTCCAGACTAATCTCTGTCCTACAAACATGATATCATTCGTGTCTTCAGAACCTACTGCAAACTCCTTTTTGATCGATTCAATCACGGCCTTACGAAAGGTGTCATCACCGGCCATGCACAGGTCATCTACATGCAAACAGACTACTCCATGTACCTGTCTACCCTTGGCATTGTTGCCTGCTATGGGATCTAGGAGATAGTCAATCGCTGATTCCATGGTCTTTGGCTGAGACTTCTTGAGCTCAGCATCTGCTGTTGCAGACTTCTTACCATACAGAACATATGTACAGCGATCCGCACGGGTTGGCACCAGGCCATAAGACAGGAGTGCCTTATCAACGATGTTCCACCATCTTCGAGGTGCATCGTTAAGTCCATAAGCGGGTTTCTTCATCCTCGCTGCAATGTAGGGAGGATAACCTGCTTCAGGAGGAATCTGACAGATTATGTCTCTCGACTCATCATAGGCTTCACCCTGCAGGAAAGCAGTCTTTAGGTCGATGTGTGTCAGATTCCACAGCTTGTTAGCTGCTAGTTGAATCGCTAAGCGGAAACCTGGGCGACTCGCAGCAGGACTATCAGTTTGCTGAATGTCCTTCTGTCGATCCTGGAAACCTCTCAGGACCCATCGGGCCTTGCACTTAAGGAAGTTTCCGTCCTTGTCTCTTTTTAGAGTCAGGACCCATCGACCAGTGACATAATTTCGGATGTTTCCGAGTTTCCGTGTATCGACGAGCTCAAAGACATCATTGTCTAGCCAGCTCTGATATTCTGCTGCTTTCGCTTCATCAAACTGTTTCTTCATCTCACGCTTTTCCTTGGCAGTTGCCTCCTTCCGTTGTGCCTTCTGGGTCAGATTCGCTGAGTTCCTGGGGGAACTTAGGGATAAGGCCTTGTCCTCTTCCGTGAGAAGATCGTACTCTTCACGAATGTCAGATCGGAACCTTTTGGTGGGTTTATACCGTGTTCGGTCTGACCTCACTCTTGATGTTACCTCTCTGATGTCTACGGGTCCGCCATGCATGTACCGAGGCATGGAGAAAGAACCTGTGTTACTGCACAGTTTCTGTTCTTCTGTGAGAAGGACCCAGTCCTTCTCATCTACGACCAAGTCACCTTCCTCATCAGAGTAATACCTTGTGTTTTCTGACTCGGCATCGCTCTCCGGTTCTGGTGAACCAGAAGTGTGAGGAGGAGCGGACGGTTGTCCGGGGTCGTCTGGGACCAGTTCTTCTTCAGTGTCTTCTTCATCTTGTTGTAACGGAAGAATGGGTCCCTGTGGATGTGCCTTCGGTTTAGGTTTTGGTGTCGGCACCTGTGAAGGTGATTTCTGTTTGTGCGGCGAAACTTTCCTTTCCGATGAAGACCTTGGCGACACATCACCCCCCAGACGCCGAGGAGACGGAACGCGAGGAGGCGGATGCACGCGAGGCTTAGCCCGAGCAGGAGCCACGGGCTCATCGGAGGAAACTGCCGGTAGTCGCGGTGGAGGTATGGGAGGAGGAGGACGCGACGGCGGTGTGCCGGGAGGCATCGGCTGATCTGGTTCCGGCATAGAGACATCGTCAGATGTGATCCGTGAGCGATTAGTGCTCATTGGTTCTGACGGGTCTGACGGCGAAACCTCTTCGTCCGACATGATTACATCCGGCGGTGTTCGCACGGACGGTGAAGTCTTGCCGCCTGTCATCTGGAATAGCACCCCCGAGAAGGTTGATGGGTGTACCTTGTTCCAGGAAACCTGGTGCGGCAAGCAACACGTCATAGTCGAATTGGGCTTCTTCTTGTTCCAGAAGACAAGAACGCCATCAGTTACACTGGTGAGTGCTTTGACTGTTCCAAATGTACCTCTGTATAGAGTACACTGTTCGAAACCAGACCCTGGTAAGAGTCTTGATCTAAGGCGAGTAATGTCTGACACCAAGGCATCAAGGGACGGTGATGGTTTGGAATGATGCAATGGTAATTCAGTTTTACTCGATAAGGAATTTACTCTAGCAACAAGTGATCTGATTTTCGGATCTTGCAGGAGTTTTGAATCCTTGAGAGGATTTGTTGTCAAAAGTGAATACTCCTGATCAAGAAGTTCCGAAAGTCCCTGGAGGCATTCATCTCCAGAGTATTCTAGTATGTCTGTGACCAAAGACAGATGAGATGCATACGCATCTCGCTTCAGGAATCTTGCCAAACACGAGGCAAAGGTCTCACAGAATTCATAAGGATACACTTGTGCGAGTTTCGTTTTAAGACCGTAGCCTTGAATACCCTTTTCGTCTCCTGGTGGAGATGTTGGAGATTTCGTTTTGGCAGAATGCCTCTGGAGAGGAATTAAAACTTGCGGTGGCAGGTTGTGCATAAAAATCGAGGATTTCGATTCATAGTATCCTGTTGGATCTTTCATGCCATAGGCCTGTAGGTTACAGACCTCATAGCTGATCTTATGATTAGAAAACAGGCGTTTTGCTTCTGGTGAAGACCAGAGCCTGCTGTAGTATGGGTTCTCAAGAACAAAGTAACGTCCGAGCTTCATTTGGTGGTCTGCGACCGATTCACAGAATTTTAAAACAGAAAGTCTCTTGGCAGAGCCTTTCTTCCACTGTGAGTACCAGCTAGACCACTGAGAGTGATCGGGTGACATAACAATAATAGTAGGTTCTTGTTCCTTGATGATCCTAAGAAGATTGGAGCGACCTTGCGGTTGCTCAAGATCTAGACCACTACGCAAATCGACTGGCTGACCTACTCGCAGACCTGACAGGGCAGCCTTGTGACTCATGCGGGGAGATCCGCCGTAGAGTTCTAGGAAGTCAATCTTCCCAGTGCTGGTGACCTGCCAGTGACACTCTTGATGTGGAACCGTTAGGTCTGTCGACTGCAGGGAAGCATCGAAGGTGACCATGCAACTTGCGTGGTCAGAACCTTCTGACGTCAGAGTTTCCTCATCAGGCGCGAGAGGAATCTCCACATCAGATGTTATGTCATAATTTTTCCTCAGTTTTGAGATATTGACGCGGACGATGCGTGTTCCAAGATCCACACCTACCATGGATCCTCCGAGTTCGGAGATCACCTTTCCTTTTAGCCAAGATCCATGTTTGGACCCAGTGGATCCAATCTTAGACTTATCTTCTGACCAGTAGAAAACCTTATCTCCCAAAGAGAAAGGTCCTTGGGTCATTGACAGTCTGGCTGCAAGATCTCTACGCAGATCATCAGATTGGCGTGCCTCTTGGTAAGCCCTGTTGGCAAGCTCCTTAATGGCTCTCGCAGTGACTTCCGTATCAGTTGGATTACCTGTCAACTGATTGGGATCAGCGTTCTCTGGTGTTATAACATCTCGAGGACGCCTTCCAAAGGCCATTTCTAAAGGAGTAACTCCTCCGTAGGTAATCGAAGAGTTTCTTGCCAAACATGCTTGGCGAACGAGGTTGCCATACTTCATGGTGATTCCGTTATACTGCGGGTCACCATCCTTCAGGATCTGAAGTATGAGCTTAATCTGATGCTTCAGCAATCTTACAGCAGCTTCGGCCCTGTTGGGCCATGGTGTTCCAGGTCCTGTTGCCACAGGCTTGATATTCTGCCGATTGTAATAAGCCTCCATTTTTGGAGTCATGAATGCTTGATCTCCAACTACAACCTTTGGGTTGATCTGAAATTTCTCAAAGTAGTCATTCATAATCGACATTGTAGTATGTTCTTCTTTATCCTGGACTACTTCGGCAGTCAACAAGTTTGTTGCTCCATCATAGAGAATAAGAAATACTAAGCGACTATCCTTGCCGGGAATTGGAAGCTCACCGTGATCTACGAAGGTGAGATCACCGAAAGTCTCTGATCTTAAACCAGAAATCTTCGCTCTTGAAGGAGCTCTCACATGTTCCTGGCAGGCTGAACACTTTTTGACCAGTTGGTCATATAGCTCGTATATCTCCTTTGGGATCTGTAAGGCTTTTGTGCGTCGCTTGAACTGATCCGTACTCATATGACGGTGCTTAAGGTGAAGCTTATAGAGTTCTACAGGGTCCTTAAGCTTCTCATGAATCCTGCGAAGAGCAATGGGAAGAGATGGCGATGGTTCCGCGACAATCTCTTCACCTGTAGGTGAGTCTGTACCAGGAGCCGGGTATTCTCTTGACTCAAGTGGTCTTACCTCCGTCCCGTCATCAGCTCCTGGGACCTTAGACTTCTCTTCAACAGGAGGTTTAACCGCATATTTGCGGGATTTCTTCAGAAGGTTTTTAAGACCCTTTGGAGTCTTTATCTTCGCAGGTGGGACCTCAAGTCTTTCTTCTTCTGGAGGTTCATGTGGTGCAGAGGATTCTGCAGGTTTGTCCCTAGAGCCTGATGATGGTTCCGATGGTCCGGAAGGCTCAGGAGCATCACCAGATGGTTCTGGTGGATCAAGTTTCTTGGCAGATGATTCTGCCGGATCAGATGGAAGAGGCTTCTTTTTACCTGAAATCCTCTTCGGTGGTGGATCAGCTGCTCCCTCAGGTGCTTTGTCGCAACCCTTGAGGTACGTGTGAGCCCTTTTCTGTCCGGCACAGGCTGGACAGCGACCTTCCGGTATCCTAGTATAAGGCTTATTGGCTCCTAGAGCAGTCTCCGTCGCACTGAACGACGTACCTGACTTAGGGAGATACTTCCTGGTGGAAGTGAAGCCTAGAAGGTCCAATACCAAATGGTTATTGGTACTAATCGGAAGAGGGGTTTTATACAAACCGAAAGCTTCACACGTTGCTAGGTCAGCTGTGGGACTACACTCGAGGTCATTCTTAGATTCCTCATCTGTTCGATGGAAAACAAAATGGGGACTCTCCCCTGATCCAAAACTTCTATGGTTGTATCTCTTCTTGGAGTTGTGTTGAACCATAGAGTTACACGCTCCTTGATAAGAGCTGTTTCACTATCTGCGAAAGAGAACTTCGTGTTCGAAGGTGAAAAAGTGAAATCAATCATGCCTGGGGCATGTTGCTTCACGGCCTTGATAAGCCTGTTCACCGCATAGCGGGAACCCATAGCCCTAGTACAACCAGAGTCAAGTATGACAAAGGTAGGGCTCTTATCAAGATTGATCCGCTCTGTGAGAGCAGATAGGACGGTGTGCTGCAACGGAAACACTGCTGTTGCAGTCTCCACACCTTGCCCCTCGGATGGTTCAGAGACCTGGGGCACGTAACTCACTGATGAGTTGAACACGGGTTCTTGGTGCGCGCTCGGATCTGTGCCTCTACCTGATGATCCTGCTTGATTTCTTCTCTTCTTTCTCCGTGTTTTTCTTCTTGAGGCTTGTGATGCATAGTATGTATAAGACGTTTGATCGTCATAAGCGGCATAATTCCAACTGGAGTCAGTATAATAACTGTCCTCATACCATGAATCCCAGCTCGGTGCGGTGGAACTTCATAGGCCTGTGGAGATCCAGTTTGGTCTCCTTGTAAGGAGGCAGACTTAGCTGTATCCTTACCTTTGCCTTTTGCTTTTGAGCCCTTGAAGGAGCTTCCTTTATCTCCTTTGTCCTTTCCTTTTCCTTTGCCTTTTCCACCTTTTCCTTTTTCCTTTCCTTTACCTTTACCGAAATAGCTGGAATCAGTTGGATCATGTTCTGCCTGGTTGGCTCTCCCTTTTCCGCGGTATGACCTAAAACGGCCACGTCCTTTTCGCTTGCCACCCTTTGCTCTTCCCGGTGATCCGGGACGCATTCTTGGTCTTCTTCCCTTTTTGAATCTCCTTGCAACGAAGGCTTCATGGTCGTCAACTGTCCAGAAGACAGCTTCTTCATCCTCGGCGGCAAGAAAGCCTTCCTCAAGGGTGTCTTCGTCTTGGAGCCAGAATCCATCGACTCCGTCGTATTCACCCTGATCGAGGATGAGGAAGTTTCGACCTCCGCGTTTGCGGCGTTGGTCTCTCCTTCCATGGCGGTCCTTCTTGTGAGAAGAGTGCCGAATGTTGGGATCCTGCAGACCATTCTGGTCGTTGAGAACTGATCGAACATGGTCTGCCGTACCACAGGGTACGTATAGGTCTCAATTCGGTGACCTTGGTTGGTCAATGCTGTTACCAACCTCTCACGTTGCATCTCATTTAGGTCGGACTGCACTAGGAAGAGAAGAGCTAGGAGATTATCATTCAGAGGAAACGCTCTTCGATGATTGTCAAGGCGTTCCTTGTTCCATGTTTCGAAATAGCGTGCGGCGTATGTGTCTCTCTCGGCTGCTTCCTGTAGGCCCAGGAAGGTTCGGTCTGCCTGCACAGCTTGCATGAAATCTGGATGGGCATCTTCCAGAGCTATCTCTGGTAAGAGATCCATCCATGAGTTTTTCACGCGCTGTAGCACGATCTCAAACTTAGCAATCCAAGTCACAAAGTCTTGGTTGCCCTTCCATGCCTTGAATAGGCCGAGGAAACGCCACAGGAAAACGTACTGTTCTCCTTTCACGAAAAATGGACGCATCTTCTTCTTGAAGTAATCTACTCCATCTGGGGCTGCAAGCCTTTCTCGGTTAAGTGATTCTTTTTGTACTGCGGCCAATCCGGAGAGCCTCGTCTTGAGAGACGGACCTCTTTTGGTGTCATCCAGCGTTGTTATGTCGCACCAGTCGTCAATCAACTGTTCATACTCAAACCACGAGGTGGTGCCATCATAGGCAGGCGCGATCGCTTGCATGCGGTCAGATGTTGCATATGATTGTGCGACATAAGTGGCTGGACCTTGGGAGGTCTCTTCGTTCTCATATCCCCCGGAGGATTGGGAACTGCCGTCGGCTTCGCTATGCGAGCTCGACATTGTGCTGCCTCTTATCCGCTTGGTCAAGCGTTCGGCGAGGCCGACCGCTGTAGCGGACTTTGTGAGGCGGGCGGCCCTTTCCGGGCTCCGCTACCAGAAAACTGTGCCGATACACCCCCAAGGATATGCTCCTTGTTAGGAGGTGTATGACCAGTTTATTCCCTAAGGATCAAAGGGCAGCGCCCTGCACACGGACAGTAGTTGTTTTGTCTTGCTACGCAAGGAGAGCTTGTTCTGTCTCAATATGGTAAAACCACTGTGAGCCAATGGGCAGCGGAATGTATATGTATGAGCATGCAGCCATTGCTGTAGGTACCTGTTAGAGCTACCCCTTTAGAGGTTTATGGTTTCACCCCCCCCCTTGAAGCCCCCCCTTGAAGCCCCCCTTAAGCCCCCCTTCAAGCCCCCTTCAAGCCCCCTTTCAAGCCCCCCTTGAAGCCCCCCTTGAAGCCCCCCTTCAAGCCCCCCTTAAGCCCCCCTTCAATGTTAGATTGTAGCATCAGTTCACCACAGCCATTGTACACTCGTGCACTCTGCACTTGGCTCAAGATTGATCTGATTTTTCGTGAGAAGATCGTCGACCGAGTGATTGCATTCTGAAGCTGATTGCATCCGCGTCTGTGCATTGGATTGTTGATTGCATACGGCACTCCAGCGAAGCTCACAGATTGTTCCTTGAATTTTTCATGGTAGCGGAGCCCTGCGGCGAAGCCCAGGGTCCTCCATTGCGCTAAGGACATTCTGAGTAATGGCTGTATTGGGAGAGTCCCGAGGATTAGGTGGAGAGATCAAATTGTTTCCTCCTCCTGTATTCAAAGGAGAGCACGACAAGTGGGAAGATTGGTCATGGCAATTGAAAGCGTACGTCGCATTTTACAAACCTGTTGCTCAGGCATTGATGGACAGAGTCGAAGGAGTCAACACTACCATTGATGACCATGCGGTTCAGACTGAGGAAAACAACTACTATGCCGGACAAGGATTGGTAGCATTTTCCAAACAATTGCATTACCTTCTTGCGAACTTGACCGACGATAATGCCAGGCTTATTGTACGATTGAACGAACATGGAAACGGATTCGAAACTTGGCGACAATTGCATGAGAGATTTGCACTCCCTAACAGGGCCAAAGGTGTCAGCCTATTGTCGCAATTGCTCGAGCATCAATTCCGAGACGCCCATTTCGAAGCGGATTTGACGCAGTTCATTGTCTTGAAGAACAAGCATGAGAGAGCGACCGGAAGTGCATTGGCAGATGATTTGCTTGTCACATTGATGATGAACAAGACCAAGGGTCAATTGCAGCAGCATTTGAGATTGCAAGCCAACACACTGCGCACGTTTGACCAGATTGTGACGATCATTAAAGAGTACTACCAATCGAAGCATCTTGTTAATGTGAAGGCTCCAGCCAACGATTCGCCTGTCCCAATGGACATTGGCGCTGCATGGAAAGGGTACAGACATTGGAAAGGAAAGAGCAAAGGAAAAGGCAAAGGACTCGGAAAGAACAAAGGATTTGGAAAGAAAGGAAAAGGATTCAGCAAAGGATTTGGAAAAGGCAAAGGAAAAGGATTCGGAGGCCACAAAGGATTCAAAGGCAAAGGTTATGGAAAAGGAAAAGGAAAGAGTAAAGGAAAAGGAAAAGGATTGAAAGGAAAGGACATAGGATGTTTCCTGTGTGGGTCTCACGATCATTGGGCCAATGAATGCCCAAAAGCGAACACCCAAGCGGCATTGTGGAACATAGATGAAGGAACATGGAATGAAGATTGGAGTGATTGGAACGAGAGCTCAGTAGAGAACGTAGAGAGCACTGATTGGTCTGAATACGAAGGAGCATTGTTTGACGACCCCTCTTGGACTGAGGACGATGGGTATGGAGATTGGTGGTATGATGACAGCCACGGTCTGTCTCAGGATTGGTCGTGGTATGAGGATTCGTCTTGGCACTCAGCTGATTGGCCTCATCAGGCCCAGTTAGCATTGCCGCCGCCAGCTCAGCCGATTGCTTCTCAGGCAACAGCAGCCCCCGCTGCACCCATTGGCCAGGTCCAACCGCAGACTGCTGCCGCAGTTATTGCTGGACCCCCGCCAGGATTGTCACCCTCTGATCAGATTGCTAATGATAGTCTCATTGCCTCAAGCAGTAGCAGCTCGAGTAACTCGAGAGGCTCAGGCATTGCACGTTCGCGACCAGGTATTGCAAGCAAGCTTTTCGTTGGAGCATTGATGCTAATTGGCACATTGTCTTCCAGCGTTCCCGCACTTCCAGAACATTCTCCATTGAGTGCTCCCATTGTAGGTGAAGCACCATTGTTGAGATCACCTTCTACATCTTCTATTGAAAGTGACAATGAGGTGAACCCTCATTCGACTGAGAACGAGGACAGATTGGCCTCATTCCACAACAGCTCAGGTCAAGTTGAGCGAAGTTGGATTCTTCGACAGTGGAGCATCAGCAAATTGCTGCCCACCGTGGTTTGCCGAAGATTATCCATTGATACCTGTTGGGTCGGATTGTCCCATCCTCAGAAGTATTTCAGGCAAGACATTGGACATTATAGGCAAGCGCGTTGTCGAACTCGATTGTGGTGGTCATTCGCTGTGCATTCATTTCTATGTCTGTCAGCACATTCCGTTCCCATTGGTCTCAGTGTCCAGATTTCTTCTTCAAGATTTTTGGACTGTATTGAGTAGGAACTTCATGGCTTTACTGACCCCAGATTGTAAGCCAGTCCCGATTGTCCGTCAGGGCACTCTTGTCTATTTGACAGCAACTGTTGTTCCGTTCGCCCAGTCGGATTGTCAGTACAACGAACTTCAAATTGCAGCTGTTATGGCAGAAATGGACTTGGGAGATGGCGACATTGAGCTTCGAGGCATCACTGATATTGAGGATGAGTAGGAGCATATTGCTCAGATTCATTCATTGATTGCTGCAGCTAAAGCTAAAGCCAAAACCAAGCCCAAGCCCAAAGCATTGTCCAAATTTGCTGCGAAAGCCAAAGCCAAATCTAAGATTGAACCCAAGTCAGCTCCCAAACGCGAAAACATGAAGAATTCTGACTATTGGGTCATCAACGAAGAGAAAAGTTTATTGGTGCGCTTCCACGTTAAGCCGCGCCAATATTTGTTTGGATTGCGGTACTTGAGAGGAAAACTGCCCATTGACGAAAACAGATTGACTGGAGAAAGAGAGACTGAACGATTCTTCAAGGACGGCACGTCTGATGTGATTGCTGACAAGGACTTCAGAACATTGGACGACGACAAAGTTGATAATCGTGATGAGAGCATTCCGTCATGGCGAGGACGCACTAGTTTCAAGATGAAACCATTGACAGGTAAGACATTGGAAGCGGCAAAGAAAGTTGCATTGGAGTATCAGGAAGCTCCTTCAGCAGCATTACCAACTAACCGTTCCCGACTGTCTAAACCTGCTGATCCTCAGCCACCTCCTGCATTGCTCCCACCCACCCAACCCTCGTCTTCGTCCCTTGATGTCTCCAACCGAGGAACCGAAGTAGCGATTGATCGCCAACATATTGTCACAACAGAAGCTGAAAAGGAGATCATGAACAGATTGCGATCAAACAAAGAATTCAATTCTAACATGAAGGAATTGCTTGTGCGGTTGTTCTACATCAAGGATCCTCAGACTGACAGCATTCGTACTACGGACCATTGGATACAGACTCCTACGCATTGGATAAGGATGGTACATGGTGAGCGTGATTCATTGATCCACCCTGATCGTTGCCCATCACCATTGTCGTCAGCAGACTCGTATGAATTCGGAAATCTGCTGATTGCTAATAGGTACACTTGCGTCTTGGATTGTTCTGATCCAGAGAAAAACGGTCTTGAGATTGAGGATCATTGGTGCAATTGGACAGATTCGTCAGGAACCGACAAGTCTCCTGAAGAAGATCCCGACAGGAAATTGGGTTTCCATTGGACTGGATTTTCGGTCTTTGGGATTGCAAGCCCTATGGAAGTTGATCATCCCATTCCAGAAACCATTGACGTCACTGCAAGGCCCCCTAAAGGATTGAGGGTCCCCTCGGAACCATCAGCGGCCGAACGTCGACAGCATGAATTGACTCATTTACCGTATCGAGATTGGTGTCCGCATTGTGTGAAGGCGAAAGGAAGACATGGCGCGTCCAAGAAACAATTGGACAGACAACCAGTCATTCAGGTAGATTATGCATTCCATGCCACTGATCCAAAGCTACCCTTGAGGAAGCTATTGACAGCAGTCGATGTTGTCACAGGTCTAGGAATGACAATTGTTGTTCCAAGCAAAGGCAGTGATGATTATGCAGCAGCCGAATTGAAGAAGTTCATCTATGAATGCGGACGTACATTCGGTATTCTGCAATATGACAAAGAAGCCTCATTGAAGTCATTGTGTGTTCGAGTCTGTGCGGAATTAGGAGGCCTCAGCATTAGAGCCGCACCACAGGGCCATTCTCAGGCACAAGGTTCTGTAGGCCAGATGCAGAGGACATTCTACGGTCAATTGAGATCATTGATGTACCAAGTTGAGTTCAATTGCGACATTCAACTCAGCTCTGATAGTGTCATTTACCCCTGGTGTGTCAAGCATGCCCAGTGGTTATTGAACAGGTACTTGATCCATTCTGATGGTAAAACATCCTATTTCCGTAGATGGAATCGGAATTATGAAGGCGGATTGTGTTGCTTTGGAGAAGTGATTCAGGCAAAGGTCATTAACCCTAAATTCTCCAAGAAGAGCGACATTCCGTGGAAGACTGCATTATGGCTAGGACGTGACACCGAGGCAGACGAGATTATTGTTGCATTGCCCGAAGGAGTAAAGAAGGTTCGTACCATTCGACGATTCTCTCCTTCATTGCAGTGGAATGCAGAACCAATCAAGAATCTCCAAGCATTGCCTTGGAAGCCACGTGTTTCAGAAGATGACTCTACGGATTTCGTCTATTCGGATGCATTGAGCATTCTGCAGAAAAATCGTGGTACTACCGCGAAAGCTGCAGTGAAAGAAATTGCTCCAGCCGAACCGAACACGATCGAAGATCCCGCCGAAGGAGAAGAGACATTGGAGGAACCAGCAGTTCGATTGCTTGATCCAGATGAGTTATCGATTGAACAAAGAGAAGCTATCGAATTGGAAGAACTGCCTCCCCATGAGATTGAGACTTCAGAACCACCATTGCCATTCTCACCAGGCATTCGACGTCCAGGTGATCAGATTGAGGAACCGCAAGCGAAGTCCTCCAGGATTGATCCTGACACTGAGGTCCCGACCTCACCAGCTAAGGTTCAGAGGATTTCCGCATTGCGCTCAGTGACATTTCATGTTGCTTCAGCAGTCCAGTATATTGCTGGCATCATTGGAGCAACAGATGTTGTTCTGAAGGACGGTATTGCCGTTCCTGTTCACGTGAATATGGACCACGATGAATTGCACCAAGAAATCAGATTGAGCGAACCAGTGATCTGGGATACCGCTAGAGAATTCCCAGCGGAGCCTCAACGCATTGGAATGAACAAAGAGATGCAATCGATGAAAGATTTCAATGTTTACACTGAGGTCCCGATTGACAAATGTTCACAGTCTGACATTGATGGTGCGATTGGTGTCCGATGGGTGAAAAGGTGGAAAACCGACACCGAATTGAGAATGAGATTGGTTGTTCAAGGATGCTTCCAAGATTCGTCAAAGATTGACACCGATTCTATTTACGCAAGCACTCCATCGCTTGTGGCATTGCGTCTGTTGTTGTTGATGTCATTGGCTCGTTCATGGGAGATTAGCCTTGCTGACATTTCAACGGCATTCCTCCACGCGTTCATTGAAGAATCAGTCTACGTTTGGCCCCCTTCGGAATATTATCCCAACCTCGATTGTTTGTGGAAATTAAATCGTGCTATGTACGGATTGCGTCAGTCACCCAAATTGTGGCAAGATCATTTCGCCAGTGTCATGGTCAAATTGGGTTTCCGTCGTTGCAAATCCGACAGCAACTTGTATTGTCACAAGTCGAGGAATTTGTATGTTTTGGCCTACGTTGACGACCTTCTCATTGTAGGTGATCCGAAGTTGAAGAAGGAATTCATTGACGCTTTAAGCAAAGAACTTCTAGTGAAGATCACTGGTGAATTGAAACCAAACACCGAACACAGCTTTCTCGGCAGGAAATTGAGGCACAACGGAGATTCCATTGATGTTCTCATGCCGAAGCAGTACATTGTTGACCTCCTGGAATTGTACTCGATGAACAAAGCAAACCCCGTGAACACCACAGGGTCAACCTCATTGAAACGGATTGAGGATGCGGATTGCGCATTGGACGCGAAGGCACATTCGCTCTTCAGAACAGCCGTAGGCAAATTGCTGTGGCTCGCATTCGTCCGTCCGGATTGCTCGTACGCAGTCAAGGAGTTGTCGAGGGACGTCAAGTCTCCGACGATTGAGAGCTTAGCAAAGCTTAAGCATCTATTGAGGTATCTTGCTGGTACTCGAGACTATGTATTGCGCATCAAGCCTACTTTCATGTTGCGCGATTGGACGTCTTCTCTCGACATTGTTTGCTATGTTGACAGTGATTGGGCAGATTGCAGCAAGACGCGTAAGTCCACGTCTGGCAGTACTGCACAAGTATTGGGCTCGGATATGATCCACACGAGCCGCACGCAAGCCACTGTAGCATTGTCATCAGGAGAGGCTGAACTGTATGCCATTGGACAAGGCACTAGCGAGGCTTTATTCTTGAAATCATTGATTCTAGAGGCCGAATTCGCTAAGCGTGTTAACATGGTTGTATACACGGATTCAACAGCAGGACGATCCATTGCCACAAGATTCGGAGCAGGTAAAAAGACCAAGCATGTTGAGTTGAGATACTTGTACATGCAAGATCTTGTGCGCGCAGGAGTATTGAGCATTCGCAAAGTGAACACCAAGCTCAACCCCGCTGACATATTGACCAAATACTCACCGACTGAGGTTCTTAGGAATCTCACTCACAAATTAGGCATTGTGAACATTGCCGATGAATTCCATATAGACCCCTAAAACCAAACAAACATTGTTTCACATTGCAAGTTTAGGTTTCGTTTGAGGAACCGATTGTCTCGACACAAGTGCGTTGAGATTGCGTCTCCGCCTTACAAAAGAAAGAAGAGAGAAAGAAGTGAGAAAGAAGAGAGAGAGAGAGAGAGAGAGAGAGAGAGAGAGAGAGAGATTGAGAGTCTGACATGTCATTTCTCCGCAGACACATTGCCCATGTCTATTAACAGCATCGCCACCGCCGATTGTGCTGGCCAACAGGGCAGTTGGAGCACAGTCAAAATTGCATTGTTCGGAATTTGAAACAAATTGTCCAAAATTGTACATAATAAACTACTGTACTCTGAAGTTCGTAGCAGTACATTGCAGAAATTGCATCGGTGTACAGTATTTCGAGCTTCTTGGATTGCACGCCAGTGATCGAATCTTGATTTTGCTTTTGCTTGCAGTCATTGATCAGCGATTTCGACGACAGTATTCCCATCACGATTGATTGCGCCATGGCAACATTGCAGGCAGCATCACCGATTGATCTTGCCCAGCAAGTTCTCGGGCAGGCTCGCCAGGTGATTGGCGATTGGCATTCGCCACGAGTTGTCAATTGGGTTCAGATGCTCATTCAGATGGTCACGATTGGGATTTACAACAACATTCACACTCAAGTGTCATTGACTCCATGGTTGAACATCTATATTGAGATGCTGGTCCTATTGAGCCAGCATCAGGAGTATGAAGGCATTGACCAAGAGGCTATTGCTTTGATCTGGATACAGCTGGAACGCTCATTGATCATTGCAAGCCAGCTTTACTGCAGGATTGGACGCGAATTGTTCAACGTCACCATTGATCCAAGCCTGATCAGCAATCAGCCATTCATTACAACGACTTCGATTGCGTCTACATCGATGAGACAGTCATTGCAGAAACTGATTGGAGACAGATGGTGGTCATTGTCTCCTGAAGTGGCGAGAGGAGATGCAAGGATCATTGATCTCTCGCGATTTTGGTTCTGTCCTGACTCGATGATTGAACACGGATTGATGAATGCGATGAGCAGAACCTCATTGATTAAGGGCGCATTGCCACCCAACATGGCCAACACATTGACAACGTTTTGGGTGTGGATTGCATTCCCTATCGAGATGGCTCGACGATTGGTGAGCACAGCTGGACTGAACATTGAGCGGTTCAAGTGTCACCAGTTGAACTACTCATTGACTCCCTGGAATGCATTCAACAAACTCATGCATTGGTTTCGACAAGAGGCGATTGGATGGTCCATTGAGCACACAAATGTCGGACTCATCCAACTCCCATTGGATACGAGGAAATTGTCAAGCGAGATGAAGAACATTTCGGGAAGAGGCGGCCAATTGAATTGGCATAAGATTTCGTACATTGGTTGTAGCCATATGACCATTGACAACAGTGCGACCAATGCGACAGCAACATTGGACGCAGCTGAATTGAGTTCGTCATTGCTCTGGGAATTACCGATTACCTGCCAAGCATTGTATCATCGATTTCATGCGGATTGTTGGAGTGATTCCATGCCCGCCACGGTATTGAATCGCCATTTGAGAGTCCCATTCTCGATTCACAACTCTGTGATTGGAGAAGCAGCTCTATTGTCATCCGCAGGAGCAGAAGAGCAGATTGAGAGCGACGATTCGGAGAGAGATTGCCACCGAGATGGCAAAACGCGTATCATTGTTGATGCTGGGACAACTGTCCACATTGGGCCAACCCAACGATTGGCACGCCGACGCCAAGCCAACCGCAGTTGATCCAGTGATTGCGGACAGCAAGATTGCCATTGCAACATGGTGAACCTGATTGTACATACCGACGCAGATTTCTGCTGGATGACAGTACCTTCATTGGCAAGCCGTTAGCATTGACAAGCGAAATTGATTTTGAGATTCTAGCATTGGTGGACGCAGCATACATGCTGAGTCCAAGGAACCGTGTTAGATTGTAGCATCAGTTCACCACAGCCATTGTACACTCGTGCACTCTGCACTTGGCTCAAGATTGATCTGATTGCTCGTGAGAAGATCGTCGACCGAGTGATTGCATTCTGAAGCTGATTGCATCCGCGTCTGTGCATTTGATTGTTGATTGCATACGGCACTCCAGCGAAGCTCACAGATTGTTCCTTGAATTTTTCATTCAAGCCCCCCTTCAAGCCCCCCTTAAGCCCCCCAAGCCCCCCTTCAAGCCCCCCTTCAAACTCTTCGACCCTTCGTCCCCCCCCCTCACCCCCCCTTCAAGCCCCCCATAACCCCCCTTGAAGCCCCCCTTAAGCCCCCCCTTCGTCGAAGGTCTGGGCCCCAGCCCCTCTCCTGGGCGATCTTCTGCTTACGCGGCTGCGGCCGCTTTCTCCCTTCGCGCAGGAGCTTGTACACAGCTGATGGCTCCGCACGACGGGCGCACGGCAGCAGCATGCTTTGCTGTTAATTGCTACATGCCCTTGCGATACCCATGATACTGGGAAGCTGGGCCATTTGATCTACGCCAATGAAACATGCTCCTTTGTGGATGCTCGTATAAATCCGCTCCACCCTGGCTAACAAGACACCTGAGAGAAGCTACGCCCTGAAAGGCCGAACGATCCCTGCTGGCTAAGTCTGCAAGTCGCGGCCCGTTTCACCCTACATCAGCTCTTTATTGTATTCTTGTAGTTCTTGCAGTTCTTACAAGGACCGAGTGCAGCAACTGCTGTCTTTGATGCCCGCCCGCCCACGCCAAAAAAAAATATGCTTCAATCCCGTTCTGCCGTAAGTGCTGTGGCTCCCTCACTTGTGCCTGTAGGCTGAGAGGTCGAATCCAATGGAGCGGTCCCAACACACATCCGGGAAAAAGATTAAAGCTGTCCGAGAGTGCTTGCGTCACACATGTTCGGGGGTTCATGCTGTCATACCTTTGCATTTTGATTTTCCCTACCCCTTATGCCCTGCCACCCTAGAGCCGCTGCCTTTTAGTTCAAACGACGGGACAAACTGCTTGGGTTTCCCAAAAGGATTGTCTCGTAGTTTGAGCCGGGCGGGTGGGCCGGGGGAAAAGTTGTGTAAGAAAAAGTTTTCTCGCTTTTGCCTCGCTCATTCCTTCGTTGCATTCAAAGCAATTGCCTTGAGTTGCACAGCTGGGGACTCTGCCGAATGAATGATTGTCCTTCGTGGCCAATTTGGGTCCAAGACGATTTGTGACCCGCCCTCGCCACCCTTGATTCTTGCAAAGCAAATCTTGATGCATGCAGTGTTTGAAGTGTCACTTATGTGCATGTGGACCTCTGGATGTGCAGATACGCGTGACATCCAACAATGCGGGGGATGCTTCGGAACCGGTTGCTGCTGCAACCCCGTTCTGCCGTAAGTGCTGTGGCTCCCTGACTTGTGCCTGTAGGCTGAGAGGTCGAATCCAATGGAGCGGTCCCAACACACATCGGGAAAAAGATTAAAGCTGTCCGAGAGTGCTTGCGTCACACATGTTCGGGGGTTCATGCTGTCATACCTTTGCGTTTTGATTTTCCCTACCCCTTATGCCCTGCCACCCTAGAGCCGCTGCCTTTTGGTTCAAACGACGGGACAACAGCTTCGAGGCCCTCGGCGACTCGGCGTCCTCTTTGAACTTGACCAAACAGGATCGGGGGTCTTGAAAGTTAGGAACACCGAGAAGAGACGCAAAGAGCTTACTACTACGATCAAAGGTTTTCTGGACAAGGGCACCATGACGCAGAAGGAAGCTTTGCAACTGAGGGGCAGGTTGCAGTTCGCTCAAGCTCAGTTCTTTGGTAGGCCAGGCAGGAGATGCCTGACGGAAGTGACAAAGCATGCCTACACTGGCAGGTCGAAACTCTCGTTGATAGCCAAGGAACGACTTGAAGAGTTCGGCAAGTTCCTTGAATTGGCTCAACCGAGGTTGGTGGGGCAAGTGTCGTGCAGCACGTTCATGATCCTGACGGACGCCGCCTTCGAAGCCGAATCCGGAACTGGAGGGTTGGGAGGAGTGCTCCTTATCGGATCGGGATCAGCAATCTCCTTCTTCAGCGTGCCGATATCAGAGCATCAGGCTAAGTGTATGTCACTACACGACGAGCATACTATCATTTACGAGCTCGAAGTGTTTGGAGTTCTGGTTGGTCTCAAACTTTTGGTTGAGAGAACGGCTGTCTTTGCAGAATCGTATGAACAGCCAGGTGCTACTGCTGGCACTGGTGTTGTTTGCTATATTGACAATGATGCTGCAAGACACGCTTACATTTCGGGTTCGTCCAAAAAGGGAGTTGCTGGGATCTTTATCGACGAAGTCAACTTTCTGGAGTATGTTCATGGCATCTTGCCGTGGTACGCGAGAGTGGCATCACCTGCCAACTTAGCTGACGAACCGTCGCGGATGAAGCTTGACCGAGTCAGGAAGTTAGGATTTAAGGATGAGTCCGTCGAAGCGACTAAAGTTACTAAAGCGGTACTATCGATTGTGAAGAGAGTTTCGAAGTTGCCTGCTTGACACCAGTCAGTGGGGACAAAAAGAGTCTAGTGTCTCACAGGACCGACAGTTCGAATCTGATACCTGCCGTGTGCGGTACTTTCTACCCCACTGTGTGAAAATAGCGTTGAGCTCTGAACGTCTTGCATGCGACATGTTGTGAGTGCAAGCATTCATCCCTGAAGGCTCAAACACGACAGACAACACAATACAAAGCACGGTCTGAGAACAATAAGTTTTGTTCTTTGAATACTTGGAGAAGATAGAGCTTTATTGTTCGAAGAAAATCAACATGACAAAATAACTTAGAGAACTAAATCAATTTTTGTTTGTTGTTTTAGGGCTTTCATTTTACATCGCTCATTTCGGTTGAGCCTTCGTTATCATACATGTCTGTTGATTCAAGTGAAGAATGCATTCGCTGGTTGCAGCGAGACCTCTCAAGGGGCTGGAAGCCCGGGATAGAAGTGATAGATTTTATTTGAAATCCCCACCCTCGCCACCCTGTTTTTCTTTGCATGCTGCATACTTGTTGAAGAAGTCATATCATTCTTCTGCTACCTCAGGACGGCTTGATCTCCGTTTGAGGTCACTCAGGTGTGCCTGGTGCATTCAGGACCTGGCTCGGGTCTTTGACCTGTTACTTCTGCAGTTAGTTCGGCTTTGCTTGTCTTCGACTTGCAGGCCGTTCACTAAGGTTCAGTATGTGAGTTGTGCACGGCCTGAGAGTGGCTAGTACCCCTTCCGGGGGGCAAAAAGAGTCTTGTGTCTCACAGGACCGACAGTTCGAATCTGATACCTGCCGTGTGCGGTACTTTCTACCCCACTGTGTGAAAATAGCGTTGAGCTCTGAACGTCTTGCATGCGACATGTTGTGAGTGCAAGCATTCATCCCTGAAGGTTCAAACACGACAGACAACACAATACAAAGCACGGTCTGAGAACAAAAAGAGGCCGGCTTGTGCGGCTTCTTCGGAGGCTTGGGCAGCCAGGAGATCTGGAAAGCAGTGAGGCCGTGGAGAGCTCACCTGACTCAACCTCCCGGTTGAGGACATCTGCGATAAACTGATGAGCTTTGGGACCCAGAGATCGCCATGCCACGACCGGGGGGCTATCTTTGGGGACTGCTTTGCCAACTAATGGTCATAAGCTATTCCCAAACTTCTCTGGGATCCGGCCCTGAACCAAATTGATCCAAGGAGTACTCCTCTATTTGTCTACGCTCCTCGACGGCAGTGAGAAATCGGCCCTCATCTCTCAGTTGCACCCGTTCCTGAGGCTTGCCCCCAGCGAAATCTTTTGATAACCTTGTGAAGCGAGTGACTGCCATCCTGCCTGGATTTGTGCTCCGATTGAAGGAGCTGGGAGTCAAGCTCTTGTTGGCGGCGTTCTTGCTTAAGCTGTTTGGCTTTCTTGGCTTGAGGGCTTTGTGCAGCAAGCGAGTGTCAGCAGCGAAAGACGAGGCGAAGCTGCAAATCGGGGGAGGGACTCAGCTATGATTTTAACAGTGATTGGCAATGATCTCAGGGCTGCTCTTGCTTCCCAGATGCTGACATCAGGCTTTGGAGATCTATTGCTACGTTTAGGGAAGTGCTCTCGAAGTGCAGCATTCATGGCTTGATTGAGAACCCCAACTCTGAGGAAGGCCAGTCAGGGCAGAGTCTTCTCGCAATCCACATGCCTCTACTCGATCAGAGCGTTGCCTGTAACAGTCTTCCATGATTTGCTGATCATAAGGCTTGGCTTCAGGAGCGGAGTAACTCCTGCTGTGCTGTATCTTGCCTAGAAGAGGATAATGTTTGCTGCCATCGCGCCACTGAGTGGTTGACATTGCTTCCCAGGTCCTTTCGATTGTGCTATTCTAACGAAAGAGAAGTCAATCTGAGAGATTGAGTTACCTTGGGAATGAGTGGCAGGTCTACGTACTCCCCAGTGTTAGATGCCACAAGCTGATGCTCCCCCAATAGTCGCTGGAGATCCTTAGTGCCTCGGTGCCCCAGACGGCAGGTCTGTATGGTGCAGAGACCAAGCAGTGTGTTTCGGTTCGGTAGGGCTCTCAGTGCTCTGTCAAGTGACTGCAGCGTCTGTTGCCGCATTTGCTTGTTCTGTTCCACCGTCTCTTTTGAGCGCCGGACGAATTGATAACAGCTGAAGACATCTAGAGAGATGCTTTCGCCGGGAATTCAGACCTGCAGGAGGCGCCCTGGCATAACTTCGTTATATCGGATAGCCTGCTGCTTGCAGAAAGAGGAGTGCGCCATCACAAGGACTCCTGCTCCCTTCTCTGCTGTAGAACCCGAACTAAGCACCTGCCATCCCTGATTACTGAACTGCCAGCTGCCTCTCCAATGAGTCTCATGAATGGCGACAATTTTAACCTCTTGATAGGGAGGAGTCCGGAGCACGGAGAGCAACTCTTCCCAGGCTGCTGTGGTTAGAGAGCTTGCGTTCCATGATAGGTAAGCTATCCGCTGCCCGAATTGAAATGTTGAAGAAGAGTACCTCTTGCTGGAGGTGTTACGTGTACCCTCAGCTGGAGTAGCTCCTAGCTCTGTCGATGACATCCTTCTCCCTTTGTACACCGCACTTCCTTCCTGCAGAGCCTTGCGTGCCGCCTTCTAGTCAGAACTTTTACCCTTCCCTTGGGGAGTTGGCGGAGTAGGCTTGGTCGATACACTAGGCTGTTTCGCAGTACTCATACTGAGCCCTGCTCCTGTCGGCTGCAACTGATAGTGAACTTTAGATCTAGGAGCTCCATCCCGGAGTTGGGACCGGGAGTGCTCAGGCGCTGACAAGCGCCATGGCGAGGAAAGGAGAAAGCAACTGTGCTAGCCTGACTTTCCCTGAGCCGAGAAGCTTACAACCGCAACAACCACGACAGCAACAACAACAACAACAGCAGCAACAGCAGCAGCAGCAGCAACAGCAACAACACAGGCAGCAGCAACAGCAACAACGCAGGCAGCAGCAGCAACAACTGCCACAAGCGGAAGTATTCGCTCAAAGTTGGCGGAATCTGCTATCAGTTCAAGCATGTTTCAGCCCACCGATCTTCCTGCCATCCGATCGGTGCAGAACCATATCTACAGACGTGAGTCGGCCGAGGGTAACACTTCCTGCGCCGCATACCGCATGGATCAAGATCTCAAACGCTCTGGCTTCGACCCAGTTCGATATCCGTGGTCCATGGTTCGACGAGCACCTCGTGCCATTTCGGCAAAGATGTGTTGCCACTCCATGAGCAACCAGCCATGAAGGGACGCCAACCAGCAGAGAACTTTCATGATCAGAATGTGCCCGTTGTCTTCCATGAGATGTTGGCCAATTGCTCCCTCATCAAATCGGTTTTACTGGTGGCGTTCACAGTCTGTCACAATTTTTAATCCGTTTCAATGACAGGACTCGCAAAGCATTGGCCCGCTTTAGGTCTGAGTCCCTCTACACTTGCGATGCACAAGTACCTTCACCGGCTGATTTTTTGTCTTGTCATATCTCTGTGCACGTACGTCAATGTGAAAAGGAACGTGAACCGAAACTTCCTTGGTGAGAAGGTGGTGCGAACTGCTCGGAGTTGAGAGTCTAAACGTGGTTCGGAGTTTAAAGTCTAAGGCCTCTAAGGCCTCTAGGGTTTAGGGTTCGGAATGTAGAGTTTACGTCCAGGGTTTAGGGAGATGCGCTCCTGAATTCTCGGGCCCAGGTCGCAACTGCCAGACCTTCACGAGTGCTGCGTGGGTCCAGTGGGGTATTAGGGTTTAGCCAAAGCCGGTGGTTCACGGATGATGGGGATGAAGGCCGAGGGTTTTTCTTCAGTCTCATCTTTCGGCTGCTTTATTGTTGCTCTTACTGCGAAGAAGCCCCATTCCACATGATGAGTAGTGAGTCGTGTGATTTCCTCCAGGATTGGCCCCCCTACATTCCGAGTTTTTTCTCTCATACCTTGCAGGTAGCGCCCCTGCGTCGTGATGACGTCTTGGCATAACAGCACTTACAATGGGCCTTTCTCCAGCCTCCATGTTGATGTCGATAGCCCACCTCTCTCAGCACACGGTCAGAGCATGCCAGTGCTTGCCCCGGCCTTCTCCCTGGTCGCAGAACTACTGGGTGCTCGCTTGTAGGACATCGTAGCACGATTAGCAGCCCCCCACTCCCTGCGATTGGCGGTATGTGCTTCCGCAGCGGGCTCAACAGCCAAAGCTGTTTCACACAGTCGGACTGCAACAGCAGTGCAGCGGCATAGTTTCGGGGCCTTGAGTCCTAGCCATTTGTCCAAGACCGCTGCTCATGAACTGGGGATTGCTGGGGGCGTTCAGTGCAGCCACCATTCTGGGTGCGATGTTTAGCTCGTATGTGCCATTTGTCGTTCCTAATGTATATACGCGCAAGACTGTGAGAGAGCTGCTTCGCGCCGACGAAATCGCGATCAGCAAAGAGGCAGCCCCCACCACTGCCGCTACCAGTACCACTACCACTACCACGACCAGTACAAGTACCACTACCACTACCAAGACCAGTACAAGTACCACTACCACTACCACTGCCACTCCCACTACCACTCCCACTACCACTACAACTACAACGATGACTACGACGACCACTACGACGACCACTACGACGACGAGTACGACGACGATTGCTACTCCACAGCTTCTTCGAAAACATGCTGGGCTGTACCTGGACAAGACCCGCGCACCCGAACTGAGCAATGCTCTTCTTCTTACGGCCGCGAACTACGGCTACATGGACATGCTGCGGAACTGGGAGTGCTATGCAGGAAAGCTCGGTTTGGATTGGCTTGTCGTTGCACTAGACGACCAAGTCTATCAAGAGCTTGGTCCAGAACGCAGCTTTCTTACCGTTGGCGAGCGCCACGGGTCCTACGAACGCTATGGAAGTCCTGGTTTCAAGATTGTGGCATGCAATAAGCTGCGGTCAATGTTGTCTGTGCTTGTGGAGACGCAGCTGGATGTGGTGTTCTCAGACGGCGACAGTGTGTTCAAGAGCGACCCATTCCTCCCGTCACTTTCGCTCGGAAGTATGATGCGCTCGGGGAAGTACGACATGATTTACGGACGCCAAATCTGGCCACCGGGGCCTAGGACCGACGAGCACCACCAAGAACCGACGAAGGGCAACACTGGCTTCTACTATGTGTCAGGTGGAAGGAAGCCGCAAATCATGCAGCGCATGTTCAACATCAGCATTCAGTGGTGCGACAAGCGGCCCAACCAAGATGACCAAGATAATTTCTGGGACGCACTTGTGGTCGAGCGGAAGCGGAAGCCAAAAGACAAGGAGTTTTTCGCATGTTTCCGGCACTGCGACAGCACTCAATGTGCAGGCGTGGTAGGGGACGCAGTCTTTGACTATTGCGACATGAACCCATGGGAATACATCGATGGATCCGTCGCTCCCAGACTTGCTTTGCAGGAACCGTACCACATGGTGTCCTATCACGCCACGTGGGTTCTTGGCAAGCACAATAAACAGGAGAAACTGAAGATCGTTGAGCTATGGGACCCTGCATGTACCAGTAAAGCCTTCATTGGTACCGCCACCACCACCACCACCACCACCACCACCACTACCACCACCACCACCAGCACCGCCACCGCCACCGCCACCGCCAATGCCACCGCCACGGCCACTGGCACGGCCGTGACAAGGACGACAGCGACTACTACTACAACGGCTCTGTCTGCTCCTGGTTTTCCCTCCGGTGGCGGCTTACTCAATGCTGAGGAAGATGTTGAGTTTGCTCAGCCTCTTAGCCGCGATGTTACACTGGACATACCGCCTGTGTTCAAATGCAATCCCTTCGATCACGTGCGCCTTCGCTGCACTACTCCTGTTTTGTTCTTCCAGCCGGCAAAGCTCACATGCACCCTATCTGCCGTCCAGGCTGAACCCCCATCCTAACCAAAACGTAAGGCAGGGGCCTTAACAATTAGAATAGGGTTTGGGGATTATAATATACCATAATAAAAATGAGGAACATCCAAAATAGTATAGGGAAATATTAACGCCTCTATATATATATATATATATATATATATATTTATATATATATATATATATATTTATATATATATATATATATATATATATATATATATCAGGCTGGCAATCAACCTCGAGGGCCCAGGCGGAGAATCACGGCGCAAGCATATTCTGGGAGAGTTGGAGAAGGCAGGCTTGCGAGGAAGGTTCAAACTGTGGCCAGCCGTCAACTTTCTCACAGATGAAGGGGGGCTGGCCGAAGAGACTCAAAAGAAGAAACACCCGAAGTGTCCATGCGATCCGAAGATGAGCAATTCACTAAGTCATAGGCGTATATATGAGACTATGCTTGCTGAGCAGTGGGCATGCGCGACGATCTTTGAAGACGATGCGACCCTCGCTGAGAACTTCACGCCCAGGGTCAAAAGTGTTATCGATAGCATCCCACCGTTCGATGTTATTCTGTGGGGGCATTGTCCAGGTGGGGGCAAGCCCCGGCACGGGCCCAAGGATCAGAGCTCAGTTCCCATACTTCGATACGGCTGGCCAGGTTCGTGCCTACACGCCTATACTGTCAGTCTTCAGGGCGCCCTGCTAATGACACAAGCAAACATGCCTGTGCACACGCCAGCTGATGGAGCTATGGACCACAAGCACTGGCATGATCGGACGAGGTTGCATGGCGACAGGTCTGGTGGCCGTTACGGCGTCGTCCCTGCCTCTTACTGGTTCGCCACTCCGCAGCTGTCATGGCAAGGGGCAGACGCCTTGGAGGGAGGAACCCTTTAGCCTTTAGCCGTTCTGGCAAAGTAGAAGAGATATGAGCTTTGCAGCACCAGAACGAAGCTGAGCAGCCGAAAGGTAGCAAGCGTGGCGCTGGCTGTCTTCGAACATGTTGTGCGCAGAATGTCGTGCACTTGTAGTTAGTCTTGCCGCCCTCAGAAGCAGTGGCGACTTGTGCGATCCAGCCGGAAGAGATGTACGGATGGAATATTTGCAGCCCTCACGTTCATGGGTTTCATGGTTTCTGAAGTTCAAGCTTCTCGTTCTCCCGATGCAGCTTTCTCGGCGAGCCACCGCGTCCCCTGCAAGTGACACTGATATAGGCTTAAATACACATTAATTACCTATACTATTTCGGGGGGGTCCTCATTATAATTATTGTCTAACAGGCCCCAAGACCCTGTTCTAATTTCTAAGGCCCTCTATTAGACAACTAAAGACAGAGATCCCCGTAGACTCGTAGAGTCTAGCGCTCAGCAGGTGAGGTTAAAGCTCATAACTTTCTGTTGCTTCCCGAAACTAATGCGTGTTCGGTTCATGATTCGATGTATCGTCCCGAGGCCCTAGGCTATATGTTCCCTAAAGCCGAAACTCAGACCCATTACTCATCCGAGCCGCCTTCAGAGTGTCGTCTGTAGAGTTTGCGTGTGACACCGATGACGCACTGTCTTACGGATTATGCTTTCTACCCCAACCTACTCTTTTGTAGGGTTTCGTGGTACAGGTAAACGCCAAGACCAAAAAGTCTATCTAAGGGCAGAGGCGGTAGAGAGTTAAGTAGAAGGCTGAGAAGTACAAGTCGAGCCTTATTTCCCAAACCTTGAAAAAACCTAAACTTCGAGCCACAATTAAATCCGGCAGCCCTCATATTTCTTTGAAAAAACCTCTGGAGGTGTTGCAGGGCGATCAATGCTACGCTACTAGTACGGATTCGAACCCCTGTGGGGTGCTCCGCGGTTTTCACGGCTTGGGGATGCCGACCCTCGTGGGAACTTTTGTTGTTTGCGCAAGCATTGGCTCAAAGCATCACCAGGGTCGGCATGCTGTTCTGAGGCAGCACATGCAGGATTTGTATGGTCATTACCGTGAAATGGCATATGCACCACTTGATTCACTGCTACAACACGATGCAGATAAGAAGAGAAGTAGGTTTAGTTTTTGTTTGCGAGTTTCGCTAACGTGTGTGTTTCGTGTTTGTGTGTGCGTAAAAAGACCGCGACATGGCAATGTGGTGCCGCACGGCCCTTGTTGTAGCGCTACTGACGACGTGGGCAAGCAGTTTGGACGCGCCATCGAATCTGGTGGTCGTGGGAGGATTTCCGGCATGCGGCATACCACAGATCTACAGCCTTCTGGAATCGCATCCGAACATCGTCACCTTTTCAATTCAGATAGGTGCACTGCCCAACCTGCAGACGGAGTTTGCGGAGTCAGTCTTCGCCCTGGCAAAAGCGCTGCAAGTCCCTACAAACCATTCCCTAACAACAGTTTGCGAGCAGTTCAAGTCTCAAGCGCCGACCTTCAGAGAATGCGGTCGTCTCGTGCAGACGATCAGGGGTTGGTACAACACGTCCATGCCAGCGACGCTGGTCGTCACCGACCCCTCCTTCTTTGACAAGCAGGTGGGGGCAGGGTCTCCAAAGCGGCTAAGTAAACCGAACCATTCCGAACCCCAAGACCGTCCAAAATCCAAAGCCCAAAACGACATCCCTGACAGATGCTTGCATCACGCTGGCCGGGGAAAGTCAAGCTGCTCTTCGCGGTGCGGGAGCCGGCGGACTTCTTATGGGCAGCCTACAACATGTGGACGCTGGCCTCTGCTTGCTTCCGGGTTCAGGGTTTTCTAGAATTCATGGGGTCATTGTGGTCATGCTGCTTAGAATGTTACATGTAGGGTTTGCGTTGAGGGTAGAAGGGTTTTTGGTGTTGATAGCTTTCAAAGGGTTTGCGGGGGTTAAAAGGCTTGACTTGTAGCGCTGATAGTGTTTTTCGGCTTCAGAGGGGGGGTCCAGAGTGTATATGATCGGCTCTTGGTCTTAGGGTTTTGTTACTTGAGCTTGGGATTTCGGGTTCTATTGGGAGCAGCTCCCAGCTTCTGCACAGCAGCCTCATGATTTGTTTTTTGCGTCCTTTTTTTTGTTGTGGGGTCGGGGACCGGAAGGCCCGAGCTAAGTTGCTACACCCGATACCTGAAGAATCCTGAAGACCATTAGTTTGCAAGAATGTTAATGTATAAGGTGCCCAAGGACCCTATCGTAATTTTTACGGCTCCTGTATGAGGATAAGTAGAGAAGAGCTCTCTACCTGCAACCCAGGGCGCTGCCAGGCGAGCCGAAAGCCAACAGCCAGGATGGAAGGACGGTGATGAACCTTGGACGCACCGAAGAGGTACTCGTGCAACCCAGGGATTCCGAACGTGTCCTTACATAAAGTTCTCCTCAAAAGATACTACGAAGACCGCGGCACTATAGTAGGGGTCGTAGTGACTAGAAAAGTAGCCCTCGCACTTGGGCTTCACATAGAAGCATGCTGCGGTTTGCACGCCTTGTTTACGTCGGCTTTTGTGCAAACCCCAAATCACAGACCGTAGAGGGTTTGCAAGTTTGGGGCCGGGGCATCGTGGAATTGATAGCTGTTGTAGTCTTTGGGTTACATAGGACTTAGCTTCATGGGAGACATGACAGGCCAATGAGGAGGTTCGAAACCTCAGGTTGTATGAAAGCTCTGCTTCAGGAAGACTCACGTCCGCAGCCCTGAGCTTTTCGACGAGTTGGTCTTGGCTGACGGCCAGAAAGAGGCCTGGGCACCCAGGGCCAACAAGATCACTGGCCAGTGGTTCGACCAGATCAAAACCGTGAAGGACGTCTCCGCGAACCTCCTCTTCTTGAAGTCGGAGGACTAGTCATGTGGGTTTACAAGACTGTTTTTGTCGTTTTGTGTTCTGTGCGGGTGTGAGTTTTGGATACATATGTGGGCGTTTCGATCGCTTGATATACGGGACCACCTTCTCCCCCAGACAGGGTTTATCTACCATGAAGACAGGACAGTCCTTGAAAGAACCTCGTTCATAAAAGCCAAGACGTTGAATTCGCACTTGGACATCCGAGCTGTACTGATTACCTGTTCATCCTACTTCCTGCAGTGCGGCAGAACCGCGCAACGATGCTGTCCTATGCAAAACCTCTGACTCGTAAATGCTGCACCCAGCAGACCAAGATCGGGGTCTTTGAACTTGAAGGTTTTGCATAGTCAAGCATGCGTAAGCTTCTGTCTAACCCCCCATCGTGCATGTGTAGGGGGAGGTTCGGAAAACAGGACAACTGTAGCCATACAACTATACAGCCCTATCCGCCCTTGCTGTTGAATCTGGTACGATCCCCAGGACAAGGACTGCGCTTCAAAAGGAATCCGGTTCTGAGAACTCCCGAAAGCCTTGATGAGCTCCTGTAACATCCCTATAAAACCTGGACAAGACTTTTAGGTTTGGGTTTAGGGTTTAGGGTTCTGAACTCGACAATTACGGCTCAGCAGAGCTTAGCTCCCAGCCGTCCTCTCTGTGGAAACTGGGGTTTCATTAGGATGTTGGTGAGTGTACGTGGGGCTCCTCCGAAATGTCGGCGAGTGCAATGTTGGGTGCTATACTGGCGATACTGATTATATCTTATCTCATGAAACTCCTCAGAACGGTTCGAACGGTTTAGGGCGTAGGTTTGAGAACTCTGTAGGGCCCAACAAGTCTTGAAGAAGCCGAAGTGTCTTTCGAGCCCGCAAGCCGTGTTGAACATCTGCCCATAGCTTCCAAAATCCCTTACTAGGATCCATATCATGATTTAAAGTATATTCCTCATTTAAGGGCTTTTGGAGGCTCCGGGTGCGTTGGTATAGTTACCACCCTAATCCCTCAAGCCTATGGCTGTCGAAGGATTTCTTAGACAATGTGACCGCGAATTTGGCAAGAATGGGCTCGTTCTTTGGAGTGAACGCGTCGCTGTTTTCTGACAAGGCGCACGAGGTTTGTAGGCGTCACCTTTTTCATCGTTTCAGTTTCTGTGGCTTAGGTCCAGGCATATGAGGTCTGAGCCTTTGCTGTTCCGTTTCACGGGCCTCAGAGCACCAGCTGTCAAATTCCTTTGCTTCACATGCTCCGATGCGAAGAGTTCGATTCGAAGATAGTCAGAGGGTACGACACCAGTAGCACAACATGAAATCTCAAACAACAAAGCCCGAACTCTCCAGCCCAGGATAAACAGAAATTGAACGCAGAGGGCCTTGGGCAGCTTTCATGTATATCGAGTTCCCCAGCACAATCGCAAGCTCTGAAGCCCTCGCCTGTTAGCCTATAGCTCAGGTGTGATGCCGTAGCGTTGCGAAGGTGTTGCGGCAAGGTCTCACGAGCACATGAGCACACGAGCACACGAGCAACTCAGAGCGATACCACTGCAAAATGTTTTTGGTCCAGTGGTCCTCGGCATGGAATCCTTTCGGGACCCTAAGACGTCTTGAAGTGCCCAATGCCCAAGCGCCCGGAGGTGGCCTATACTGGTCTGCGTCTCGCCCTTGTTCCGGGGGGGGGGCGGGTTCTGGTTTGGTTTTAGAGTTGAGGGCTTGTAGTTTTGGGAGCAAGGCTTTAGGTTTACTGAAGCTTACTTCTGTCGGATCGTAGAAAATTGCGGCCTGGGGCTTCTCAGAAGGTTGGGCTTTGACGGTCTTGCGTAGGCTTTGAGGGGATGAGGCTAATTGACTGTTAATCGAAAGGGTGCATTTTTGGTGTCGGTGACAGCCTTGCAGTCCAACCAAACCATGTCAAGGAAACCAGATGTCTAATGTAGAGGTCCTATTGTTAAGGCCCCTGTATTGTCGTCCTTGTGTCTTCCTTGTAGGGTGTGTTTCGACTGCCCGGCACTGTCTGCAACGCAACCCAGGCTGACAGCGTATCAGATCTCTGGGTGGAGGCCCATGCTGTGCAAGACGAGGCTTTGGGGAGTTAAACCCTAAACCCTAAACCCTAAACCCTGGGTTGCCGAACCAAGTGTTCAGCACTAACATTCAGTGAGAGCGGTGGGTTGGCCACTGCTGTTTTGAATTGCCAGGCGCTTCATCTACTCCAAGACGCGAGATGTTTGCGAAGAGTTGGATTCCTTCGGGGTTCACTACAGTGCCTGCCTGGGAGAGCCCGACGAATGTGTGGACCCCGCGCCTGGATCATTCACGACGCCTCTGCCGGGAAGCTTTCCGCGTTTGCCAGCCTTTGCCTCTGCTTTGAAGGCGCATAGGGCGGCTTCAACTTAGAATTTTAATGAGCCGCATACTCTATGCAACAGCCTGCATGCCCCAAAACCACCAGCCGACAAGTTGAAACGCTGCATGCATGCACCGAACACAGCATCACGAGCCTTCTTACCCACGAGGAGCCCGGACCATCGAATCTGGTGGTTATCGGAGGATTTCGGACCTGTGGCACGAAACGGATCTACAGCCTTCTGGAATCTCATCCGAACATCGTCACCCTTTCGATTCAAGTAGGTGCGCTGTCAAATCTGCAGGCGGAGTTTGAGGAGTCAGTCTTCGCTCTGGCAAGAGCCCTCCAAGTCCCCACTGGTCGTCCCTTGCAAGAAGTGTGCGAGCAGTTCAAACCTCAAGCGCCGATCTTCAGAGAGTGCGATCGTCTCGTGAAGAAGAAAAAGGGCTGGTACAACACGTCCATGCCAGCGACGCTGGTCGTCACCGACCCCTCATTCTTTGACCAGCGAGTGGCTTGTTCTGGAACAGAATGTATCAGAAGCTAGCAAAGCTTTTCAGGACCGAATCCGAATCTGCTCGAAACAGAATCCTGAAACGATATCCCTGACAGATGCTTGCATCACGCTGGCCGGGCAAAGTCAAGCTGCTCTTGATGGTGCGCGAGCCTGCAGACTTCTTATGGGCAGCCTACAACATCTGGACGCTCGTGTCTGTAGCATTCGTGATGTTCGGTACTGTCCGTCTAACCGTAAAGCTTGAAAGCAAACCTAAACCCTAAACCCTAAACCCTAAACCCTAGAACCTAAGCCTTTCCTGCAACCGAGGGCACTGCCGGGAGAGCCGAAGGGGCAAGAGGGCAGGACTGGGAACCTTGGGAGCAGTGGCCATAACTGGGTTGCTATAAAGGGAACTCCAGAAAGTTGGAATATGGATAATGGTAGGATCCCCTATAATTTACCTGAAAGGGGTTACGATAATGATATTCCAACTTTCTGGCTTCTACTGTAACTGGGTTGCTTTAATGGGATACTATCAGGCTCACTGCGGGGGATAGGGGAAGGGTTCCACAAAGAGACAGGTTTGGAAGGCCAGATGATGCACAGGAACGGGAGCTGCAGCCCCGAAACCTTGTACATGTCATCGCAGCTGTAGCTCATTGTCGGGGAGTTGATAGGCCTTACAGTGTTCGTGGCTGAGGTGATTGTCTAGCTGGGCAGTGATGGCTCTTTCGGAGCCAGGGGTGTTTTTGAGGGCTTTCGTAGGACTTATGGCTTCTGGCTTCCGGATTCTGCCACTTCAGGAAGACTCACGTCCGAAGCCCTGAGCTTTTCGACGAGTTGGTCTTGGCGGATGGGAAGAAGGAGGCCTGGGCGCCCAGGGCCAACAAGATCACAGGGCAGTGGTTCGACCAGATCAAGAATCTGAGCGGTGTCTCCGCGAACCTCCTGTTCTTGAAGTCTGAGGACGGCTCGACGGTGTGGTGATTTCTTTGGTTACAGTACCGTATTCCGAAGGCAAACCATTTTAATCCCAAATGCGGAAACCTCAAACAAGAATCATATTGTGGAAGGCGCTGGGTATGCGAAACTGTGGTTCGGAGAGTGCGGACGTGTAGCCTAAATCCCCAAGAGCCGCTGGGTGCCACCGGACAGGATCTTGCGGCGAATTTGACCGCAACCTTGGCGAGAATGGGCTCCTTCTTGGGGGTGAACGCGGCGCTGTTTCCCTACGAGGCGGTATGCATGGCTTTCGACTTTCGTTGTTCGGGGTTTAGCATGTGCGAGGGGGTTGCAGTTCGGATATTCCATGAAGCGCTATACACTGTGTTGCATGACGTTCGCAGCTTCACGGGTTAAGCTTCCGGGTCGGAGGTTTCGTTCGTTTTGAATGTTCGAAGGCTTTCTCCACAGCCAGCTGAGACAAGTGATTGCAGAAACTCCACACCACGAGCCCTTCGCCCTGAGGTGACAGACGGCTATACCAACTCACTCGCGGCGCGCGTCGCACGGACACATGTGCTGCTCTCCGGGGAGTTGTGGGGGAGGTTCAGGTTGATGCCTGGGGATATGTGGAGTCCAGGCGCTCAGGTGTTGCGTTTTGCTTGGGTAACTTTGGTCCTTTCTCCATAGGTCTGTTGTTCTTCGACGCATTGCTGTGCGCTGAGGTTTTTTTCTTTGCTAGTCTGCTTGTTGCTGGCATCCGCCCAGAAAAGGTATCAGATTTCTGGGTGGAGGCCCATGCTGTGCAGCACGAGGTGGCTCGGCGGAGCTGGGTTCGTGTTCTACTCGTAGGTGATGTGACGCCCTCAGACAGCTTAGAAGGCTTAAAGTCTAGATTCTGGGTGTGCTGAGCGGAAGTGACGGCCTCTGCTTCTTGCGTTGCCAGGCGCTTCATCTACTCCAAGACGCGGGATGTGTGCGAAGAGTTGGATTCGTTTGGGGTCCACTACAGCGCCTGCCTGGGCGAGCACGACGAATGCGTGGACCCCAGAAAGGAGGCAAACGCTTCCGCACCATCGAATCTGGTGGTCATCGGAGGGTTTCGGACTTGTGGCACGAAGCGGATCTACAGCCTTCTGGAATCTCATCCCAACATCGTCACGCTTTCAATTCAGGTAGGTGCGCTGCCCAATCTGCACATGGAGTTCGAGGAGTCAATCTTCGCACTGGCGAAAGCCCTCCAAGTGCCTACCGGCCGTCCCTTGATCCAGGTCTGCGACGAGTTTGAATTCAAAGTGCCGACGTTCACAGAGTGCGATCGTCTCGTGAAGAAGATAAAGGGCTCGTACAACACGTCCATGCCAGCGACGCTGGTCGTCACCGACCCCTCCTTCTTTGACCAGCGAGTGGCTTGTTCTTGTTCTGGAACAGAAGGTATCAGAAGCTAGCAGCAGTTGCAAGTTTTTCATGATTGAGCCCGGCCCGAAGCCACTCGAATCCGAAGCCCCCAAAACGAGATCCCTGACAGATGCTTGCATCACGCTGGCCGGGCAAAGTCAAGATGCTCTTGATGGTGCGCGAGCCTGCAGACTTCTTATGGGCAGCCTACAACATCTGGACGCTGGCCTTTGATGTCTCGAACTTTTGCAAGTGTAACCCCAGACCCTAAAACCAGAGCCTCAGCATTTTGCTGTGCCACCAAGGGCTCTACCGGCAGAGCCGAAAGTGCAAGATGGCAGAGCAGAGATGAACCTTGGACTTACGGGGGGTTGGAGTTCGGAAGGCCAGCAGAAGTCCACGCGTTGCGGCGGTTCGGGCTTTCTGCTGTGGGTAGGGCGGCGTGGAGGTTGCAGGCCCAAGGCTTCTGGCTTCCGGATTCTGCCACTTCAGGAAGACTCACGTCCGAAGCCCTGAGCTTTTCGACGAGTTGGTACTGGCGGATGGGAAGAAGGAGGCCTGGGCGCCCAGGGCCAACAAGATCACCGGTCAGTGGTTCGACCAGATCAAGAATTTGAGCGGCGTCTCCGCGAACCTCCTGTTCTTGAAGTCTGAGGACGGCTCGACGGTGTGGTGATTTCTTTGGCTACCATATTCCGAAGGATGAACTCTTTGAACCCAAACGCCCGAAGCCTTGGACCGTCAGTGCAGACAGGAATCTTCAAACCCGGCAGCTATGCTGGGTTGGATTCCAACACCTTCGAATAACAGCTATGTTAGTATCCTTACACAATTAAGGCATGGTTCCCAAGCTTGTGGTGGTTCGGATACTGCGCACATATTTTCGTATAGCCTCAGACCCCGGAAAGGATCTTGCCGTCAACTTGAATGCAACCTTGGTCCGCATGGGCTCCTTCTTTGGCGTGAACGCGGCGCTGTTTCCTTACGAGGCGCGCAGAGCCAGCGCCAGAGCCTTCCTGGGCGCGAGTCTTCGAGACTTTCGTGGTTCGGGGTTCTTCTTGATTGGGGTTTGTGGCCGTGTGGTTCAAATTTCTAGGGTTTTGACATTTCAGGTGTAGGGCCTGTTGCGGTTGCTCGGTCCAAAACTGAAAGTATCGCAGGCTCAGCCTAAGGTTCGAAGGCTTTGTTCGCTTTGAGCGTTCTAAATTCTTCCCTACGGTTCGGAACACTGGTCGCTGATGAACGTGTGAGCAGAACCCTTCACGCCATAGGCGCTTTGACGCCCTGTATCCGCCTTGTAGGCACCCTGAGCCTTTGAGGTGACGGACGGCTATGCCAACTCACTCGCTGCGCGTGTCGCACGGACACCGGTGCTGCTCATCGGGAAGTGGCAGGTTAAGTTTGAGGTCTGGGGATGTGTGGAATCTAGGTGCTCAAATGTTGCGTTTTTAGTTGTGGGTCATCTTTCTTTAGGTCCTTTCATGGCTCTGTCGCTGGTCGACTTGTTGTTGTGTGTTGAGGTTGGCAGGAGTAGTCTCCTGTTGCGGGGCATGTCTTCCTCGTCTCTAAACCAGCCGGAATCATTTTGCCACCCATGCCAAACCAAGATGACCGTAGGTTTCGACCTTCTTTGCTCGTTTCTTTTGCTACGTATACCCGCAAGAAGCTACTCGTTGCTGATGAAGAGAGACGAAGAGAGACGAAGAGAGAAGGTATCCGATTTCTGGGTGGAGGCCCATGCTGTGCAGAACGAGGTGGCTCGGCGGAGCTGGGTTCATGTTCTACTCGTAGGGTGATGTGACGCCCTCAGACAGCTTAGAAGGCTTAAAGTCTAGATTCTGGGTGTGCTGAGCGGAAGTGACGGCCTCTGCATCTTGCGTTGCCAGGCGCTTCATCTACTCCAAGACGCGGGATGTGTGCGAAGAGTTGGATTCGTTTGGGGTCCACTACAGCGCCTGCCTGGGCGAGCACGACGAATGCGTGGACCCCAGAAAGGAGGCAAACGCTTCCGCACCATCGAATCTGGTGGTCATCGGAGGGTTTCGGACTTGTGGCACGAAGCGGATCTACAGCCTTCTGGAATCTCATCCCAACATCGTCACCCTTTCAATTCAGGTAGGTGCGCTGCCCAATCTGCACATGGAGTTCGAGGAGTCAATCTTCGCACTGGCGAAAGCCCTCCAAGTGCCTACCGGCCGTCCCTTGATCCAGGTCTGCGACGAGTTTGAATTCAAAGTGCCGACGTTCACAGAGTGCGATCGTCTCGTGAAGAAGATAAAGGGCTGGTACAACACGTCCATGCCAGCGACGCTGGTCGTCACCGATCCCTCTTTCTTTGACCAGCGAGTGGCTTGTTCTTGTTCTGGAACAGAAGGTATCAGAAGCTAGCAGCAGTTTCAGGTTTTTCGTGAGCCCGGCCCGAAGCCACTCGAATCCGAAGCCCCAAACGACATCCCTGACAGATGCTTGCATCACGCTGGCCGGGCAAAGTCAAGATGCTCCTAATGGTGCGGGAGCCCGCAGACTTCTTATGGGCAGCTTACAACATCTGGACGCTGGCCTCTGTAGTGTTGTGCTGTTTTGCACTTTCTTTAGTGGAGTCAGGGTTTCTAGTTTCTAGTCAGGAGACAGCTGTGTGGTTTGCAACCCAGGAAGCTGCCAGGCGAGCCGAAAGGTGGGAACCAGGATGGCAGCGCGGATGCGCGCCTTGGACGCACACTCAATGCCTCTAAACGAAGGAAGCCCATTTGCTTGGAGCCCAATTATTAACCGGCGGGTGTGCTGCGGGCTCAGGTCTTGTGTATTTCGATCCGACTAAACCCCCAATCGCAGACCGTAGGCGCTTTGCAAGTTGAGGCTCGAAGGTATTTGTCGTTATTGGTTTTGTCTGGCTCTCTGAAGGCTGAAGCTGTAGCGGTTGAGCCGCTTGCGCAGCTTCAGGAAAACTCACGTCCGAAGTCCTGAGCTTTTCGACGAGTTGGTCTTGGCTGACGGCAAGAAGGAGGCCTGGGCTCCCAGGGCCAACAAGATCACAGGGCAGTGGTTCGACCAGATCAAGAATTTGAGCGGCGTCTCCGCGAACCTGCTGTTCTTGAAGTCAGAGGACGGCTCGATGATGGGGTGAGTTTGTCGCCGAACTCCAAAGGGAAATCTAGAAGTCCGAAGCTTTCCATCTCTACATTCATGAGTTCCCACGCCCCAACCGTTAAAGCGGAGAGTCATGGAACATGCGAACGCCTTTGTGTTGCAGCCTTGGAGATGACTAACCTCATAAAAAATAGACAATTTGCACATTTTTAGCCTCTGAAAGGTTTGGAGTTCAACCTCAAATCCCAAGAGAACGGCCGCAAAGAGCGCCCCCGAAAAGGATCTTGCGGTCAACTTCAGCGCCACCTTGGCGCGCATGGGCTCGTTCTTTGGCGTGAACGCGGCGCTGTTTCCTTACGAGGCGCGGCCAGCGCCAGAGCCTTCATGTTCGTGGTTGAAGTTCGGGGTATCGGCAATTTCAAGGTTGCAGGAGCTTCCTTCATCTTCCGGCATTCGAGAGATTTTCTTGTCTTGTCGCCATTGCTTGGCAGATTGCAGGGAGTTCCTCGTAAGGTACCCCTCAGGTCGCAAGGATATCATAGAATCGTAGAAGATGGACCCGCTCCTGACCAAATTTGCGAACGCATGCGACAACAGCGGCCTAAAGCCCACAGAGGACACAACCACGCACTTGTCAGCGGACCCACAGAAGCCAGAAGTCAGGAAGCTGGTTCCTGAAGAACACGCCAAACCCGCCCATCGTTTCACTATTTCAGAGCGTTGCATAATCTCCTGCACAACCAACCCTTACTATCACCATCTGTGCATGAAGCCGGAGCCCTGCACTTTGAGGTGACGGAGGGCTACGCGAACTCACTGGCCGTGCGCGTCGCAAGGACACCTTTGCCGCTCGTCGTAGGGCTTCCCAGGGCAGATCCAGGTTGAGGTCTGGGGATGCATGGAATCAGGCGGTGCCCTTTGGGGTGGTTTCGAGTCTTTCGTCCCTTTTTTGGCATGGCCCCCGTCGTTGGTCGACGGGTTACTGCCGACGGCCCGTCCTGGCCGTAGTTGTCCGCCTCGCTTGGACCAGCCGGAATCATCTTGCAAGCCCATTCCAAGCCACGACGACCGTAGGTTTCGGCCTGCTTTGCTCGTTTGTCTTTTGGTACGTATACCCGCAAGAAGCTACACGTTGCTGATGAAGAGAGACGAAGAGAGAAGGTATCCGATTTCTGGGTGGAGGCCCATGCTGTGCAGCACGAGGTGGCTCGGCGGAACTTTTGGGTTCATGTTGTATGTGACGCCCTCAGACTGCTTAGAAGGCTTAACGTCCAGATTCTGGGTGTGCTGAGCGGAAGTGACGGCCTCTGCTTCTTGCGTTGCCAGGCGCTTCATCTACTCCAAGACGCGGGATGTGTGCGAAGAGTTGGATTCGTTTGGGATTCACTACAGCGCCTGCCTGGGCGAGCACGACGAATGCGTGGACCCCAGAAAGGAGGCAAACTCTTCAGCACCATCGAATCTGGTGGTCATCGGAGGGTTTCGGACTTGTGGCACGAAGCGGATCTACAGCCTTCTGGAATCTCATCCCAACATCGTCACCCTTTCAATTCAGGTAGGTGCGCTGCCCAATCTGCACATGGAGTTCGAGGAGTCAACCTTCGCACTGGCGAAAGCCCTCCAAGTGCCTACCGGCCGTCCCTTGATCCAGGTCTGCGACGAGTTTGAATTCAAATTGCCGACCTTCACAGAGTGCGATCGTCTCGTGAAGAAGATAAAGGGCTGGTACAACACGTCCATGCCAGCGACGTTGGTCGTCACCGACCCCTCTTTCTTTGACCAGCGAGTGGCTTGTTCTGGCTCTGGAACAGAATTTACCAGTTGCAAGCTTTTCGTGATTGAGCCCGGCCCGAAGCCACTCGAATCCGAAGCCCCCAAAACGAGATCCCTGACAGATGCTAGCATCACGCTGGCCGGGCAAAGTCAAGCTGCTCTTGATGGTGCGGGAGCCTGCAGACTTCTTATGGGCAACCTACAACATCTGGACGCTGGCCTCTGTGTGTTGTGCTGTTTTGCACTTTCTGTAGCGGAGTCCGGTTTCTAGTTTCCAGTCAGGAGACAGTTGTGTGCTTTGCAACCCAGGAAGCTGCCAGGCGAGCCGAAAGGTGGGAACCAGGATGGCAGCGCGGATGCGCGCCTTGGACGCACACTCAATGCCTCTCAACGAAGGAAGCCCATTTGCTTGGAGCCCAATTATTAACCGGCGGGTGTGCTGCGGGCTCAGGTCTTGTGTATTTCGATCCGACTAAACCCCAAATCGCAGACCGTAGCGGCTTTGCAAGTTGAGGCTCGAAGGTATCTTTCGTTAATGTTTTTGCCTGGCTCTTCGAAGGCTGAAGCCGTAGGGTTCGAGACTTCGGTTTTGCGGTTTGCGACAAACGGCTTCCGGTTGCGCCGCTTGCGCAGCTTCAGGAAAACTCATGTTCGCAGCCCTGAGCTTTTCGACGAGTTGGTCTTGGCTGACGGCAAGAATGAGGCCTGGGCACCCCGGGCCAACAAGATCACTGGCCAGTGGTTCGACCAGATCAAGAATGTGAAGGATGTGTACAGGAACCTCCTGTTCTTGAAGTCTGAGGACGGCTCAGTAGTGTGGTGGTGAGTTTTGGTGTCCAGTCTGTGTGGAATCTGTAAAACAGGACTGACTCACACGGTTCATGGAGCATCATCTTGGGACAAAGTCTCTCTCTAGTCTCTTTCGAGAGGTTTGCTTGTGTTTCCCAAATTTCTAGTCGTTTTGTGCTGCCTTGCAACACCTTGCAACTCTTTTTCAATTTTTTTCAAAATTTTGCTTGCACGAATTTCGCTAGTGTATCGTGAGAGGTTTGCTCGTCTTTCTCAAACTTTCTAGTCCATCTCCACTGGCTTGCGACTCCCTCTCAAAATCTTGCCTGCAATAAGTCCTCTTGTCTTTTTCGAGAGGTCTGCTCGTTATTTCTGAAAATTTTCCAGTCTCTTTCTACCGGCTGTTTACTTTTCTCAACATGCCACCTGCGTCTCATTCTTTCGAGAGGTTTGATGATGTTTCTTGAATTTCTAGTCCCTTTGTACTGGCTTGATACTCTTTCTCATAATTTTTCCTGCGTTCAGTCCTTGTTTCTCGAAAGGTTTGCTCGTGTTTCCAGTCCTTCGCCACTGGCTACTGTTCCTCAAAGCCTCGCCTGCTTGAGATTCTTTAGCTTTTTTTTAGTTTTTTGATTTTTTAAAGCTAACTTCTCAAGTGTTTCTGTTCAGTATCCACCGGGTTGCTTCTCTTTCTCAACGTCTCCCCTGCATTTGATTTAGTCTCTTTCGAGAGGTTCACTGCTGTTTCTCGAAGTTCAGTGCCTCTGCACTGCATGAGATTCTCAAGCTTCTGTCGAGAGACAGCTTTTTGTTCTTAATTTTTCTAGTTCCTCTCCACTTTCTTGCTATTCTTTCTCGAAAAGTTCCCAGTCTCAATTTCTTTAGTCTCTTTCGAGAGGTTTGCTCATGTCTCTCCGCTGGTGTTGGTCCTTCTCCACCGGCTTGCTACTCTTCCTCAAGATCTTCCTTTGCAGCAAATCCTCCAGTCTGTTTCGAGAGGTCTGCTCGTGTTTCTCACCCCACTTGCTTGCCAGCCTCTCTCAAATTTTTTTGCATCAAAATTTCTCGCTGCTTTCGAGAGGGTAGCTCAGGCTTTGCAGTTTTTCTGGTCCTTCTGCACTGATGCTCTAGCAGATTTGTGCATGTTTCTCAAGTTCTCCATTGGCTTGTTTCTCCTTTTTCAAAACCAATGGTCTCTTTCGAGAGATTTGCTGTTGGCAGTCTATTTTGATACACCACCGAGGCCCCGAACAGGTCCTGCACGAAGGCAGGCGGAGGCAAGCATCGAAACCCCAGCATTGGCCACCCGCACACAGTGCGAAATGTCGGCATTCGCTTTCAGCTTTGATTTGGAAAGAACCTTCAAAGTAACATCTTTCGGCGAACAAAGCCCCCTCAACAGGTATTCCAAACCCAGATAACGTTTCTATCTTATGGTACCTACTATTACTATTACCATTACCAAGTATCTTGCCTTTTCTGCCGTGACAAACAGAAGATAGCCTCGGGCAGAGACCTCGGAGGATTTGTCGGACGATCTGCGCGGAACTTTGGCGAGGATGGGCTCCTTCTTGCGGGTGAACGCATCACTGTTTCCTCACGAGGCGGCTGGGCTCTCGCGGGTTGGAGGGTTTGGAGCTTCAGCTTTCGGGTTTTATGGTTTACTTCATGTGGGCTTGGATCAGGGGTTTAGAGCTGAGGCTGAGGGATTCGGCTGTTGCGGTCCTATTGTTGGCACCTTGGGTTTGGTGCAATACCCTGCAATCCTCCTAGGCCCATCGAGCAACGTTGAACCCTGCTGCGTTCTGAGGTGACGGACGGCTACGCCAACTCCCTCGCTGCGCGCGTCGCGCGGACGCCTCTGCTGCTCTTCTGGGAGTTGTGCTTGAGGTTAGGCTTCAGGTTTGGGGATGTCCAGAATCTATATATTGGGGTTTCCGGGTATGTGTGGTTTTGTGGCACGCATCCCCCCATGAAGCTAGATTTTGCTGAAGAGAGAAGGTATCAGATTTCTGGGTGGAGGCCCATGCTGTGCAGCACGAGGTGGCTCGGCGGAACTTTTGGGTTCATGTTGTATGTGACGCTCTCAGACTGCTTAGAAGGCTTAACGTCCAGATTCTTGGTGTGCTGAGGGGAAGTGACGGCCTCAGCTTCTTGCGTTGCCAGGCGCTTCATCTACTCCAAGACGCGGGATGTGTGCGAAGAGTTGGATTCGTTTGGGGTTCACTACAGCGCCTGCCTGGGAGAGCATGACGAATGTGTGGACCCCAGGAAGGAGACAAACGCTTCCACACCATCGAATCTGGTGGTCATCGGAGGGTTTCGGACTTGTGGCACGAAACGGATCTACAGCCTTCTGGAATCTCATCCCAACATCGTCACCCTTTCAATTCAGGTAGGTGCGCTGCCCAATCTGCACATGGAGTTCGAGGAGTCAATCTTCGCACTGGCGAAAGCCCTCCAAGTGCCTACCGGCCGTCCCTTGATCCAGGTCTGCGACGAGTTTCAATTCAAATTGCCGACCTTCACAGAGTGCGATCGTCTCGTGAAGAAGATAAAGGGCTGGTACAACACGTCCATGCCAGCGACGCTGGTCGTCACCGACCCCTCTTTCTTTGACCAGCGAGTGGCTTGTTCTGGTTCTGGAACAGATTTACCAGAAGCTAGCAGCAGTTGCAAGCTTTTCATGATTGAGCCCGAAGCCACTCGAAACCGAAGCTCAAAACGAGATCCCTGACAGATGCTTGCATCACGCTGGCCGGGCAAAGTCAAGCTGCTCTTGATGGTGCGGGAGCCCGCAGACTTCTTATGGGCAGCTTACAACATCTGGACGCTGGCCTCTGTAGTGTTGTGCTGTTTTGCACTTTCTTTAGCGGAGTCAGGGTTTCTAGTTTCTAGTCAGGAGACAGCTGTGTGCTTTGCAACCCAGGAAGCTGCCAGGCGAGCCGAAAGGTGGAAGCCAGGATGGCAGCGCGGATGCGTGCCTTGGACGTGCCGAAGTCTTAAACTCTAAGCTTCTAAACCCGAAATCCTAAGCCCTAGACCTCAAGCCTTCAACCCTAAATTACGGAGAAGTCGCTCCACTCAGTGTCTAAAGATCGAGAACTTTAAACCTTACACCCGGAAGCCTCGTGAGAAAGGGTGGTTGAAAATGAAAAGCTCTCGCGAAGGGCAGCCTTAACTTTAAGCTCTCGTGAGAAGCGGCCTGAAACTCTTACAAACCAGGGAGAAGCGGCCTCAATCAATGAAGCGGTCTTGAACCCTCGTGATCAGTGGCGTTGAAGCCTCGCAACAATCAAGGGGGCCGAAAATGTCGCAAAATACCCAAGAGGCGGTTTTAAGCCGCTGAGCGGCGAGAAAAGCCGTCAGGTCCTTCGACCAAGGCGTCCCGCAGTGCGAAACCTAAAGGTGTTGATGCATTCGATCTTGTCCTTGAACAGAATCGGCTCTGGCTTGGTTCTGATTTAGCTGGCGGCCCTTTCGTGATGTTTGGGCTAAACCCTAAACCCTAAACCCTAAACCCTAAACCCCAAACCCTAAACCCTAAGGCCCTTTACGTGATGTTTGGGCTAAACCCTAAACCCTAAACCCTAAACCCTAAACCCTAAGGCCCTTTACTCCAAGAGGCCCTTTACTCCAAGCCTGAAGCCTCAGCCCCTCCGAACCCCTGGACCCCTGTCAGGACCTGAGGTCCCCCACCCTAAAGGGAACTCCAGAAGTTGGAATATGGATTAATGGTAGGATCCCCTATAATTTACCAAAAAAAGGGGTTACGATAATGATATGCCAACTTTCTGGCTTCTACTGTAACTCAGGATAGGATTGCACAGCGGCGGGCCCGAAGCCTTGTCCAGTATAGCGCGTTGGGAGCTTTGCGCCTAATCGGGGAGCCAAGAACTGGTTTCTCAGGGTGTTTGGGAGCCTCAGGGTGATGTGATAATCGCCAGGGGGAACACCAAGCCAGAAAATGGATGATTTTCCAACTAAACTCCGTGTGGAAAGACGTTTTGGTTTTGGCGACGCCGACCGTTCCGGGGATTTCCCCCCAAAAAGAGGCTTTTTTTCAAGACATGTCCGCGCATGTCACGTAGCATCGGTTGGGGTTCGTGGTAGACTTAACATTCCCTTTGTAATATTGGCGCAGGCCAAAAACAGGCTTGTCAAAACGGGAGCATGGTTGGGGTTTAGGGTTTACGGTTAAGGTTAAGGGTTTAGGGTTTAGAGTGTATGGCGTTCATGACGGTGACAGTGCTCCAGGAGCCGAAAAGCGCGATTGGATTTTTCCGTAAGCTGAAACTTTCAGACTCGAGGCGTCGGGTTTAAGGCCTAGGCTTTTTGGTTCTGATTTAGAGTTTAGGGTTGAGGGTTTATTTAGGGGTTTAGGGTTTAGGGGTTCAGGGAGTCTGTAGCTTCAGGAAAGCTCATGTTCGCAGCCCTGAGCTGTTCGACGAGTTGGTCTTGGCGGACGGCAAGAAAGAGGCCTGGGCACCCCGGGCCAACAAGATCACTGGCCAGTGGTTCGACCAGATCAAAACCGTCAAGGACGTTTCCGCGAACCTCCTTTTCTTGAAGTTCGAGGACGGTTCAACAGCATACTCGGTTTCGGGGTAAGCTGCGCCAAAGGCCGATCCCCATAACCATAAAAGCACCACTCAAGAATTGGGCCTTGGTTCAAGCTTTGATCGTTAAGCCAACGAATCAACGTAGATTTTGGCACCTTTGTATAAGAGCCTTCAGGAGGTGCAAATGTAGGAAGGGTTCCCCAAACTAATGCCATAAGCATCTGGGTTTGCAGGAGGTTTAGTAAAGACCCTGACCCCCACAGGACCTTGCGGACACTTTGACCGCAACCTTGGCGAGAATGGGCTCGTTCCTGGGGGTGAACGCATCGCTGTTTGCTTACGAGGCGGCAGATTTTACCTGGGTTTGAGGGCTAGGCTCTTCAGTTGGGAGTTTCCGAAAATAGGAGACCCTAATACAGTACCCTAAACTAGTAGTAGGATCCCTAATATAAGGACCCCAACAGAAGGTACCCCTATTTTCGGAAACTCCCAGTTGGTTGCGGCTTTCTTTTTTGCGGTTTGTGTGGAAGGGGGGCCTTGGGGGTTGTGGCCGAGGCTTTGGTGGCGCTTGGGTTTTACTCGCTTTTGCTTTGCGGAGAGCTGAGGCCTTGGGTTTAGATCAGAGCTGCTACATGAAGCTCTCAGTGTTGCGGGTTCCCAGAGACTCCAATATCCCATAAATATCTTAGATCACATTAGGGATCCTACTATAATTGAAGGTATACTCCTTGATTCGGGGACTATGGAGTCTTTGGGTTTGAGAAGCTTGAAGGGTGCAGGCTTCCTTCTTTAGGGGTTTAGGCTTTAGCGTTCCTTTCAATTTGCGAGCTTTCGAGCCTGTACTACTGTGGGGGTTCCTTATGACAAATTATAGTATCATGGGCACCAAAACCGTATCCTACTTATTAAGGCGTGTGCAGTAGAAGACAGACCCTCCCCGTGCGATGTTGGTCATCACACCCTTCAGGAAACTGATCTGAAGAACATGGCAACCACATCATGTGATAGAGATTCAGACTGTGAAGCCCTGCTATAGGGACTTTAAACATTACCTACACTGTTTTGGGGGTTCCTTATTATAAATATAGCACCCAGAACCTAATTCTACTTATTAGGGCCGCTACATTGTGTAGCTGTTGAAGCCTCAAGCCTTGAGGTGACGGACGTCACCAATTCCCTGGCCTCGCGTGCCGTCGCACAGATGCCTCTGCTGCTCTACAAGAAGTTTAGTCAACATATCCTGTCGCAGAGCGCGTCTATCTATCGCTTACCAAAGTTAGCGAGACCAGTGCAGTGCGGTAGCACTTTGCCACCTATGGCAGAGGAGACTGGATGCAGGATTCCCTTTCTGGGCTTAGGGTTTTTTGCTAAACCTCCCATCCGTATCCCAAGCAGCACCTAACATTGGAAGTCAACGGATTTTCTGCCGCCGCGAGGGTGTCCTGCCGGATGTGCGCCTGCTTTGGGACTTGCCTCCCGCTCTGGGGCGGTGCATGATTGACAAGGCTTAAGGTTTACACAGTCCTGCTCGGTCCATTGTAAGATTGTAAGTCCAATCCTTGGCCGCATTTGTGGCTTCGAGATGCATGACTCCTGCATGAGGGGAAGCATGCCTGGTCATTGTCGCTAGATCCCGCGGTGCGCACGGGGTTCTCGTGGCGCTTTAGTTGTACGATTCTTCACTGTTTAGGGATCGCATAATTCCTTGACAAAGAGAGACGAAGAGAGTCGAATAGAGAAGGTATCAGATTTCCGGGTGGAGGCCTATGCTATGCAGCACGAGGCGGCTCGCTGGAATTGGGGTTCCAAACATACTTGCTGCAGGGTCATGGAAGCAAGGTGTATCAGGCACCTCAGCAGGTGAAACAAACATCTGTAGCATTCAGGATCGGCCCTTGTTTGCTCTTTTTCACGTGGATTCATCCCACCTTTGGAGCCCTTTGAATTTCAGCATTCAACAAGCGTGGTGGGTAAGCCCATGCCACTTTACGCAGCCAGGCGCTTCATCTACTCCAAGACGCGTGATGTTTGCGAAGAGTTGGATTCCTTTGGGGTTCACTACAGCTCCTGCCTGGGAGAGCATGACGACTGCGTGGACCCTGCGCCTGGATCATCTAGGATGTCTATGCCGAACAGCATTCCGTACTTGCCATCCTTGCCGTTGAAGGCCGGTGATTTCAACTAAACTGGAGCCCCGTAAATGCTATGCAACCTGAACGCCCCAAACCCTCATCTCCCGACAAAAGTCCCAGGAATCTGCACCATCGAACTTGGTTGTTGTCGGCGGATTTCGGACATGTGGCACAAAGCGCATCTACGACATGCTGGAAGCTCATCCGAACATCCTCACCCTTTCAATTCAAGTTGGTGCGCTGCTCAATCTGCAGCTGGAGTTTGAGGAGTCAGTCTTCGCTCTGGCAAAAGCGCTGCAAGTCCCCACTGGTCGTCCCCTGATACAGACTTGTGACCAGTATAAGCCACATCAGCCGCAGACCTTCAAAGAATGTGACCGTCTCGTGAACAAGATCAGGGGCTCGTACAACACGTCCATGCCAGCGACACTGGTCGTCACAGACCCCTCCTTCTTTGACAAGGGAGTGGCTTGTTCTCAAACAGAAACTATCCAGTAGTTGCATGCTTTTCATGACTGAACCCGAAAGCATTCGAACTTCAACACGACGTCCCTGACAGATGCTTGCATCGCGCTGGCCTGGTAAAGTCAAGTTGGTCTTCGTGGTGCGCGAGCCAGCAGACTTCTTATGGGCAGCTTACAACATTTGGACGCTGGCCTCTGGAGTAATGTATTGTTTGGTCCTTTCTTGTCCCAGTCCGGGTTTCTAACAGTAACTTTTAGCTTAAACCGAAACGTTCCCCTCGAAACCTACGCCCTGCAGTTCACTTTGCAAATCAGGGTGTTGCCAGGGGAGCCGAAAGGACAAGATGGCCAGACTGGGACGAACCTTGGCCACACAACGTAGGGGCCTTAATAACCAGAATAGGGTTTTGGGGGTTTCCTTATTTCACTTGTCGTATAATGTACCCTCAAACCCTTTTCTAATGACTGCGGCCCCTGTATCACGCGCAAAGCACCTACCCCACAGAGGGTTCCAGAAATGCTTGTGTTGCACTTCTGGAACTCGGTCCCACAATCTCCTAGCCATCTCACGTGGAGCGCGTTTCTGCGGGCTCAAACCCTTGTATGACAAGTTGTATGTATACATACACATATTAAATACTTAGAACATAATATATATATATATATATATATGCTCACCCCCCCCCCGTTGACAGACCGCGGGTCTAAAAAACACCGTGCACGACGATATTCTATGAAGCAAAACCTTTACATGAGGTACATAGTATAGCACCAGACGTGCGGCACATGAGTTACGTAACAGTCTTGTGGTAGTATCGGTATTAGGGTGAGTATTATTATTAATATTAGTACTATTGTTTGCTGTAAGTATACGTATCAATATTGCCAACTATAAATTAGTGTTAGTGCTCATGTTCGTGTTAGAGTTAGCGCTAGTGCCAGTGTCAATGTCAGTAATACAGCACCACTGCTACGAGTAGTATCAGTATCAGTCTTAATGCTGGGTTTAACAGCAGCTTATATTCGCAGAAGTGCTAGTATTAGTATCAATATTAGAACTAGTTAGTTTGGATATGTTAGTATATTGATAGTCTCGTATATTAGCAGATGAGTATATCAGTACATCAATGTATTCGAACAGTAAAATATTTGCATACTTGTATACTAGTATATTTCACATGTTAGTACAACTGGTGCATGAATACACTACTATACTGCTGTACTAGCTTACTAGTATATTGACATACCAGTATATTCGAACGTTAGCATATTAGTGTACGAGTATGTGTACTATATGACTGTTTTATCTAATCATTTCTAAGTATATCAGTATGTTGGCATATTGGTATACGAACTTGTCATGTCGGTATTCTTGCATAGTGCAGTAGCCGTATATGAGTACAGTCACATATTCGTGTAGTATACTCATACAACAACGAGAGGTATATTGATACATTGGTATATGGGCATATGCCTATGCCAAAGCATTAATACATGAATGCACTGACGTATATATCTGTATCTTAAGATAGTGGTATGTATTTTATGTACATTAGTATATGCAGGTGTCTATTAGTAATGATATTAGTCATCATATCAATATGAATATACTATTGGTGTTCGTAGCAGTATTAATGTCAATATTATTAGAAATAGGACTATTTATACTCGTAATAGCCATAATATGAGTGTTCATGCTGGTAATACTAGTGGCATTCTTGAATATTCAGCAGATTATCAAAGTCCGTACTAGTGTTGGTGATAGCATCACTGTTAACGCACAAGAGTTTACGTACTCGTATTCGTAGGAGTATCAATAGCTATGTAAATATTGATGTTAGTATAAATTTTGTGTGAAGTATTAGCAGTAGTGTTAGCTGTATTTTATGTACATTAGTATAAGCAGGTGTCCATTAGTAATGATATTAGTTTTCATATCAATATGAATATACTATTGGTATTCGTAGCAGTATTAATGTCAATATTATTAGAAATAGGACTATTTATACTCGTAATAGCCATAATATGGGTGTTCATGCTGGTAATACTAGTGGCATTCTTGAATATTCAGCAGATTATCAAAGTCCGTATTAGTGTTGGTGATAGCACTACTGTTAACGCACAAGAGTTTACGTATTCGTATTCGTAGGAGTATCAATAGCTATGTAAATATTGATGTTAGTATAAATTTTGTGTTAAGTATTAGCAGTAGTGTTAGCGTTAGTACTATAATATTATTGATGATATACATTCGAAAGAATGTTTGTAGTATTATTACTCTTGATCACGTGAAATTCTAACAGTTGAATACATGAGTGAGTTAAAGGATTTGTATTTTAATATGGTGGTATGCATGTTTATGTACATTAGTACATACAGGTGTGTGTTAGTATTGGTATTAATATACATTATTATCAATATGAATATGGTTATTGATATGCGTAGGAGTAATAAGAGCAATACTAATCAATCTTAGTATTTGTGTTATGCATATTCGTACTAAGCTTTATAGAAGTGTAATATTAGTAGTAATGCTGGTATTAGCTTGAGCATTCAACAAATGATCACTGTCAGTATTTCCAATGGCAATACTATATGTAGGAGTATCAATACATATATGTATATACAGATAGACAGGTAGATTGAGAGATATTCGTTTAAATATGGGCATGAGTATTGACAGCCCTTGCCTTTGCAAGTAAGTCGTGCATGGTCTGTCATCGGATGGGTCACAATCAGCCCTCCTGAGAATCAATTCCAAGGTCCAGAGATTCCAAAATTTCCAAAAGTTCCAAAACTTCCAAAATTTCCGAAATTTCCAAAATTTCCAAAATTTCCAAAATTTCCAAAATTTCCAAAATTTCCAAAATTTCCAAAATTTCCGAAATTTCCAAAATTTCCAAAATTTCCAAAAAGTCCGCCCTTATGTTTTGGAAAAATCCTGTCCACTAGGTCGGGCCGAAATTTTGGAAATTTTGGAAATTTTGGAAATTTTGGAAATTTTGGAAATTTTGGAAATTTCGGAAATTTTGGAAATTTTGGAAATTTTGGAAATTTTGGAAATTTTGGAAATCCGGAAAGTTAAGGGAGAGAATTTTGGAAATTTTGGAAATTTTGGAATTGAGTTTTTGAAAGCTGAGTACCCCCTCCCCCGATCACAGACCATGCACTACGACTGAGTTGAAAGGGCATGGTCTGTCAACGAGTCTTTTGGTGGTTCCACAGATACGTTCGGAGGGCTCAAACTCGATACCCCGGAAAAAGCACGAACACACCGGTGGGAGCGATGTTTTGAAGGGGATGGTCTGTCAACGGGGGGGGGGGGTGACCATATATATATATGTAAATGAATAAATCGATAATTAAACATATATATATATACACATAATACTAGCACACTATAATGCATAGTATATACAACTTTGTATGGCTGTATGTTTGTACGTCGTACGTACGCACGTATGACTTTGTGGCTTCCGGATTCTGCGCCTTCAGGAAGACTCACGTCCGAAGCCCTGAGCTTTTCGACGAGTTGGTACTGGCGGATGGCAAGAAGGAGGCCTGGGCGCCCAGGGCCAACAAGATCACCGGTCAGTGGTTCGACCAGATCAAGAATCTGAAGGATGTCTCCGCGAAGCTCCTGTTCTTGAAGTCAGAGGACGGCCCAAGAGTTCGGTGTGGTCGAATGCCACGCCCTTTAAAGCCGAGTTGGTGTCCCAACATTCAAACCCAAGAACCAGACCTGAACCCCACCCTTGCATACCAGCACCCAAAAACAAAGATAGGATTTTTCGGTATGGTCTCCATGGGAACCTTGTAATGCTGGGAAGTTGACGGAGGTACAGGCGAAACCTGCAGACAACGACCCTGAGTGCCCTCGAAGGATCTTGCGAAGACTTTGAGTGCAACCTTGGCGAAGATGGGCTCTTTCTTCGGAGTGGATGCCGCGCTATTTCCCTACGAGGCCGTTGGGAGTGCATGCACTTGGACCTATGGTTTTCTATTTCTGGTTTTGAGTTTGCCTGGTTTGGGCTTGGGTCTACGAGTGTTAGTTGAGGCCGAGGCCCGTGGATTTGTGTTCGGGGTTCTTTTTCATCCCGGATGCTGGAGGTTTAGGGATGTCGGTTCATGGGTTGGGGTTGTTTGGGTTCGGGTGCTCCATGAAGAGCTTTATGTGAAGGCCCGCTAGAGCTATAACTTTCGGGTTGCAGGTTTGGTACTGTTCGCCTCGTGTGTTCGACAGCTTCTTCTCGCCTTTTCGCCACTTTTGCCAGTTCTTCGGTATATTACGGGGCGGTCCTTACAATTTACAAGGCGCGGAGGAGTTCACAAGGAGGCATAGACATGGGAATTTCCTTGAACTAGGCAGAGCTTGAGCCGCGAGACCCTAACCCTGCAAAAGTCCTGCTTGAAAGCACCCTAAACCTTAAACCCTAGTAAGCCCTAAACCCTACTAAACCCTAAGCCCTACTAAACCCTACGCCCTACTAAACCCTAAGCCCTACTAAACCCTAAACACAGCCCTGAACGCGGCTGTTTCTCTTCTCGAGGTGACGGACGGCTACATCAACTCTGTCGCTGCGCGCGTCGCACGGACGCCCCTGCTGCTCTTCGGGAAGTCTTGCGCGATGGTTAAGGCTTAGGTTGGGTTTTGGATTTAGGGTTTTGGGTTTAGGGTTTAGGGTTTAGGATTTAGTAAGGTTTAGGGTTTAGGGTTTTGGGTTTAGGGTTTAGTAGGGTTTTGGGTTTAGGGTTTAGTAGGGTTTAGGGTTTAGGATTTGGTAGTGCAGAATCCAGGCGCTCAGGGTGTTTTTTGGGGTTTCTCGATGGTCTGCATCTTTGCTCCTCTGCTCTGACGTAAGTTCGTATAATAACTTAGAAGGGGCCCCCACCCTGTAAGAGTGGTATAATAGGAATGTAGTTGGGGCCGTAACATAATCCTTATAGTCACTATGACAGGGTGGGGGCAGCTTCTAAATGATAACTTTGGATGTCATGGGTGCCGCTTGTTGGTATTCTTCCTGTTCGGGGCTCCCGGGTCTATGTAGCCCCTCGCCGGCTCCCATGTCCTGCTCTGACCAGCGCAGTACTACTTGGACCTTCATGGGTAGTTATAAATGGAGTTATAAGTCCCCTAATAGGGGTTATAACCATAGCTACCCTAATTATAACCCCACATATAACTATCCATGAACCTCGAAGTAGCCCCTAAACCCTATACCCTTTTAGAATCCCTATAGATCCCTTTAAAGGGACCCTTATAACTACCCATGAACCTCCAAGTAGGGGCGCTGCAGCCACTGACTCAGGAGACCCGAGGTTTCGGCTAGGCTTTCTCGGTTCTTTTTTCGAAGCATCCCCCGAGAAGCTGTAGGAGTCGAAAAGACAAGGTATCAGATTTCCGGGTACAGGCCCATGCTGTGCAGGACGAGGCTGGGGGAGCAGGGTTGTTGTAGTATTTGCAGGGTGATGGTAGGGAGCTTGATTCGGGATGTGCAGACCGGAGTCATTCATTGCCAGGCGCTTCATCTACTCCAAGACGCGTGATGTCTGCGAAGAGTTGGATTCGTTTGGGGTTCACTACAGTGCCTGCCTGGGAGAGATTGACGAATGCGTGGACCCCGCAAAGAAGGCAAACTATTCCGCACCAGCGAATCTGGTTTTGATCGGAGGATTTCGGACTTGTGGCACGCAACGAATCTACGACATGCTGAATTCTCATCCGAACATTGTCACCATTTCAATTCAAGTTGGTGCGCTGCCAAATCTGCAACTGGAGTTTGAGGAGTCAGTTTTCGCTCTGGCAAAAGCGCTGCAAGTGCCTACTGGCCGTCCGTTGATACAGGTTTGTGACGAGTTTCAATTCAAAGTGCCGACTTTCATAGAATGTGATCGTCTCGTGAACAAGATCAGGGGCTCGTACGACACGTCCATGCCAGCGACACTGGTCGTCACAGACCCCTCCTTCTTTGACAAGGGAGTGGCTTGTTCTCAAACAGAAACTATCCAGTAGTTGCATGCTTTTCATGACTGAACCCCGAAAGCATTCGAACCTCAACACGGCGTCCCTAACAGATGCTCGTCTCTCGTTGGCGGGGCAAAGTGAAGTTGCTTCTCGTGGTGCGCGAGCCAGCAGACTTCCTATGGGCAGCTTACAACACTTGGATGCTGGCCTCTGCAGTACTGTGTTGTTTGGTCCTTTCTTGTCCCAGTCCGGGTTTCTAACAGTAACTTTTAGCTTAAACCGAAACGTTAGAGCATTGGGTTTTGGTCCTTTCTTTTTCGAGCTGAGTTTGCAAGGAGAGCTAGAGAAAAGCCCGTATAGAACCCTTATAGAACTCTATAGCATTACCCTTGAAGGAGCCCCCTGTCGGGATTAGCGTTCGGGTCTCGGAGAGTTCCTGACGCAACCAAGGGTGCTTCCCGGAGAGCCGAAAGGCGGAGGTCAGGATGGCAAGACGGTCGTGAACCTTGGACGTCACGCTACGGTTGATGATATAAATCCTGCATTACCTTAAGGACCTTAAACTATGGGAATTATGGTATATTCCTTATTATGGGTCATGCAGGATTTGTATCATCACCGTAGGAGCCCAAATTGCCCCTCTGCATACCCCAAACCGTGCTGTACACCGCCGCGGTTTCGATGGGTTCGGGGCTCGAGGGGTGCGGAACTCATGGGCATCATTGGTTCAAAAGTTGCTTGGAGGCCTTCGCAGGTTTTTGGGGTTCGAGGCGCCGGGTTGAAGACTCTTTAGGATTTGAGGTTTAAGGCTTTTTGCTTCTCGTTCCGACACTCCAGGAAAACTCATGTCCGCAGCCCTGAGCTGTTCGACGAGTTGGTATTTGCGGACGGCAAGAAAGATGCCTGGGCGCCCAGGGCCAACAAGATCACTGGCCAATGGTTCGACCAGATCAAAACTGTGAAGGATGTCTCCGCGAACCTCCTGTTCTTGAAGTTCGAGGACCCCAACCCTAAACCCGAAACCATAAACCCTAAACCCTAAAGCAAAAACCCGAAACCCTAAGCCCAAGACTTCGGCCATCCTGTGCCCTATGAAGCCAAGCCCTCGAAACGTTAGCTGTCCCAAAAACAGCTCAAGCCCTAGTTGCAGCCCCAACTCTTAAAACAGGGAGTCAGACGACCCTTAAGATGAGTGATCTTTACAGTCTTAGACTATTGACGTTGTGACGGTTCGGAGTTTAGACAACAACCTTGCCTCGAAGGATCTTGTGGGCAATTTGGCCGGAACCTTCTTGCCAAAGCTGGGCTCTTTCTTGGGAGTGAGTGCATCGCTCTTTCCCTACGAGGCGGGAGAGTTGCCATGGCATATTGTACTACGCAAGTTTGTAATGGATTGTCTTGTATTGGCTGGTTACATCTTGTGTGATCCTGTTCCATCTTATCATCTTCTTTTCCTGGTCTGTTTCAGCTTGTAATCTATTCTATTCTTGTTCCGCTATATCCTCTTCTGATCCTATTCTGTTCTGACCTATGATACGATACGGCATGGCCTGATATGATATGATATGATGTAGCGTGACATGCTATGATAGCAAGTATGTTATAGTGAACTTTCGCGTGCATTAGTATATCAGTAAATACAGTATGCTATGTCATCTTATAGCATACTGTAGTATTTCAAGGTCGTCTTATAGTACTTTATATTTTCTTTAAGATAGTAGCTTATTGCATAGTACAGTACATGATCGCATTTGATAGCATATCCTCTCATGCTATAGTTTACTGTGGTTTGTTCTAGACTACTAGAGTATATCATAGAACGCCACCATATTATAGTCGAGGACAGTATATTTTAGTACACGAAAGTATCAGGAGGTCTTTTACAGCATACCACAGTTTACTATTGTCTTGTAGTGTATTGTAGCCCAATGTCGTAGATTATAGCGTGTCATAGTGTAACATGGTATGTTATCTTAGGTTACCGCACACTATAGTATGCTCTGGTATATTGTCGTATATTAAAGGGCATCATGGAGAGGACATCATGGCATACCGAGTATGGAGTAGCAGTTTTTCGTAGATTACATGATGCCATAGCGTATTCTAGTATGTTGCAATTTTTTGAGAGTGTATTATAGTATCATTTTATCTTATCCGATCTTTCCCTATCCTGTAGGATATTTCGTTTAACGTACTACATCATCGATAGTGTAATATTAGGCTGTATTACTGTATTATGCCATAGTCTACTATGTTGTATTGCTTGTGAAGATTTTATACTGTATTGTGTTTCAGTTTGTTATAGCATAGCTTATTCTTATATGTTATATTACATTACACGTGATATTATATGACATGATATAGTACTATCTTGTATATGTTGCTGCATCATACGACGTCCCGCTAGGGGATTCTACAACCGAAGATTTTGGGTGATGTTCTATTACTCTTTGAACCCTCTATCATTATGTTATGTAAGTTGTGCTATATGATCTCATGCCATGTCCTATTCTTTTTTCTTGCCTCTTACGGTATTCTGTTATGTTCCACGTGAACATACTGTATTCGGTTCTATCCTCTTTGTTTTTACTGTATATTAGATTAGATCAGGTTTGACGATGTGGCTTACACTGCATTCGGCTTTTTGTCATATTGTTTCAATCTATATTGTACTGTAGTATGCTCTTTCTACTTTGCTACAAGGTAGTATGGTTTGAAGCTTTTTTTTGTGGCTCGTTTCACTCTACGAAGAGCTTTATGTGAAACCCTCAGTTGGCAGGTTTCATGCTCAGGGTTGCGCACTTCCTTCGGTGTGGGCATCGCTCATCGAAATCGCGTAGAGCATAGGCATAGGCCCCCTCGCTTGAGAATGTTGGTCCGAGCGGCAACACGGACATACACAGAGAACCTACTGTTACAGCCGGCAGACCCTACAGTCACGCAGCCGCTTAATGTGACAAACCTTGCCTTTGGTTAGTAGGGAATGGAGGAATGGGGCACAATTATAACTACTATTACTACCATTCTTCCATTCCCTACTAACCAAAGGTAAGAAACTGATTGGTGAAGATTATGTCCTCCGTGTCAGAGGCTTCAATGCCCCGTAGGAGTTCTGTTCCACCGAGGTGACGGTCGGCTACATCAACTCGCTCGCTTCGCGCGTCGCGCGGACGCCTCTGCTGCTCTTCGTGAAGTTCTGCGGGAGGGTTAAGATCTTGACCTTGGGCTTCAAGGTAAAAGCAATCTCAGGCGTATTTTTTTAAAAAGGGGTTTGTGTTTTCAAACAAAAGAGCAACTTCAGGCGTTTTGTTTTTAAGAAGGGGGTTTGTGTCGTTTCGGGTGTATGCGGGAGGTGGTGCGTTTCCCTGTAGCGTCCGTTTTTTTGTGTTAGTTAGATGTTATAAGAGCCGAAGTACTGGAATAAGAAACTGGTGGTCAAGCAAAGGGGGTGTTTGTTTTCATGCTCCCTCATGTGATCTTGTATTTGGACGGGTGTGGACTAAACCCTAAACCCTAAACCAGACGTTCGGGCTTTGCTTGTTGCAGCGTGTTTTCCGACATGCATCCCCTAAGAAGCCAGATCTTGTCGACAGAGAGGTCCCAGATCTCCGGGTACAGGCCCATGCTGTGCAGGACGAGGCTGGGGGAACAGGGTTCATGTGGGTGGCGGTTTAGGGTTTAGGGTTCATATTAAGGAATCCCTGCTCCAAGGATCTCAAGCCCCCCTTTCGGCCTCCCATCATTAACCAGCCCTCCCCCTCCATTCGGGTGGTTCTCAAAACTATCGTCCCTTTTTGGGAACCCTAAATATTAGGTGCCGTACTATAATAGGGACCCCAAAAGGGGACCCTAATTCTGACAACTACCCATGTAGTATTGGCGGGCGATGGGAGGGAGCTTGATTCGGGATTTGCAGACCGGAGTCAGTCATTGCCAGGCGCTTCATCTACTCCAAGACGCGGGATGTCTGCGAAGAGTTGGACTCCTTTGGGGTTCACTACAGTGCCTGCCTGGGCGAGCATGACGACTGCGTGGACCCCAGAAAGGAGACAAACTTCTCCGCACCATCGAATCTGGTGGTGATCGGAGGATTTCGGACTTGTGGCACGCAGCGAATCTACAACATTCTGAGAACTCATCCGAACATTGTCACATTTTCAATTCAAGTTGGTGCGCTGCCCAAGCAACAATTGGAGTTTGAGGAGGCAGTCTTTGCCCTGGCAAAAGCGCTGCAAGTGCCTAGTGACCGTCCTTTGATGCAGGTTTGTGACGAGCTTCAGTTCAAAATCCCGACTTTCATAGAATGTGATCGTCTCGTGAACAAGATCAGGGGCTCGTACGACACGTACATGCCAGCGACACTGGTCGTCACAGACCCCTCCTTCTTTGACAAGGGAGTGGCTTGTTCTCAAACAGAAACTTTCATGTAGTTGCATGTTTGTCATGACTGAACCCGAAAGCATTCGAAGTTCAGCACGACGTCCCTGACAGATGCTTGCATCGCGCTGGGCGGGCAAAGTCAAGCTGCTCTTCGTGGTGCGCGAGCCCGCCAACTTCTTATGGGCAGCGTACAACACTTGGACGCCACGAGTGGCAGACGATAACGGTTTGCAAGGGCTCGGGCGTCTTGGACTTGAGAGGTTGCTTTGGGGCTTTGGGGCTAGGATTCACCTTCAGGTCAGAGCCATAAATGGTAGTTTCCGAAAATTAGGGTACCTTGCCCTGGGTCCTCATATCAAATACCCTACTATTTAAGGAACCCTATTAGGGTCCCTTCTTTTCGGAAATCCTAAACCCCTATAGAGCCCTTTAAAGGAACCCGTATAGTACCCTTAAAGTAACCCTTTAAAAGGAACAATAAAGGGTCCCCTAGGGCTCGGGCTCCGGGGGCCTTTGGCCTTAAGACCAGGAAGACTGTCCGCAGCCCTGAGCGTTTCAACACGTTGGTCTTGGACGGCAAGAAAGATCCCACCAAGATCATCGGGAAGTGGTTCGACCCGATCAAGAATCTGAAGGATGTCTCCGCGAACCTCATGGTATTGAAGTTCGAGGACGGCTCGTGGTTGGGTGGGGAATCTTGGTGCATAGGAGACATAGTACCCATGGAGCATCGATGGGGCGCAAGGCTTGTCACACAGAAACTCCTACTTCTGCAAGCCCTAAAACTGAAATCCTAGACCCTAAGCTCCAAATCCTAAACCCCGGGTTTAATCCTTTATGGGGAACTTAAACCCTGAAAGAACCTGTGCCAAACTGTTGTTGTAATGCGGCAGACTTTGTGGATTCGATTCTGGAGGTCCGATCTTGTCACTGTCCTAGACCCGGGGCAGTAGGGTGCAGCCTTGTCCTTTTTCATGGTTCCCCCAAAAGAATAAACAGACCGGCTAGTAGACCTTCTTAAATAATTCCTACTAAGGGATATAGGTATAGGGCTCTGTCTACTTACTTAAAAAAGGACCCGGGGCAGTAGGGTGGATGGTAGGGTTCGGGGCCTTTAGGGTTTAGGATCTAGGCATCAGGGAGGGTTGTAGGGTAAAGGGATCCTGTCTCGTGTTTTGAATTCATCAAAAAACGGCGCAACCAAGGTTGCACAGCCAAAAGGCTCAATCTGATCCCTAAGATGGTGTTGCTGTTGCGGGCCATAATGCAAGTTTCGGTTGTACATATATATATATATACACATTATGTACATGTAAACACAATGCATATGTATATGTACATGTTTATGTATATGTGCATGCGTATAGAATACACTGAAGGCTGTGTGCTCATCCGTGTAAGTTCAGCATGACTACCATATGTATAGGTATAGGTACAGGTACAGGTATAGGTGCAGGTGTAAGTATATGTATATGTATATGTATATGTATATGTATATGTATATGTATATGTACGTGTATATGCAGCTGCATACGCATGTGTATATATGTATATGCGTAAATAATACACTGGTAAGTAACATTGTGTCCCCATCCGGGTATGTTCAGCGTGACTAGCTTCAGCACCTCATTCCATAGAAGGGCCTTGACGAACCCCTTCAAAATCTTTCTAAAAGAAGTTCCTTGCTTAACGCCCGTATGACGCCCTCATAGAACCCCTGCGTCAGGTGGTAACTTCCGTTCGTCCTCAGCCCGAAGCTCTAAACCGTTAAGTTCCTTCCGAAGAAACCCAGAAGCCAACACTCTCTTGCAGGGCTTCTCAGACAACTTGACCACGAACTTGGCGAAGATGGGCTCGTTCTTCGGAGTAAACCCGTTGCTGTTTCATGACGAGGCGGTAGTGTTTTCCTGGGCGTGATCAGGGTTTGAAATTTTACGGTTCAGGCCTGGGGTTTCCCGCGGGTACAGGGATGAGGACCTTGGAACTTAGCATCCTTCCGGGGCGTAGGATTTTCAAACTGTTTCTTTGCGTAAGAGCTTTACATGAACGTCTCTCGCAAGGACGTCCCCGGAGAGCCCAATACCCCTTAATTAAGGAATAGACCTAAAACCATAATATTAAGGCCCCTATAATTCAAGGTATATTCCTTAATTAAGGGTATTGGGTTCTCTGAGTCGTAACAACCCGGGCATGAAGCCCGGAGCGGGGGGATCCACGTGTGCTATTCTACCGACAGAACCGACAACCATCGATTGGGTGGTGCTCGTGAAACTCATAGCTGAATGGCATATCAAAAAGGCCTTCCGTGTCATGGGATCCTATCGCGTTGTATAGCCTCCCTATCCCGAAACTCTACTTGGAGGTTCATGGGTGGTTATAAATGGGGTTCTAAGTCCCCTAATAGGGGTTATATCCATAGTTACCGTAATTATAACCCGACTTATAACTATCCATGAACCTCCAAGTATCCCGAAACTCTGCCCTGCACGAGGTGGCGGATAGCTACACCAGCTCGCTCGCTGTGGGAGTTCCGCGGACACCTATGCTGCTCTTCCAACTTCTGCGGGAGGGTTAGGGCTTCACTGTTATCAGGTTTCAGAGTTTAGGGTTTAGGTTTCCGGGCTACGCGTTTAGTGGGTTGAGGGTTAAGTCGTGGCTTTGGTGAGCGGTTTTGGGTTGCGAGTTTTCCCAGTTTCCTGTCGTAGTTGATTTGATAGGTCTGTGAATCATGGGTTCTTGATTTTACTGGGGTCGTTGCGGCTTGAGCGCTGCGCAGCATGACCTTCTTGCGTCCCCTAGACCAACGAAGTAACGCAGCGCATGTTTGCCGGTTCCTGGTTTTTGGTCAGCATCTCAAGAGAGCCGAAGAGAGAAGGTATCAAATTTCCGGGTGGAGGCCTATGCTGTGCAGCACGAGGCCGCTTGCAGGGTGATTCGACACTGCGTCGGGGGGAAGGAGGGACAGGGGCAGCGCCCCAGGGCCCATGTTGTTCGCGCTGCCAGGCGCTTCATTTACTCCAAGACGCGAGATGTTTGCGAAGAGTTGGATTCCATCGGGGTTCACTACAGCGCCTGCCTGGGAGAGCAGGACGACTGCGTGGACCCCCCGCGTAATTCCTCTTTTCCGCCGAGGCCGCCGCCCAAGCCTCGGCCTTTAACGCCGAGCCAGAAAGGAAGCTTGGGAGTCCAATACCAGGCGTTTGCTAGCGGCTTGCCAACCATGATGTGGAACGGCACAGTAGTCGCTGGGCACGAAGCATGTGCTTAAGGCCAAGGTTTTCCCCATTCAGGGATCCCTCGCGTGCAATTTTTGTGTTTGTATTTTTGAGCTTCTGGATGTTCTAACCCTAAACCCTAAACCCTCGTTGAAGCCCCGGAGCCATGTGGCCCAGGCGCCTGGTGTCAAACAGAGTGTGGCTTCGATGGTCGAGAGCTCTCCGAGAGCTCCTTGGTGCCGGAACACCCCAAACCCGAAACCCCCTAAACCCTAAACCCTAAACCGCAATGTGCTTAAGTTAATGGACGAAGCAAGGCTGATTGCAACAAAACGATGTGGCGAACGCAGCTAAAGCACCGTTTTTCATCTCCACTCTTGTCACATCGCAGAGTCCCATCTGCGACTAGTTTCCGGGTTTCCGGTTTCGAGTCCGAGTTGCTCCCTTTACCTTGAATAACCTACCTGCTCAGGGTTCCTTATTATTAATTATGATTTCCTAATATATATATATATATATATATATATATATATCCTTAAAAAGGTAGGTTATTCCGGTTTAAGGTCCATCCACGCAAGCATCGAAACTAGTAACTAGTTTCAACTACAGCGCCACTCTCATCAGAGCATTGTTGTTTCGGACCAAGTTTGGAACCAGTATGACTGTGTGTAAGCACAGAAAGACAATCCGCCAAACCCCAAAACCGTAAATCTTAGACCTTAACCCCTTAACTGTATCATCCCATAGAGGAGCCGTGAATCGTAGGAACCCTAGAAGAGGCTGCGGAAATACCAATTTTCGTGGTGGGCCTGACGTTTGGTGGGATCATCGCCCGCTTGATGAAGAGCCGTTGAGGCCCGTGAGCTTGTAGGGTCTACAGTAGAATCCTTAAGAGTAGTGTATAGGGAATCCCAGCACTATCTGTCCCTTTATCAGGTTTCCAACTTTTTGGGGTTTACTATAGGGTTTAAGGCTTCAGCTTCAGGATTCTGGGTTTATGGTTCAGTGTTCAAGCTTTTCGGAATGTGTTCAGAGACCTCTATACGACATACACGTCCGAATCATTGAACGGCTGGCGCTAAACCCTAAACCCTAAACCCTAGAGGCCTGTGGCTCCAAGCCCAAACTCCTGGTCCCACCCTACGGTTTAGAGTTTAGGGTTTAGGGTTTAGGGTTTAGGGACTCATCAAACTGGACCAGGAAGTCGCAAGACAGTCTCGATTGTTGTAGCATTATTCGGTGGACTGACAATATGGGAGTTTCGGAAAATGGGGGACCCTAGTACCCTGTCAAGTTAAGGCTGAACTTGTGATCGGGCTGCTGGGCTCAAAGATGAATGTTGCTCAGGTGCTTGGGTCCTTTTCTCAGGGCTTGAGCTTTGTGCTTCAGGGTTCTTCGACCAATTGGTGGGGTCTTGCGTGCCCTGCACATTGTGCGGGTTCGGTCACCTTGCTGATTCTGGCCCTGATCACAGGAACCTGCACTGGATTTGTCCTGGCCCTTTGGATTTTCCGATCCGCCCTCTTTGCTCCCTCGATTCATCCTCTCTTTGACTTGCCTGGAACTTCTGATCCGGCCTCTGTGCCCCGGCCAAGGTCTCTCAGGTTGCGCAGGTACGTTGATGAGTAGAGGTGGCCTCCTGAAAACTATCAAGGACGCCGTTGATAGCCTCCGTCTGGCTATCGAGGAGCTCGAGGAGGGCTCTGACAATTGGGAGGTCGTGGACGACGGCCCTGCTTCTTCTTCTGCTGCCTGTGTGCCTGCTGTGCCAAAGGCTCCTTCGGTTTCTTGTCGGCCCTCTCGCGAGGCCTCTTCATCTTCTTTTCCGGGCCCTCGGGTCGGGGATCCCTTGCCTGGGGACGCTCTTTTCCTGGTGTCTTCCTTGCACATCTGTGACAGACGGCCCAGAGCCGAGCGCGCGTGGGAGGCTGGACTTCAGGCCGGTGCGGTGCTCCGCGGAGACCAGAGGGTCCCGAACGCTACGCCCTCTCTCTCTGTTCGCAGCCGCTTTTACGTGGTGTTGCATTGTCGGGGCAGCGATCAGGTTCGAGTCTTCACAACCTTTGGCAAGTTCAAGCATTTCACAGGGCCTTTGGAAGGCAGCGGAACCGTGTGCCACGGGTTTCCCACTGAGGGGGAGTGTCGTGTTTTTGCCAGGGCGGCTCATCGCCCTTTCCCCGACCCGTCAGAATGGAACTAGTGCAAGAGTTTCTCTCTGCTCCCTACGAAGCAGGAGGCCTGACTTTGGACTGGCCGGCCGTGCCTCCCCGGTCTTGTGTTTTCGTGCCCCTTGTGGCCCGTCAGGGAGGTATTTTGGCAGCCGTGCCCATAGACTTCTTGGATGCAAGCCTCATTGCTGCCGGCCAGCCCGGGCCCATGGATTCCATCGTTGGTCCCTCCCTTCAGGTAGCTGCAGACCTTGCCGAAGAGCAGGAGGATGGCTCCCTGGCTCCCACAGGTACTCAGGCACAGGTCCTTCTGGTGGACTTCAACGAGGAAGTGGCCTCTTTCGTCTCTCGGTACGATCCTGTCACAGGGCCGGTGGAGGTTGCTTCTTTCGACTCCGCGAGTCCTCACCTGCAGCTCCACCACCCTGAGCTTGCTCGCACCTGGATTGCCTCCGAGGAGGGAAAGAGGATGGCATTTTACTCTGCGGCCGAGCCTGCCGAAGCCGAGCCCGCCGAGCCTGGAGGTCCCGCTCCTTCGGAGGCGCCCAAGCGCCGCCCAGCTCCGAAGCCCAAAAGGCAGACCAACGCTCAGCTGGCCGATCAGCTGAGCAGCCTGGTGGAAATGCTTCCCATGTTGACCCGCCAAGTCCAGGACCTCGCTTCCAGGCAAACAGCCCTCGAGAAGAAGGCGGCCCAGCCCAGCATAACGCCAGCCGCTGCTCTGCCGCCGCAAGTGCCAGCGCACAGGATGCCTTTTCCCCTTTCGGGTTCCCTAGCGCCTCCTCCAGAGCCCCTGGGTGCCTTAAGTGGGTTGCTAGGACCTCCTCCCAAGCTTCGGCATCCCTTGAGTGGCCCGCCGCCTCCCCCTCAGGAGTTAGGAGAGCTTGGGCTGGACGAGGCCACAGGGGAGCCTATATTGCCAGCCGCACCTCAGGATGCTTTGGCCAAAGCCATGTTACAGCAGAGCCGGGCCCTAGGAACCCTAGTCTCCCACCTGGTAGCCCAATCAGACGCCTCCGATCCCAGCATGGCTTCTCTAGGCGGTTTAGGGTTAGGCTCGCGAGGGGCCTCACGTCGGGAAAGATTGCAGGAGCAGCTGGCAGCCAGATCCGGATCTTTCTTGCTTCAGGTAGGCCAACAGGCCTTGAGACGGCTTGCTCCTTCAGAGCCGGCCCCGCAGAGCCGCGAGGACATGGTGTCCCGAAGGCCGCTGTTCACTTTATATGCGGAGCGCTTCGGAGGGTTTGGTTCTCAACGCGGTTTGGGGATAATGTTCTGGCTCGTCTGCAATATCCTGGACGCTATGGTGGCCGGAGATCACACAGGAGCCGAGGAGATGGCTGCCCTAGCGGCGATAGCCATAGAACAGGCAGCTCAGGATGCAGGGTCATGGGACGTGGCATACCTTTTGACTTTGATGGAGGATCCACCTCACCAGCTCTTTGCTCACCGGCCACAGTCTCAGAATCCCCGTCTTCGAGCTTTCGGGGGCCTGACGCCACAGCCTTGGGCCACAACCACTTTGTCGTACATCCGCGAGATCGACACGATTCAGTCGAGAAGGACGGAGGCCACATCTTCGAAGGCCGGAGCCCAGGACACCGAGACCCCAGCCAAGCCAAAGAGGCCAAGGTTCCCAAAACGTCCCAAGGACGCCGCCAGCTGACTGCACAGACTTTCCTTCAGGAGTGCTGGCCCCCTTGTCAGGAGCCTGCCCAGAAGGCTGCTGGGTCCCTCCTTTTCTTCCTGGGCCGCGGGCCCCTGGTGTCGATATCTCTATGAAAGGCCCTTTTGAAGGTGGCCCCAGTTTGCCGGAAAATCCACGCACCACGAGCCTGCCTTGCGATGACTCGGCTGGCATTCAAGCGCATTCGTCTTTGAATTCATTTCTCTCGAGCTCTGGCGGGCCTTCTTCGGCCTCGTGCCCGCCCGGCCTTGGGACTACAGTGCATGCTCCGTGGCTCCGTGTGCCGCTCCGGCTGCATCTCGTCCCCGACCTTCTGCCAGCAAACCCTGTCTGTTGTGCTTCAGAGCCTACGGCCTCAGCCTTGCAGCTCGGGTTGTTAGGGCTATATAGGGGGTCTTTTGGGGCTTTTGTTGGTTTGACTTTGCCACTCCTTTGGGACAAGTCCCCTCGTCCCTCTCACGCCCTTTTTCCTTTGCCGGTGCCTTTTCCCGGATGCTTCCAGCACATCCCTTCAGCAAAGGCCTCTCGTGTGAGGTCCCGTGTCGCTGCGAGGCGGGTTGCGCATGTTGCTGTGATGGCTTGCAACTTCCTCTTTGCCGGGGCCTCTCCTGTGCCACTCCGTTTGCTGACCCACCGGCCAAACAAAGCCCAGGCTTCGGCCATTGCATATGTGTACAAGCTTTGTAGGGCGTGCGGTGCCGTTGAGCCTTTTGTCGTTGGCTCAGCTGGGCGCCGAAATCTCAATCTTCTCTCTTCCCTCGGGCAATTGTGCGATGCCCTCACTGTGGCCGGTCCCTCTGGTGACCCCTACGGGCCCCTTTTCCATGGCGTCGCACCTTCTCAGCTCTCCGAGGTCTTGCAGGACACTCCTGCCTGCGGGGACGGCCCCACTTTTAGCCCTAGTGCTGTTGGAGCCGCGTGGCGGAAGTCCGGGATATCTAGGACTAAGGTTGCTCAAGGAAACCCTTTGCAGCCCTATGCCTCTCTTAATTCCACCCGCCTTAAAATCACCGGCCAAGGTCAGTGGGACCCTGTTCCTTTCCTCGGCACGGATCCTGATCTGCAGATGGCATGCCTTGAACCCGACCTGCTTCTCACTTCGCTCACTCCCAAGCCCGAGGAGGTGCCTGATCTCACCCGGGAGGACCCTCAGGAAGCGCTCCTCCTCGCGCTCAAGTGGGCCGACAAAGATCTCCTCTATCTGAAGGAGGATTACGGTGATCAAGTGTCGGAGTTCGACGCAGTCCGGGTTTTCAACTGCTATAAGAACAGCGAGTGTGATCGCCAGATTGGCGATCGGCGAGCCCGAAATTTTCGGGAGCGCCGGCTCCGTGGTCCCAGCGTTTCGTTGCCATGTGGACCTGTACTTCTGGGCATGTACGCCAACCCTGCCACCACTACGGCCAGGATCGCCATAGCTGATCGTAAAGATTTTTATCATCAGCTGGGAGTAGGCCCTCGAAAAGCCAGGCACAATGCGTTGTATCCGGCCTTACCGTCCGAAGCTTTGGTCGGCACCGTCGCTTTCGCTGACTTGGTCTCCAGACGCTGTGCTCCTTCCAAGCGGGCATCACTCCTTTGTGCCCCCCGGGACTGCGGCAAAGTCGTTGCATGTTTTCAGGCCATCTTTCAAGGCGACCACCTGGGAGTGGAGATAGCCACCTGTGCCCACCGGAACCTCCTAAAGGAGAACGGTTTGTTAGGAGGGACCGAGGAGCTGCTTGCCACACAGGTTTTTCCTGAAGGTTCGGTCTTCCAAGGCTTGGTGATAGACGACTTTTACTGCGTGTCACTTGAAAGCCCTGGCCTCCCTCCAGAGAGTTCGGCCGCCGTCCTTCGTCTTGACCAGGCCCTTGGCATTTATGCGAAGGACTCTCTGCTTGGCTCCTCTGAGAAGGATGTGCGAGGGGCCGATTGCGCGAAAATCGCAGGGGCCGAACTTGATGCCAGTGTTGGCACCCGGCGAGCTGGCATGATCCTTGCTGGGAGTCCTCGCTCAAAGCGTCTTTCGCTCGCCTCGATTTCCCTTTCTCTTGCCAGCCTTCCTGCAACCAGTCCTGAACTTCAGTCATGCCTTCTTGGGGGCTGGGTTTCGGCTTTCATCTACCGGCGTCCTTTGATGGCCGTCTTCGCAAAGTCTTTCGGTCTGGGCTCCTCTTCGAGCGATGCCGCTTTAGATTCTGCGTCCGACCTTGTGCCCTTGCCCGGTGGAGCCGCCGATGAGCTTACTTTGGCTGCCGCTCTGGCTCCGCTTGCTGTCGCCGACCTTGCTGCCCCTTGGGATCCCACTGTCTATGCTACCGATAGCAGCGAGGAAGGAGCCGCAATTGTCTCAGCCCACCTGGGTTGTGACGCCTCTGCTTTGCTTTGGCGGTCTTCGGACCGGAAGGGAGCTTCTACTAAGCTCTTGTCTCGCGCCGAAGCTGCTGTACGGAAGGTTGACCACATGCATGAGGACAGGCTTCAGGCAGGCGAGCTTTCTCATGACGGCCGTGTTGAGGAGGAGGCTTACGAACCTCAGGGTGCCTCACCTCAGCGACCGGTTGGCCTTCGTTTTCATTTTCTGCAGATCGGGAGCTTAGGCCGTGGTATCTGTGACGCGCTGTCAGGCCGCGGCTGGGTTGTCGGGCCCATTCTGCATTTTGATTTCTCCCCGCATTATGACGTTAAGGGCCTCGAATTTTACCGCTGGCTCCTTCATTTGCTGGATTCCGGTGCCTGCGACGCCTTCTATTTGCGTCCGCCAGGCCGGCTTTTCTCCGCGGCTGCGCTGCCGCTTCTTTCTGCACACTGTGGGTCTTCCCAGTCCCCTCGAACACCTAAAGCCAAGGATGCCTTGTGTGTTGCCAGACGCCTCCTGTATCTTTTCAGGCGCGCTGCTTTTACAGGGGCCCTTTGCCTTCTTGAGCAGCCCTCGGGCAGTCTGCTGTGCAGCTCACCGCAATGGGGTGCAGCCTCTTCTCTGCCTGAGGTCCTTGATGTTAGCACCGTCTCTTGCATGTTCGGTGACCCAGGGATGCGAGGCTTCCGCCTCCTCTCTCATAGACTGCCAGCCCTCGCTTTGGAGAAAAAGTGTTCCGGGTGCCACAGGCACGGGCCCACTGTTCCTATCCATGGCGGGGCTGCTTCTTTGCCTGGTCTCGCCGGTGCCATTGCGGATGTTTTCTCGAGAGGCCTCTGCCGAAGGCTTCAGCAACTCGATTGCTTCGACCTTGAGGCCTTTGGCCTCGAATCTGCCTTTGTCAATGATCTTGCGCTTGGCCTTGAGTGGCAGAAGGTGTCAGCCTGGCACTGGACAAAAGCCTCTCATATCAACTGCTTGGAGACTGAGGCTTATTTGAGGCTCTGCCAGAAAAAGGCCAGAAAAGGGGGACCCTCTCGGTTTGCCTCCCTCATTGATTCCAACGTTGCGCGCTGCGCCGTGAGCAAAGGCAGGTCTCCGTCCACTGCCCTGATGAAAATTCTCCGGAAGGTCTCAGCAACCTCCTTAGTTGCTGGCCTTTATGGTGCGCTCCCTTTCTGCCCTACGAGATTGATGCCGGCAGATGCCCCATCCAGAGACCAACCTATCGTTGAACCGGTCCCAGGGCCTTCCTTGCTTTCTTCTACTGAGTCTGGGCCCATCGCTGCCCTTCCGAGGCTTCGCCGCTGGGCTTCGAATTGGGCCCGGCTTGTCCTCAGAGTTTCCTCTTGGACTCCCCCCTGTGATCAGGACCGTTACGCCAAGATGCCTTCCCTGACCTATGTTCCTCCTCCTTTTGGGTTCGACTCTACTCTTGGGTACCCTGGTGAAGGCCCCCCTTCTCGTAGTAGGGTTTTCTTCTGGGGCCTCTTTTTCGGAGTAGGGGTTCTCCTGCCTCGGCGCTGCCATGGCGTGCTGGAGCCTAGGAACCCTGGAGACACAGCGAGGCTACAGCTGAGATTGGGCAGGCCGCTTCCTTCTGGTCGACCAGTTGAGCGAGTCACTCAGAGGAATCGCGACAAGCTCTGGGCAGGCTTCCTGTCCTGGGCCAGCCAACAAGGAATTCCAGAGGGCCTTTTTGATGAGGGTCCCTTTGTTGATGTCGACAGCATCAATGCAGTTCTGGCGAAGTTTGGCAGAGAGCTTTATGCTGCTGGGAGGCCTTACAGCCACTTTTCTGAAACTGTTAACGCTTTGGCGTCCCGGCTGCCAAAGGTCCGAAGGCTCTTACAACCTGCTTGGGATGTTGCTTTTCAATGGCAGAGGATGGAACCACATGTTCACCATCAAGCTATGCCTTGGCAAATCCTGCTTGCTCTTCTGGCTTCTGCCCTCTGTTGGGGATGGCTGGACGTGGCAGGTATCCTGGCACTAGCTTGGGGAGGCCTTGCTCGGATAGGCGAGGTCTTCGCGGCAAAACGGGGTGACCTTGTCCTCCCCGAAGACACTGGTGAGTCTTCTGGCTACATACTGTTGTCTGTTAAGGAACCGAAGACAAGGAACACTGCCGCTCGACATCAAGCTCTTCGCCTTGACCAACCTCAGCTTGTCGAGCTCGTTGCTTTGGCTTTTGGGAGGATGGTGCCCCTCCAAAAACTTTGGCCAATGTCTCCGAGCTCGTTCCGAAGTCGCTTTGCAAAACTCGTTTCCGTTCTGCAGCTTGACCTTTTGGAGGGCACAGGCATCAAGCCCCTCGATTTAGGCTCTTTGCGAGCCGGCGGGGCGACATGGTTATTGCAAGCAACTGAAGATGGAGAGCTGGTGAGACGAAGAGGCAGATGGATCAACACAAAGGTCATGGAGATATATATCCAAGAGGTTTCTTCTGCTCTTTTCCTACCGAGGCTTCCGAAGCCGGTGAAAGAAAGAGTCCTTCTGGCAGCTTCTTCTTTCCCCTCAATGCTAAAGCAGGCTTCGAGCTTTGTGGCTTTTGGTTTTCCTGGGCACACTTGGTATGCCCTCACGGCCGCTGGTAAGGCGTTGAGCCTAGCAGAGGATGGGTTCGACGGGTGAGGCCGGTGACTTGTGCAACAGCGCACTTGTACCACTGTTCGAGGAGGTGCAAAACGACGTTCTGCAGCTTAGGGAATTGTGAAGCCTTGTCAAGTTAAGGCTGAACTTGTGATCGGGCTGCTGGGCTCAAAGATGCCCTCCCGCCACGCCCGCCTACCAACGGCCGGTGACTTGTGCAACAGCGCACTTGTACCACTGTTCGAGGAGGTGCAAAACGACGTTCTGCAGCTTAGGGAACTGTGAAGCCTTAAATAGTAGGATCCTTCTTATAAGGACCCCAGCATAAGGTACCCCTTATTTTCGGAAACTCCCATATCAATTTTTAGGGTGTCTTTGCAAGAGCTCTGGCCTCTGGGGAGGAGCGAAAGGAGCGTGACGATTCGGACGTTTGCGGCTCAGAAGGTCTAGGAGTCAAGCTTCAAATTTCAGGTACCCAAACCCCTAAATCCTAAACCCTAGGCCCTAAACCCTAAATGCTGAAACTCGAAACCACCGAAATGCTGAAACCCTGAACCCGAAATCCTGAAACCCTAACAACCGCAGAAGGGCCTTGAAAATACTGGTAAACCCAGAAACCTGAGCGGGCAGAAGCAGCCATTGACGTGCTTGTATCGGTTTTTGCAAGATTCAGGGTGCAGGGCTTTGAGTTTGGGGTTTGGGGGTTTAGTTCGTTTTAATGGTGCCTTTGGTGTTCAATGCAGATCCCTGATCCAGGAGCCAATCCCCCCGAACAAGAATGTTGCTTACCCTGAACCCTAAACCCCCCAAATCCCTAGGCCCTATAAAATCTCAGGGCCTTGAGAAAGGGAGCCTCTTAATCCAGGGTCGACTGCACTTCTCTATGACAGCCAGCCTGGTAGTAAGTCCCTATTGGTTTAGGTCCCTAAACCCTAAACCGCCGAAGCCTTGAGGGGGGTTTTCGTTTTAATGGGCCCCAAAGCCCTATTCTAATTATCAAGGCCCCTGAACCCTAAGTTCGAGGCGTCTCCATGCTTAGAGGATGACTGAACCCTGTGGGATGTGGGTGGTTGGTCCTTAATATAGCACGGCACCGATTATTTAGGGAACACAAAAAGGGACCCTAATTTTGGCAACCACCCATGTGAGTTAAAGCCGAAGCTCTACCCGATCGGGATGGGTCTGTTGGGTTTCAGCCACTGGGCTTTCTCTCTAGGTTAGGAGTTTAGAGTTTGGGAGTTTGGGAGTTTGGGTTTGGGAGTTTAGGGTCTTTAGGGTCTTATTGTTGATTCTGGGGGTTGGTGACTTCTGATATGAGTAACCATAACCTGCATCATTGCTCTTGATACGGGTCGTGATACGGTTGATGATAAAGATCCTGCATTACCTTAAAGACCTTAAACTATGGGAATTATGGTATATTCCTTATTATGGGTAATGCAGGATTTATATCATCAACCCTACTAAACCCCTAAACCCTGTAGATTCCCTATAGATCCCTTAAAGGTACCCTTATAGATCCCTTTAAAGGAACCCTAGGATTTATGTCATCAACCGTATTGAAGCGCCAAAAACATGCACGTCTATACCGGCCCAAGGTCTGATTGCAGCCGAGCAAATGTGAGCCTGGGTTTAGGGTTTAGGGTTTAGGGGTTTAGGGTTTAGGGGTTTAGGGTTTATGTGCGACTCTGGTGTGTATGAGGTAGGGTTGTATCTGGGGTGTTGAGTGTATAACGGACTCTTATGAACATTGGTGAGCGTATACTTGGTGTAATTACAACCCTACTTCATGTAATTCGTGACTTCTGCCGAGGAGTGGATGAACGCTTTGGTTTCAGTCGCCGAAATAAGATTTAACGTTGCTCCGGAGATTTTGTGGCATGATGGACACATTTTGTGTACATGTGTGTGCATGTCTATATAAGCAAGTATAGTGTATATAAGTGTGTGTGTGTGTGTGTGTATTAATATATACACATACACGTAGCACATGCGCGCACACACGCACATTTCAGGTGTATTGGTCTCCCCAGCAGATCGCGTGAATTCGGCTGGAGGTCCTGACTTTAGGGTTAGGGCTTCAGGTCTTATACTTTACTGACCAGGTTTACGAAAAAGATCCTATCTATGTCCTGCGTTGACTGTTCCGGACTTGTCTTGATGACACTTGGTCATTTTTCTGCAGCACTTATCGCCTATTGTATCTCTAATCGATCCGTTGGAGTCGTGTCATCCGCAAATCCCAAGTGCTTGATAGTGTTCTACTGTCCTTTTATGTCCTCTTGCGATCCTAAGAAGGACCTTGGTTATTGCACCAGGACTGCAATAGGCAGGCCAACAGCACATGACTACAAACCTGGTTGTAACCCCCCCCCCAGAAACTCAATACATGTAAGCTCATGAAAGCAGCCAGCGGCTTGGTTTTGAGAACTTTCGGGGCTGGCCCCTAAACCCTAAACCCTAAATGCTAAACCCTAAACCCTAAGAGCATCTTCGTATGCCAGTGCCTGATCAGCCGGAGCAAATCTCGACAAGAAGCTGCTCGAGGCAGCGAGGCACAGATGTTCCGGGTTGTCCTTTGGGATCTTTTCCAATTCCCCCTACTATCTTGTAGAGAGCCATAATAGTCAATAATTGTCAAAGGGCTTAAAGGACAACTCAGTGTTCCAATTCGTGCATTCTGGCTCAACTCTTCCTGGGCAGATCTGGAAGGAGCAGTAGGGATAAGAGCTGATTCACCTAGGTAGGCCTTTGGGACATCTTATATTTTCCCTTTTTGGGCTTAGGAGGACATATTTACGAACATGTTTCAGAGGCTTTAAAGGGCCAACCTAGTCACCCTTGGGGTGTTGTCATGGGAATTTTTGTTATGAGGACTTGTGCCTGCTTCAGGGAGATTGGGATGGGCAGCGTGGACGGGCAAAGGCCTCGACGGTCCGAAAACCCGAGCCGAGATGCCCCTATCGGGCTCCAGGTTTCCCTCTGAAGCGCATTGCCCCGCAAGACCCCCCCAAAAAACCCTATTCTACTTGTTAAGGCCCCGATATTAGAAGCCTAGAGCCCTACTATAGATCCCTTATAGAGGATTCTAAGGACCCTTTTAAAAGGAATCCCTATACTAATTATCCCCAAAACCCAAACCCCAAGCGCCTCGGACCTCTGCATTCTTTTTGGGGCCCTAAACCCTGAAAGCCCCAAAGGCTTCCAAAGCCTTACACGTTTTTTTGTGCAGAACTCTTCAAGACAGCTCTCAACTTCTTTTCAAATCTGGCACACTAAAGAACCCTAAACCACAACCTGGCGATGGCCCAGTCAATGGCGTAGACCAAAGGCGGTGAAGTCTGACACTGTTTAGGGCTTAGGGTTTTGAGGTTCTGATGTCTAGTAGGGTTGCGGTGCTTGGATATTTTGGGTTCATGATTAAGGATCTATGGTCAGTACTAGGTTATCCCAATCTTTAGCAATTTCAGTGAACCCCTAAACCCCAAGAAAAACTCTAAACCCCTTAAGCCCTTAAGCCCTAAAGCTGTAAACCCTAAACCCTACAGGAACCCAGTGCAGATCAGGGCCAGGCTTGGAGCCCTTAGGCTGACTTTGGCGCTTCATTGCGAGGATTTTGCCCAGACGTGGTTTTTGTCCTTGCATCTCTGTGCAGAAAGCGCCTGAGCCGAAGAAAACGATCCTTCTGACCCCGTGCACATACGCGAATTAACGACTCTCGCTTTCGTCGCTGACCTCTGAGCAAGGCGATTGTGAGGTGTCGAACACAGTCGAAAGGTGCATACGCATGTCCAGCTCCCCTCAGCCACAGGCCCCTTTGGGATTGCTCCCCTACAACCACCACCGCTAGAGAGTACAGCAGCTCTTCTTCCAGCTTGCGGATGTGACCTCTTCCCAAGAGGCTCTCAAGCCCCTTAGTTAAGATACATGCTCGAAATCACTGTAAGATCTCTCGGATTGCAGGGTCTTGGAGTCTTCGAACTCAGTACAAAGCCCTAAACCCCGACCACAAACCTAGCGCTTTTGGAGTCTCTCGGATCTGCACAGACATGCAAGCCACGGAACACGGAGAGGTAGTCAAGCCCAGGCGCGTAGCACATCGGAATCAGATCGTGTTGGGTAGGGACTTCTGTGAGTTGTGCAGCATGGCTGGTTCCACTTGCGGAGCTTATGGCTGGACAGTCTCAGCATCCTGTACTGCCACTATGCTACTGATGGTCTTGGCTCTTCGGGACAACAGCCTTCTCCGTCTGAGTGCTGGATGGGGTCCTTTCGGGATCCGCATTACAGTACGTCGTTCTGATCGCGGCAACATGCAGCTTTCCCCAGCGCTGACGCAGCGTGCTGAGACTGCTGCTTCTACCGCAGAGGAGGATTTGCGGTACTTCGCTCACTTTCAGAGTGCCTTGAAACGGTACAGTTCAGATTCATCTGGGATCGAGCCTTCCTACTCCTGCCCAACTGAAGGCTTGGACGGAAGGGCGGATATGTCGGATATGTGGTTATGCAATGCGCGATTGCTAGATGCAAAGCAAGCTGGTCGAACTTGCGTGGTTTATTCCTTCGGCAGTCACGGATTTGACCAGTTTGTTCAAAATATGACTCGACATACGACTTGTGAGATTCACACTTTTCACCCTAGCTTGAGCAGCAGTGGAAGTTTGCAGCACCCATATACCATTGGTCCTATTGACAGCGAGCAAGGGGATATCTACATAAATGCCACGTCGCAGAAAATTCGAATGAAGCGTCTCAGCACCATCATGAGAGAGCTGGGGCACCATGTCGCAGACGTCATCAGGATAGATGCGCAAGGACTAGAGTTCCAGACCATCCGTGACATGGCTCTGACCAACTCAATTCGAGCAGTTCGTGAGATTCAAATTGAAGTGCAAGGGGGAGGCGGAGATAAAGAAGTTTGGGAGATGATGGACATCCTTAACAACCAGGGGATGGTTGTGTTTCACAAGGAGAACATCTTGAAAAGCACCGGAAGGGAGGGGGCGGCGGTTAAGGCGGTTAAATACGCTCTGACGCATCTGGCGCCACGTCCTTTTTTGTTGCAACCTGAGCGGGCTCGGCTTGTGGGGCAGGCCGGGCCGGCTCTATCCTCATCCGGCGAAGTGGACTCGGACTTCCTCTCAGAGTATGCGCATCTGCACAAGACAGAGCTCGCGATATGTGGTCGAGTACTTGTGTTCGACTGCAACTTGCTGAATGACTGTGGTGGTCTTGCAGATCGTATGACAGGCACGATAACAGCCGCGATGGTGTCCATTCTCACGAATCGTTCCTTCGTCCTGCACCAAGACTACTTTAACGAGTCTTTCCAGCCAGCCCACCCAGATGTCGACTGGCGTTGGAGCAAGCAGCTGGAGAATTGTACTCGCAACAGTCCAGTGTTTGAGTTTGTGAACAAAGACCATGCTTGGGCCGACTTTCTCGAGCACTTCGGTGATCGCCCCATCGTGCGCGTGAGCTCCAATAGGGGGTTTTTGCATGGGCTGCTGGACCATCCCAGGTACCGCATGCAACTTGCCAAATGGAGACTCACCAAGTGCAACATATTTGGACGAATGTTCGACGGTCTTTTCAAGCCCACGCAGGCTTTGACGAATACGGTGCAGAAAATCCTGCCGTGGCATGGAGATTTGGCTCAGAGGCCCATTTTGACCGTTGGAATGCATTTCCGAATGGGCGACAGGTCCTTTGACCCTAGAGTGGCTGCTCTCGCAGTTGGTCGTGACGTGATCAACTTGTGGGACCTGACGTTCAAGTGCGCAAAGAGCGCAACCTCTGCAGCAGTCGCGCTGTGGGGGGAACCAGTGAAGGTGCAGCACATCCTGCTTTACTCCGGACTGTCGCAGTTATAGCCCTGCCCGAGCACTAGCCACCTCGAAAGCTCAGGATTAGTCAGATGTTGTCGTAGAGGGCTCCGCAACTACTCAGGTCAATTATTGCATTAGCGACACAAGATGTGGAAGAGGGTGGCTGTAGCCGAGTGATACTGGCAGGATAAGCGCTTAGAGAAATGTTGGGTTATTTCATTACCAGGCTCTGGGTTCGGAACCATGCCATTGCATTGAAGGCTGTGCCGATCGTGCTCCGGGTGGATGGGCAGGGAGCGCGCCGGGGGCCGTCACATCGAAGCTTGCCAAAACCTAAAGTATGAAACTCAGCACTGACGAACGGGCGCGCGCGCGTGCAAGTGTGTCGTCTGGTAGGATTGATCGCGAGGCGTGTTTGTTGTGGATCGTGCGTTGGTTCTTACTTGGTGTGTAGTATTTTGTGTGTGCTGCTTTCAGGTTCCCCCCTTGAGGGAGTGGAGTGATGAAGGTGGAGCGACCGAAGACCAAGCGAGGTAAAAGAAGAGTAGAACGAACGAAACGCGGAGTGAAGGAATTGTGGAAGTAAAACTGCTTGCCACTGGAAAAGAATGATTGTGCAGGCATACTTGTATAGTACTTCCAAATGTTTCTGTGCATACCGACGCTAAAGCCGGCTTGAGTCGTGTCAAAGAGACCAGAGTTGTGTTGATTCACAGCATCTGTCGCTCTCCCTCTCTCACACGCTCGGCTCCTTTCGCAGCTTCCCCCAACGATTCCGCATCCAGAGATCTCTACATTGCAGAAGACCTTGAAAGAACCAAATGAATTGTCATCGCTTGCCATTCTTGGGGGTTTGTCTATTGTCTGGTGAACGGCGGTTTCCCAAAACAGTCTACGGTTTAGTGTTTCGGAGAATTGGAGTCAACATGTTCCACAAGCATCCTGGCAACTCTTGTTTGTGTCGCTATCTCGATCATCGGAACATGTCAGACCTTACATTTCCTGTTCTACGCAATTGGAATGTGTACAGCCTGGCTGCTTGGTTTTGTGATTCAGACGAGCTGTAGGATTCAGCAACAGCCTCCACAACAGTTCGAAAGAACTTTGGCACTTCCAACAAAGCAGTTGAAACCCATCCCGCATCAGTTTGGATCCATGATTAAGCTCTATGCTGTTGCTACACCATATATCGTGTGACACCAAAGATGTATAAGCCAAACACAAGAAACATGCACCAACAACACACATGTTTAGAAAATGCAATCCGACGACACAATGCGGATTAACATACTTACCTACGTAAGCCTGCCTACCTACCCACCTACCTACCTACCTACCTACCTACCTACATACCTCCATACTTACATACCTACATTCATACATACTTACATACCTACATACTTAAATGCCTAAAATACTTACATTCCTACATTCCTACATACTTACATACCTACATACCACATACCTACATATCTGCATACGTACATACGTACATGCATGCAAAGATACACACGTGCAAACACTGACATACAAACATACGCACATACGACAATACACACATACAAACTTACACATACATGCACATACATACGAATGCATACATACATGCATACTCCTACGTACATACATACATGCATACATGCATAGTCACATACGTATGTACATACATACATTCCTACACATGCCTACATGCATAACAAGGAAAGAAGCAAACAAGCAAGCAGGCAGGCAGGCAAGCAAAAAAAACTAGGAAGCAGGCGAACCTAGCAAAGCAAGCCAGGCGAGCCAAGTGAGCAAAGAGAGCCAAGCGAGCCAGCTAGCCAATCGAGCAAAGCTCGCAAAGCAAGCAAAGAAGCACGCAAGCGAGAGAGCCAGTGAGCAAGCGAAGGAGCACACAAGCAAGAAAAAAAGCAAGCAAGCAAGCACACCGGCAAACGAACAAGCAGCGGGCCAGTTCCTCTTGCAAATAGGCCCAAACAATCACGAACGCACGCATGCACGCGCCCGCCCTCCCGGCCGGCCAGCCGACCGACCGACCGTGCAAAATTCAATAGGACAATCTACACGTATCCGAGCAACCCAGATCGATCACTTTGCCCACAGTGACACACTCAAGCAGACATCCCTTTGTGACGTGAGGCCGATCTGTCCAGTGTTGAGCCAATCCCATTCGGCACCACAGCATTCATAAAACATGGACATATGTAACACAGTCCCCTGATCCTGACTTCAGTCGGGGATCATACAGACATTTAACCATCACACACGGCAGCGGCCGCGAAGCGATCAAGATAGACTCGAAACAATAACAAGCGAAGCTGCAAAGTATCTTTGGCCTCATTCAGGACATTGTGGCTCGATTCAGGATGACATTCGAGTCGTTGCAGGAAGCATTCGGAGGCCAGTTTGCACTGTACAAACTTCTCAGCTTACCACAGAAGAAATCCATTCAACGTTTCAACATCAACTTCTCCTTGCAAAACAGTTTGCGGTCGCAGGAATTTTTTGTCGCAGGCACTCCTTAACTTACGCGCCAGTTCAGTGCGATCACCTGACTGTGCCCACGGCAATCTGCGCGCCTGGTTCCAGAGCATGGGCAGTCTGGGCGATCGCATTGACGGTGGCTGCATTGATCACTCGAGCCCTTGGCATGGGCCGGTGCTTTCCAAGCATTGGCTGCCACATTGTCGTCGCGTTCGTAGATCTCGTCTCAGGTGGAGCAGTCATGCATCAGTCCAGCTCCAATAGCCTGGTTCAGTGGCGCGAGAGTGTGCCGCATCAGGCGCCGTTCCAGCAAGGATTTTCCAGTGGTGGTTGCAAGGAGTCCCCACGCGATGATCTCATTCAAGCTCAACAGATCTTCGGCTGGGGTAGCACATGAAGTGAGCACTCGCACAGTGTCCAGCGCCAGTCATTGCTGCCAACTCCGTCCCATGTATGAATACTGATGTGGTCAGTGACCTGCTTGTTAAAACAGTTGGCAAGCTTCGTTCTGGCATTGCCGCCAGACGCACCAGCAGTCCATCCATGAATTGCCTCGGCACGTGTGCTCAGAGGCAAACAGATCCAGTCGTAGACATTTACCACCAGGTCGGTCGCATTGTCTTTCGCCTTTTCGCATGCTAGTTCACTTTGAGGAACAGTGGCTCCCCTATTTCGTTGTGACCCAGCTGGTTTAAATCATCCAGTTGTTGGATCCATTCTGCTCTGGGTTGATTCCCAATCAGGACATTCGCATTCTCAAAGAGCTCATTGTTGGACCATTGCTGTGCTGGTCCGGGTGATCAAATCTGCAGGCGGTCAGGATGGACAGCATTGGGGCAGAGTTCTCATCCCACTCCTCGGTACACGCTCTGAGCAGTCGGTCGGCGAGATCATTCGCCCTCTCAACCACTCTCTCGCGATCATTCTGGACCACGGTCATGATGTAGCAGTCCTACTTAGTCCAGACACGGGTGATGTCACAATCACAGTCCGTTGCCGTGTCGGCATTGGACACTTCTACCCCCCCCCCCCACCCACCCCCACACCCACACCCACACGCACTTGGCACAGTTGTGTCTCTTCTAATGACGTAGCTCCTTTAACATGACTTAGCGCAGCAGCTGCTAAGGCATTGCTAAGCATTTAGCAACTTCTACGGGCCTTTTTTGCGGGCCCAGAATGGCTAAGGGACCAGGAAAATATGCAACAAACTTGTGTGAACCCATGAACACACACACTCATGAACAGACACTTCGTGCAAAAGCTTTTGCTGGTGCAGTGCAAACAGGACGAAGACAGTGTATGGCTGTTGGTATGCGATTGTGTTTTAGAAAAACATGAAGAAATCACAAAGGTGTGTACAGCCTGGACTGCTTCAGCTGTTAAGTTCAGAAATTCACGGATTTAGGATTTGAGATGCGAGATGCAAAAACTTGCGGCCATGCACAAACTCTGGAAATAGGCTTGTTTGGAGCAAATCCCCGGGACTATTCGCATTCTTTCTCAATGTCACAGCTCTAGCCGACAGTAACTGCGGAGTGAATTCAATCAATCCCCACAATCATTACAAGAGGAATAACTTACTCATGTCTATGCTTCAATTAACGCAAGGACCCACTCACTCAAGCATCGATTTTAGCAATCTGCGGAACCAACTCTTGACTGCATCCTAACCCATCACCTCACGTGCAATGATGTTGACCTCCAGCAACTTCTCTCTCGACGTGTAGGGCGATCCAAGGGACGAGCCTTCTGTCTTGGTCGAGGGCCAGTGGAATGAGTACCATCTTCACTCGAAGCGGGCATAGCATTAACTGGAACGCTTGTGGAATGCCGCAATGAAGAGGATGCAGAAGACATCGGGGGGGGCTGGGGGACGAGGCGCAGGGTTGGGGTGAAATGGGGCACTTAGCGGGGGTGGTCGGGGACACCGGGCTTGGTGTTGGAGGCGTCAAGGAAACGGTTGGTCGGAGCACGCACGCACACATGCACGACTGCACGCTTTCACACAAACACAAGCAAGCACAAGCACAAGCACAAGCACAAGCACAAGCACAAGCACAAGCACAAGCACAAGCACAAGCACAAGCACAAGCACAAGCACAAGCACAAGCACAAGCACAAGCACAAGCACAAGCACAAGCACAAGCACAAGCACAAGCACAAGCACAAGCACAAGCACAAGCACATGCACATGCACATGCACATGCACATGCACATGCACATGCACATGCACATGCACATGCACATGCACATGCACAAACACCAACAGACATACAAACGCACACACATACATACATGCATACATACATACATGCATACACACAGTCGCAGAAATACACACATGCTCTCCTTCTAATGCTTGCTGGTCAGTGAGATGCGGTAATCGAGGTCGGCAATGTAATCTGTGGAAGCAAGTTCGTAATCGGTGGAAGTGAAAATGAAGCAAAATCCGTTGCAGACCTTCCCATGCCTTCGGTATATAAGAGTCGCAGCGTGCGACGGCGAGAATATTTCATCGAAAGATTGCGACATACCAAAAAGCGAAGACAACGGAGGAGACGACGATGCGGACGTATGCGATCGGAAATAAGTGGGGATTTCGAACAGCGTCGAATACCCGGCGCGACGACGGCTAAGTGCATCTCGAATGTGTAAATAACTTGCGCAAGAATAAGGTCACTGATTCTAAGATTGTTCGGTTGTAGGCCGGGATCCGAGAAACAAGCTTTGACAACGCATGAAACCATCGCAACAGCTTGCTGGCCCGTGGGCAACAGAAAGATCCCCCAATCCTCAACCAACCCATGCGGCTGATGACAGGTGCGCTTTTTCGTCATGACAGACCACGCTGGGCTCAAAAACTACATCCGTGCCAACCACAGCAAGGATCACGTGATGCTTAGCGACATGGCGCCGGTACACATCAATGGAAAGGAGTACCGCAAGTATCACAAGGCAGACGACACGAACCATGTAGGGCAGCGCCTCGCTGTAATGCAGACCTATGCGGAGTGGTACGCATATTCACTGTCCAATCTGTTCATCCTTTCGCCAAGACGATCTGGTTTCAGCCGTTTGTCTATCATGCGTGCCTTGGCTTCGAGGCATCCGCGCTTTCCCGAATACGGAGTGATCCGTGCAGAGGCTTGTTCCACCATGGGCCGTGCTTCTTGCAAGGCGCTTGGTCAAGAGGGCGCTAAGGTATTGTGAGGAACAAACTGACGTCTTTGTGCTTACCTCAGGTGTGCAAGACGTAAGGCACGTCAACGTCAGAGGGTTTTAGCATCTTTTACCCGGCGTCCAGATGCAACAGTACCGCTGGAATCTAGTGATCTGGTGTTTCGGTTTGTGTCTACGATTTGCAGCAACAGGTGTGGGTAATCAAAGACACAGTGAGCACGTAGTGGTACGTAGCAGCAGCAGTGACAGTTGTAGCAGCGGTGGCGAGACAATGGCAGTGGCATAAGCCCTCGATTGAACGATTTAAGGCCGTGCAAAACCATGCAATGCACCCTGAACCCAACCCCTTTAAGCTAAATCCCCCGAGGTCCTGGAACCCTAAACCCTTAAAGTTAGGTCCCCCGAAGATCCTGAATCTTCACTCTCCAAGCCTCGGAACTGGCACCGAAAGCATGAAATCCCGCAGCCCTTACCCCGAAAACCCAAACAGAAACTAGCTTTAAGGGCTCGTTTCGGAGTTCTACAAAGATGCTAAAAGAGTTCGATAAGGGATGTTGTTCTATAGGGTTTAGGGCTTAGGACTTTGCGGTTCTGTCGTCTAGGGATTAGGGTTATTGTCAATTGTGCTTTGATGTTCTGTCAAGGATCTATGGTAAGTACTCAGGTTTCTTAACTATTAGGCAAGTTAGATCAACCTCCTGAGCACGAGCCCGGTGCCCATCAGGGGCAGGTCTGGAACCCGGCTTTACTGGCCCTGAACTCCATAGAACCCCAAAAGCCCTATCGAAACGTAGCACGTAGGTCTCAGGTTTGCAGATCAAGCGACCCGCAAAACTTCTTCCTGAAGCTGGCATGCTGCTCAAAGCAGGCGTTACGACCCGCAAGCAGAAATTTTCCAACCACTACTCCGCACTAATGCAAAGATCAAAACCTGCAAATCCCCAGCCTTCTTACCCCAAGCCTGGAAATCTGAATCAGGGGCCACCTTCGTGTTTACGGGCTCTCCAAGCACATACATGTAACCCTTCAAGAAGATTCTGATAACACGGTGCTCGGCACAGCTCCATGTGCCGCTGCCCGGGCTTGTGCAAGCCATGCTGGCCATGTTGCTCTCTCTGCTTGCTGCTGCCTCTTTCGTGCGACGTGCGCGATTTGCACGACTGAGTGTAACAGCTCTGCAAGCTGCAGGGACCATGACTACCCTCCATCAAGCCGCCGGCTTCCACATCGCCAGCTACGGCAATGGCCAACAGCCCTCGCAAACGCAAAAAGGTCTATATGCTTGGGAATTCGGTGACGCCACATTATTGGTTTGAAGTTTGTGAGCTGGCTAAAAGCGGTAGTACGTCTACATGAGCCAGGTCCTTAAGAGCAGAAGGTGTGCAAAGAAATTCTGGGCACTAGTAGCTGCGACCTCTACTGTGGCTCAACGGTAGTGTGTTTCTTGTGGAAGAACACACTGAGCCTGTCTGCAAGTGCAGATGGGCGTGATGCCTGCAAAAGGCACTCTCCTGTGGGGTCCACATCCGAATGCCTGAGCACTCAACTTAAGGGTGCCCAGAGCATGGACTTGCTGGTTGTGGGTTCTGTGGCAGCCGATGACTCGTACATGATGGAGAGACGGAGGTAAACAATTTGCAGACTTTCTGCCTCGCTGAGAGGAAGCGCTGAACCTCACCAACTTTGCTCCGCTGCTCCGGATGTTACATGAGGTGTTTCCTGGCCTCGTCGTTTGGCAATCGTATCCTTTCGTACTCAGAGAAAGAGACTCTCACAGAAGGCTGCTACCGGAGCATGTTGAGGCAATCCACCGAATGAACGCGAGGCCGGAAGAGGCCATCAAATCGTTTCAAGAAGGTTAGGCGACCGCCTGCGATACACGCATGCTTTTCGATGATTTCTGGCCGTTGCAGGTAACGCATGCAGATATGTACTGAGAGTTGATTCACCATCCAGGCCCGCTGTCAAACATCATTGTTCATCAAATCATGGATCAATGGATGCACCATGCTGGCGTCTGCCATTGACTCGACAGCTGCTGTGCGTCCTGCCGACAGGCAGCTTGCAATAAGCTTGCGCTGGCTAGTGAACAACTCGATGCCCAACCTTTCTATCACGAAGGCTTAATATTCATGGTTTACGCAACACCAGGTGGAGATCTTACATCTAGTGTGCCGCAAGTTTGCTGGGGTTTCTTATGCATGTGAGCTGCCAGCGTTAACACCCCACAAAGCCCTTTAACAGCGGATCCCAAAGTCGCAACCCAAGAGAGACTGTACCAGGCGCCGCCCTCTACACCCAAGGCACCTCCAAGTGGTGCAAGCGACTGGCCGTCCCTTGGTTCTGAATCCGTAGATTCAGGGTGGACGGTCTTTTTGAGCGAAGGTGAGTCCTAAGGCCTCAAGCTAGAGCGATAACCCCGCAAGCCTTCAAACTCAAATGCCCTACACCCTAAACCCTAAACCCTAACTACACCCTAATCCCCAAACGAGGCGTTTCTCCCACGGTCGAACTCCGAGCAGCCGCTGCCCGCCAAAGTGGGTGAAAACGACTCCGCTTTGGCCCTTGGCTGTCTGACGCGATGAGCTTGAAAGTCTTGTGTTGGGAGATCTAAGTGACGAAACTCCATGCTGTCGCTGTCGTCCTGAGTTGGGTCCGACACCCTGGCTTTTCTTGGTTGAAACCGACTTCGTGTTATGGGCCATACCACTGAACCATGGCACTTCCGTGAACATTTGTGGGCCAATAGCTTGCAACTTCTATTAGGCCGTCAGGTTTGCCATGTCTGCGACAAACCCTGAAATCAAAGCCCTGAAGCCCCGAACCCACTCCGTCCGCAGCCTTTTGGCCCTGCCTGCGTCGTTAGCTCGTTTGCTGCCTCGACTTTTGTGCATTGTGTCTCATCTTTGGGTTACCAAAGTGTGCGACATCCCAATGCCGAACGCAATGCCTATTGATGTCGAGGAGACGAGGCAAGGTAGTTAATCCGTGAAGCGCTTGAGAGGTTCGGTTTTTTCGGTGTTAGGTTCATTCCTGCTAGTACAACTGCGCCAACTCAAGCAGGAATCCGGATTTGCCGAAGCCAAGTCTCGACAGACAACTTCCCGTCGTTTACGTTCTTGTACTTCTGGCTGGACGTTTGTTGTTCTTTTCCATCGGAAGTTGTTGTTCTGGCCTAGGGCCTATGTTTAGTCACGATGTCAAGTCTCACTGAAGGCGTAAGTGTTCTGCGTGGAAGTCCACGGCACCCGAAGCCTGCTTGGGTTTAGGGTTTAGGGTTTAGGGTTCAGGGTTTAGGGTTTAGGGTTTAGGAAGCACGTGATAGGGTTCAGGGTTTATAGAGGTGTATGGAGTACCTGACCCACACGCCAAGCCCAAACATTGCCTCATATCTTACCTTTTACATCCCTCGAACCCTGCTCGTACAACTCAAGCCTAAGCCCTAAACCCTAAACCCTCAAGCCACAGGAACAACGATTTTGATTCCGACGGCGAGCACGGTGAGGATGCCGGGCTTGTCACAAACGTTCCGCAGCCGCAACAGGCCTTCCAGGCGGCGGGGGGGGGTGGGTGGTTAGGGATTGAAGCCCTGTCACAAAGCCTATAACTGCCAGCCTAAACCTCGAATCTTGAATCTACAAGGCCCGATAGAGCCCAATAATCCCCATAAGAGCTCGTCACCCAAGCCTTATACCCTGCTTGGAGGTTCATGGGTAGTTATAAATGGGGTTATAAGTCCCCTAGTAGGGGTTATAACCATAGTTACCCCAATACTCAAAGCCCCTAAACCCTAAACCCAAAACCCTGAACCCTAAACCCTAAACCTTAAACCCTAAACCTTAAACCCTAAACACTCTGAGCCAGGGCCGTCAGCGTCTTGGAGTTCCCTTCGTCTTCGGTCTCGGCTTCATCGGATACTTGGCTCTGGGTTTCGGGTTTAGGGGTTTAGGGTTTGGGGTTTGGGGTTTGGGGTCTGGGTTTCGGGTTTGGGTTTTAGGGGTTTTGGGTTTGGGGTTTGGGGTTTAGGGTTTCGAGTTTGGGGGTTTAGGGTTTAGGTTTGGGGTTTAGGGTTTAGGGTGGTACGTGGGCTAGTGTATAGCAGAAGAACGCTACTATAGAGGCCTCAATAAATGTCTGTGCTATTTTATAAACCTTTCGGGGTTCCGTATGATATTTATAGCATAATGGGCGCCAAAACCCTATTCTAATTATTAAGGCCCCTATATCATTATCTAGCGGGTTGAAGCTTCATGGCAATGCATGTGTGCTTGCATCCACGCTGCAGAGCCTGCATGCAACAACGACCGAGCTCTACTGGTATCGACTGGATTTTTTCAAGCTTTTGTGGTATGTATGTATGTACGTATGTATGTATTCATATAACTTAGAAATGTATCTGGTGGTATTGGCAGCGGCATAGTGGTGGTCGTAGTGGCAGGCAGCAATGTTGCGAACAAGGGTTTGGAGGGACGCACTGGGTTTGCAAACCCTAGTGGGTGGATGGATGGACGGGTAACGATGGATGAATGGATGCTTGCAGGGGCAATTGGCGGGTGTGGGCGCGTTGGGAGTGGGGGACCAGGGGTGCGTCCAGGTCCCTCTACTTTCGTGTGTGTGTTGGGCTCTTAGTGTTTCAGGCAATGCGCCAGGAATATTGTCGGTTCTTGTGGGTACCTGGAGCAGCAGTTTCAAACTAGCCGGAGCCTGTGACGGCATCTCTGCAGTTTTCAATGGGTACTGGTACCATTCATATTCATGCCATTGTGTTCTTAAAGGCTGAAGGATCCAGGTGCAAGGAATGCAGTCTCAAATCTGTAATCGTAGAAGTCCGACTGGCTGCATGATGGGTTGGCATGCCAAACTATGGTCATCTGTGAAAGCGCCACCTCCCAAACCCGACCGCGGAAAGTATGGACGGAGAGACGGTCAACAATGGGACCAAATCTTGCTTGCTTCCTGGTTGTCAGCGCCGGCAAACGTCTGGCAAGGGGAGCTAAGAGGATGAGAAGAAGTCAATCTGGACATCGACGCCTCGGCGGATGCAAAGCATCAACTGTTGCGGCCTGTCACGGCATGAGAATTCAATCCAACAGCTGATTGCAGTATGTGACAGTTACCCGCACATGTAGTAGAGCACCAAAGCACTAGCAGTCCGTAGTTTAAGACTAGGTTGTAAAAGCCCACAGAAAAGTCATATGGCTTTATTTGGAGCTGCTCGTCAAAATCAAAAAGCCGAGCACTCGCCAAGAGTATATCGCATTTCTGCACAACTACTGTTGTTTTTGTAGGGAGTCACCGCGATGAAGCATACTGTTACATATTCATATTTAGTATTTGTATATGTCTTATTGTATATACGCACTACATGTATACATGTACGTACAAGTGTACGCATGTATATGTAGCTCTCTCGAGGTTTGCATGTCCGGATGAATACATATGTATATCTATGTCAGCAGATCTGTATATGTATGTATGTATGTATGTATGTATGTATGTAGGTAGTTACGTAGGTATGTACGTATATGTGTATGCATGTATGCATGTAGGTAGGTATGTATGTATGTTATATGAACCGTGTTGAGTAGCATACACACATACATACATACCGGCCTACATGTGTGTATATATGGTGTATATATATATATATAACATGTTTTTTCATTTTTGCATACTTACGCACATCATACATGTAGGTTCTGATAGCAAACTGTATACAGCTGTACGCAACAGCTTTCCAGGATTAATGGTCGCGAGGTTTCATCAATGGCAGCAACTGGAACAGCCCTACCCTATTCCCGCTTTCGATCTGAACCGTGCTACACAGCTCCAACAAGAGCGACCGACGCTGTGAAGGGGTCCAATTCTTGCGAGACTTCCTGCAAGGGCTCGCGATCTGTTACTTCGCCTTCCGCCCCATCCATGATGACACGAGCGTGGAGGCAGAGAGCCATGATCTGTAGGCTGGAGGGTTTCAGAGTATAGGGCTCGCGGCTTAGCGTTTCCTTAGTGCCGTCGCTGCTCTTGGTGCTTGTTGGGTCGGTTTTCGAATTTTAGTGAATTTTCAGGGCTCGTTTGGTCACGATCAGCACAGTTGTTGTGTTGCTGGCTTTCTCGATCTCGTCGTCGTCGCTACAGCCACTGTGCCAGTGTATATCTCGTCCCCTGAACCGCATACCACCAAACTAGATCCTAGGCCTTGAACCTTCCAAAATCTCCAGGCACGACCCCAAAGCAGTGATACGAGAGAGCAGGAAGCTTCACACCGTGAGGCACATTGCGAAAAACGGACAGAACAGTGCTTCAGCCTGAAGAATAAATTGACTTATGGAATTATGGTCTAGGGTCTAGGGTTTAGGGTGCAAGGCGTGTACCTGAACTATAGCACCCGTACAAACATGCACAAGCCCTTTAGGCCTTAAACCCGTAGCCCTGAAGCCCTGAACCCACGCACGGCGTGTCGAGTCTGCGACGAGGAAGTCCTTTCGTTGAGCGAGCAGCTGACCCGCACGAAGCAAGAGGCGGGCCAAGAAGGGGCTACTTGGAGGTTCATGGCTAGTTATAAGTGGGGCTCTAATTAAGGTAACTATCGTTTATGACCTCTATTAGGGGACTTCTAAGCCCAATTAGGGTACTGTTATAAGTGGGGTTATAGTTTAAATAACTATGGTTATAACCCCCATTAGGGGACTTCTAAGCCCAATTATAGCTATCCATGAACCTCCAAGTAGGGCCTGAGGGGATCAGGGCCGAGCCTGTTGGTCTGAGGTTTTGGGTTTGAGGATTTCGGATTCCCGGTGTCTCTTGTGCTACGGTTGATGATATAAATCCTGCATGTCCCATAATAAGGAATATACCATAATTCCCAGAGTTCAGGGTCCTTAGGGTAATGCAGGATTTATATCAATTTATATCATCAGCCGTAGCAGTGGTCTCGGATGGGGCATGCTGAGACCAAGAACTCGGGGGTGCAGTGAGGAAACCCGCGCAGCCTGCCCTCCTCGCTCTAGGAACACAGACCATAGGCGCCCGACTCTGGACCAAGAGTCCTGACTCTTCAACACCAGGTGATGCTGGCTTTGGAGCACGCCGAAGGGAGGGACGAAAAGATAAAGCATCACCTGCGAACCTTGGACACGCTATACAACGTTTTGCAGGCCTCTTCGCCTGAGCTCAGGGTTCAGGATTAAGGAGTTTAGGAGTTCAGGGTTGAGGGAGGGTTTAGGATTGAGGGACGAGGGTTTAGAGGCTTAGGGGTTTAGTTTTAGAATTAGCATTAGTGCTACTAGTAGTATTAGTAGTGGTACTAGAATTAGTATTAGTATTAGGGGTTGGGAAAGATCCCGGGCTTTAGGTTCCAACTTCTTCTTCGCCAGCTTCTGTATGTCTTTAGATTAGGCCCTGCCTAGAAATGCTCTCTTTAGACCGGTGGGCCTGGCCCCGTGGGGTCATGTTTGGGTGTGAATTAGAACACGTATTTGTAGGGTCTAGAACACTTGTTTCTGGGATTTAGGACACGTATTTCTGGGGATTTGGAATACTTATTTTCTGGGATATAGAACTCGTAGTTCTGGGATTTAGAACACTTTATTTTTGAAGTTTTGGAGCACTTGTTTCTGGGATTCACAACCTATTATAGAGCACTGATTTCTGGGATTTAGATCACTTGTTTCTGAGGTTTAGAACACCAATTTCGATGGCTTTAGACAACTTATTTATGGGTTTAAGAACACTTGCTTCTGTCGCATTGGAGCACTTATTTCTGCGGCTTAGAACACGATCTATCCTGGCCCGGAAAAAGTTTATTTCAGTGGGAAGTTGAACACTTATAATCCTGGCCTGGTGAACACTTCCCTTGGTGGGAAAGTGAACACTTACAAAACCCGGCGAACACCGTTCAAGATTTAAGTGTTCAGTCGTCCAGAATTAGGCATCCAATCGTCCAGAATTAAGTGTTCAAATCGTCCGACTTAAGTGTTCAACCGTCCAGAACTAAGCGTGATTTAAGTGTTCCGTCGTCCAGATTTAAGTGTTCATTTCTGTACCAGAAACCACGTGACGAGTTATTGTTCGAGGAACCCGCTGATTATTAGACCTTCGTGATGGTACAGGTGCAGAGGGTGCTGGCGATGACAGCGACAACGAGGATGAGGATGATCATGAAGACAGGTATCACGATGATCGAGGTGATGATGCTGATGATGGCAAGAGTGATGATCGGGAAAATCACCATGGTGGTGGTCGTGTAAGACCAAAGCTTTGGGTCATCGCTGTCGTTTTCGTCGTTCGTCCGTCCTCCTCCTCCTCCTCGTAATCCTCGTCGTCCTCGTCGTTTTCGTCGTTTTCGTCGTTGTCGTCGTTGTCGGTCGTCACGACTTTAGCAGAGTCGGTGCCAGTCTTCGTGTGAGTATCACTGCTCTACTGCCGGGCAGCTGCCGCGACGTGCTGCTGCTGCGGCTGCTGCTTCGATGGGTACGGCAAATCCTTTTCGAACACACTTTGTGCTTGTTGATCGTTGAAGGTCAAGAAGTTCAACCGCATTGTGCACATGAAGACAGCGAACAAAGTTTCGTGTGCCTTCAACGTCGTGGAGGCAGTGGGCATCGTTCAGAGGGTTCAATGGCCGGCTTGAGCCAGTGCTCTACTCCCAAACTCCTGCACATTCTGCTTTCAGTCTGGAAGTGCCTCGCATTGCTTGAGCCCTTCAATTTCTGGAATCTCCAAATTCACAGACGAGGTGCGTGGTAAGATTAGCAGGGCGGGCCACGAAGCCTTCTGCCCTACTCCTGTGCCCTTAACCTGTTCAGCCACCCCAATGCCTTAACCGCTGCGACCTCCCGCCGTAGCTTCGACAAAGCCCATGAAGAGGACAGCTTTTGCTCCACTCTCGGCCCGAAGCCGACCGGAAAACTCTGTGCCGAGAGCGATTTACTTTAAAGAGAGTTTGAGGGTAATGCATCCGCGACCCTAAACCCTTAAACCCGATACAGGCTTTCTTCAGCGCCATGGCCTTCGGGGACGACATCAATGGTATGATTCGGACCTGTCCGCCACCTCGCCCTCCACGATCCGAGTACGCTTGCCAGGTCCGGGGTTAAAAAGGGTTTAGGCTAGTGTGCTTGGAGGTTCATGGGTAGTTATGAGTGGGGTCAGAAGTCCCTTTGATCTGGGTTACAACTATAGTTATCCTACTTATAACCCTACTTATTATAACTACCCATGAACCTCCAAGTACCCTAAACCCTATAGAATTCCTATAGACCCCCTTTCAAGGGACCTTAAAGGAACCCTTTATAACTCCCCATGAACCTCCAAGTAGGGTGAGTTCATTGTTGGGTTTCTAGGGGTTCGAGGGGCTTGGGGCTGAGGCTCTGGGGCTGAGGGCTTATGGGGTGTGGGTGTGGGCTACTGTCCCCATACAGAAAGAGTCTATAATAGGGCTACTATAAAGGTCCTAGCATTATCTATATTATGAATATTATTCCACTATTACTGAGTGGGATTATGAATATTATTCCACTATTGCTGAGTGGGGGCCGTACCCAAGGTGTGGGTGTGGGGTTCTGCACAGGGTTTGGGCCAGGATGAGAGTCTGCGCGAGTGGGAGTTTTCGAGTTCAAGGGACGCTCGGAAGGTTTCCCATACTGTGCTGGAATTGGCTTCACAAGGTTGCAGAAAACAGCAAGGGCCCAACAAATCAGACAGAGACAGCAAGAAACACGGAAGGATAGATGGACAGGCAATCTTGAAACTGAGGGGCAGAACGGGCGACAGAGAGATGAGCAGAAGGAGACATAGAGAAAGTCAGAGAGCGAGATAGCGAGAGAGAGAGAGAGAGCCAGATGGAGAGGCATGCAGCAAGACAGACAGAACAAGATTCAGAGAGCAGAAGTAAAGAGCAAGAAGGGTTTAGGAGAGCTCCGGAGCGAGAAAGAGACAAGGAAACCAAGGCAGACTACTGCTCCTCCTCCTCCTCGTCCTGCTGCTACTGCTGCTGCTGCTAGTACTACTACTACTACTACTACTACTACTACTACTACTAGTACTACTAGTACTACTAGTACTACTAGTACTACTAGTACTACTAGTACTACTAGTACTACTACTAGTACTACTACTAGTACTACTTCTAGTACTACTACTACTACTACTATTACTACTACTACTACTACTACTACTACTACTACTACTAGTAGTACTACTACTAGTACTACTACTAGTACTGGTACTAGTACTAGTACTACTACTACTACTACTACTACTACTACTACTCCTACTACTGCTACTGCTACTGCTACTGCTACTGCTACTGCTATTACTACTACTAGTACTACTACTAGTATTACTACTAGTACTACTATTAGTACTAGTACTAGTACTAGTACTAGTACTAGTACTAGTACTAGTACTAGTACTAGTACTACTACTACTACTACTCCTACTCCTACTACTCCTACTACTCCTACTACTCCTACTACTACTACTACTACTCCTACTACTCCTACTACTAGTACTAGCACGACCACGACGACGACCACTACTACTGCTAATACTACTGCTATGTCGACTGCGACCGCGACTGCGACTGCGACGGCTACTCCGACTACTACGACTGCGACTACGACTCCACTACTACAAGTCACTGCTACGAAGTCAGGGGGGGTTCATTGCATCCTTGCTGTTCCCCTCTGCGTGCTTTCTATATGTTTGCTTCGACGTCCCCAACCACACCCAAGCCATGTCAAGTTCAATCATTTCCCAATCCTATGGGAAGTTCAGTCAAGGCAGTATTGGTATCTTGCGCATCGTATGGATACCCGAAACTGGATTAATGAATTTAGCGCCCGCCTTCAAGATCCCATGTCCTGAACCTTAAGCCATATAGGCCTACTATAGGCGCCTAAATAATTACCAACACTATTTTGGGGGTTCCTTATTATATTTGTGGTATAGTGGGCCCCAAAACCTTATTGCTAAGGCCCCTATATTATGCATCTCCGGATGATCCCGCTGCCCTAGTCCCTAGATCACGGCATGAGGATGTCCTTGAGTTGCGTCCCAAGCCAGAGCCCCGAAACCCCAGACCCGAGGACACTTTGAGAGCCCTGAACACAAAACCTTGGAAGACCCTAAACCCTGAACTTGGTAAGAATGCTAACTCGGTCCGCACCCTCATGAACAATCCTCAGGCCTTGCATCATAAACTGCGAAGGTTGATTCGCGCTTTTCCTTGAACCCCAAACCCGGAAGTAGGGTCCTAAACGCTAACAAGGCCTCAGAAAAACCGCGAAGGTTGATTCGGGAATGTTAATCTTCTGGGTCGGGAACCTGGCATCAAAGCTCGCCGCAGCGGTTTCGGAATGCTGCTTGGACTTTGCGAGTTAATATTTAATGTAGGGGCCTAAATAATTAGAATAGGGGTTCTTTGAAAGGTGTACTGCAAGGGATACTATAAGGGTTCTATAATTTTGGGGTCTAAACAATTACCAGTACTGTTGTGGGGTTCCTTAACAGGACTGCAGTGTAGTTTACCCCCAAACCCTATTCTAATTGTTAAGGCCCCCAGATTACAGTACCCTTACAGTATCCCTTCTAGTATGTCTTATCGACGCCTTTAACGGAACCCTATTCTAATTATTAAGGCCCCTCGCCTGCCCCAGGTCTGGGTTGTTTTTTCCAGATCCGCGCGGTTTGCGGTTGTTGACGCTTCACTCGTTTCGACCTGTTTAGGGTTTAGGGCCTGTCACCGTTTCAGCAGTTGGGTTCCAGGCTTCGGGTCTTTCGGTTTTGCGGTTTGTGGGCTTTTCAGGATGTTTCCGCACTGGTCGTCTAAGATTCTTCTGCTGGTTGCCCATGCACGGCGTGAAGTCAAGGAGTTGCACTAGTCACTAGCATCGTTCTTCCGAGGTCCCATGGCTTAGACGTCACATCTAATAGCTCCGCACGGCTAGGTGGGGATTCTTGATCGCCAGATGATTTCAGGTACATTACTCGATTGAAGGGTATCGGGCTTTCTGGGAAGACCCCTAATGGATAAGGCGCTGGTCTTCGGAACCAAAGATTGCAGGTTCGAGTCCTGCCAGGCTCATGTCTTTGTTTGATTCCAACTTGTCCGTGCTTCTATCGCACAGAGTGTGAATGAGTTTGCTCGTAAGCCAGAAACTGTAGCAAGAGTTTTTTTGTTCACGCGTGCAAAGATCGTTTGCATATCGGAAGCAATGTTTTCGTTTGTAGAGCGAGTGTTCACATATAATTCTCGTTAACTAGTTGTCTCTTTAGAGAAACTGAAAACCAAAGGTATATAAGCCTCGCTCGCCAGATGTCGGGTTACAGTTCATGACGTGTGACGTCGTCATGCTTGTGACGCATGTCTAACAGTCACAGCTTAAGCACTACACCCCCAGAGGCTGCAGAGCGGATTGAAAGTCAGGACCCCTGCATTTGCTTTCATCTTCGTGTGAAGCAGCTAGCCTATAAACACCCAGAGGTCTTGGGTGCGCGAGAGCATGTGCGGCACGCTGATCCCAAAAAGGAACCCTAAACCCTAAGCCCTAAGCCCTAAACCCTAAACCCTAAGCCCGAAGCCCTAAGCCCTTAGTTTGGAGGACTACCCCCCATGTCCCAAACCACCACCACCCAAAGCAGGCGAGAACACGCTCAGCGTGGGAGGTGGCCTCTACGGCCAATTGCCGGGCAATGATCGTGGGCCGCTCTGTGCCTCAGGCCGGGGGAGGGTTGATTCTTCGACGGTTTGTCTTTGTCAGGTTGAGGGTTTTGGTGAGGATTCTATGAGGGTATCTATCATGGGGCTGTAGATTGCTTTGGGGGAGTCTTGGATTTGAGGTTGCATTGATGCCGTAAGGCTTAAGGATTGACACCTACTTCATTTAGGTGCGGCTGTGTAGCAGGTAGAAGTCCGGGTAAACAACATCCCAAATCCCGATCAAGAAGCTCTGGCAAAAAGTCCTGAAGGCGGAGTGCAAACGGTTTAAAGTTTACCTCAAAATGAGCATGTTGAAGTATTTGTTTATTCGGGATTCTGGAAGACAGACCATGGTCGAGAAGAAGTAGGTTGGTGCAGTTCACTTTCTCCAGGGACCCGCGCGCGGAATTAGCCAGTATCGGCTCAAAGTAGAGCAGCCATTAGTTTAAGAGTATTTCAAGGCAAGGCTGTGACCCGATTGCAGGTTTGCGGGTTTATGGTGTAAGGTTCGGGTTCGGGATTTCTGAGTGTTAGGCGTGGATGTCAGGCGCGGGATGGTTTGAGCCGGCGCGAAAGCCGCAGGAACATGTGAGCTTATAGCTCCTGATTCCCTGATGGCGTGCCCAGGATAGCTTATTTCAGAGAATTCCTGAAGCACCATGTATTGAGACCCCTGCATTACCCACCTTCGCCAACCGGGGCCCGCCAGTTCCTTGATTTTGAGGGAGCGCAGCATGTTTCAATTCCCCAAACTCCAAACTCTAAAACCCCACCCTCATCTCCAAACTTTACTTCGAACACCTCGAACTCTGACTCCAATCCCTACAGCCAAACTCTAAGCAACGGAGCAAGTTAGACTTCGTTCTCATCTGGTACGAGGTGTGGGTCAACTTGCCGGTGCCTTGGGGGAGTTGGCTGGGGCTTCGTCGATGGCAGCAACCACGTGCGGGAACATAACGGACGATGATGAATATGACTATGACTATGAGATGCTTGGCTGGGTTTTACAAATCCCCAAACCCTGAAGCCAAAACCCCAGAATCCCCTTGTATAACCTTCATGGAACCTTATCAGAACCCTGAGAGGTTCAGGCTTTTGAGTTTAGGTTTGAAGCTACTGTCTCCTTGCTGAGTAGGGCGACAGAGCTACTACGGTTGATGATATAAATCCTGCATGACCCATAATAAGGAATTTACAACAAGTCCCATAGTTAAGATCATTAAGGTAATGCAGGGTTGATATCATCAAAAGTAGCACGAAGGCTAGGGTTGCAATTGGGGTTGAGGTTCAGGGTTCACGGTCTCCTGGTTAGTGCCCTGCGGTCCACGTGTCGCTGTGACTACGACTCGTTCTTGCGGGATGTCATGCCCTAAACAGCAAGCCCCGAACACTCAGCACTATATCCGCAGTTCTAAACCTTAAGCAAAGAGTAGGATCCTAATTTCAAGAACCACTGAATAAGTTACCCCCAAATGCATCAAGCCAGGCATCGTCACAGGAACCACTTCTTCGAGGGGCACGTCAGCACCTTCGGAGATCAGACGCAGGAATATGACGAATGGAGGAATTTGGCGGACGAGCGCAAGCTCCTGATCGGGGAGGGCTACGTAGGCCAGGGAATAAAGGGAACTCCAGAAAGTTGGAATATGGTTTCAGGGTAGGATCCCCTATAATTTACCTTAAAGGGGTTACGATAATGATATTCCAACTTTCTGGCTTCTACTGTAAGGGGCCTATTCCTCAGGGCTGTAGGTGTCTGACTATAGCTATGCTATCCCGGAACCCTACTCGAATCATCGCCCGAAAACCCTCTAGAAGTCTAGAACCCGTACAAGAACCCTGAAGGGAACCCTATTCTGTTTGCTACGGGCCTGCGCATGAGGGTTTAGGGTTGAGGGGGTGCTTCTGGCTTTGGGTCGGGTCTTCAGATTGGGACGGTTGATGATATAAATCCTGCATTACCTTAAGGACCCTAGTCTATGGGAATTATGGTATATTCCTTATTATGGGTCATGCAGGATCTATATCTTCAACCGGAGCATGGAGCCTAGCGCCTCGGGCCGAGGGTTTCCAAACCTGAACCCTTTATCCCTGAACCTGAAACCGGGAGCTACAGCCCTAAACCTGAAACCGCATAGTCTTAAACCCAAAAGTTTGCAGACTTTCCCTAAACCCTAAACCCTAAACCCTAAACCCCTAAACCCTAAACCCATATGAAACCCAAATAAATCTACTATTTCAAAGCACGCAGAAAGCCGTGAGGCCGAAACCAAGGAACCCTCCCTGCATTGTCGTCGGGATCCTTCATGGGGAACCTTGGGTTGTGGTGTTCTTCTGAGCCAGGACTCCCGAATCCCATACCCTTGTAGAATCCCTGAGAAAAAAAAATTAACCCCTAAGCCCGATTGTAACCCTTATAGCCCCAAACCCCTGCAACAGCAAACCCAGCGTCGTACACAGTGGACGCCCTAAAGTCTTCTGAAGCCGAAGGCAAGATAGTCAAGCAGATCCTGAAGACGTAGAGCCTAGAGCCTGAAACCATTATAGGTCACCCTAGTGCCCCCCTAAAGCCCGAAGGCAACGACATTCAATGCGCAGTGGACGTGGGCTTGGTCGCCACAAACATTGCAAACATGGGCCTTGCAACTGGGTTCTGTGTTTGCTAAGTAAGGCAGAAGTGGTGAAGGCTTCATAAGGTGTCTACAGAGTCTATCTACGGCTGTTTGAACGTTAGTCGTATATGGTTTATACATGATTCTGTAAGGGCTTTCTAGGGTCTACAGGGACTCTCTTGGAGGTTATGATGGGTTTTCGTATCACAGGGCCTTTATTGGGGTGTGATCAGGCCTTGCTAGTATGTGGTGTTCACGAGGATTGTATAGAGTAACCTCGAGTTCGTCACAAGCTCCCTTCTAAAAGCCGTAAAGCCACACCAGCAACCCGAAACCTTTGAAACCTTTGAAACATCTTTGCAGCACTATAAAGATCCTTCTACTCTCTTTCAATCCCCCAACCCAACCGTAAAAGTAGAGGAAATCTTCACCAAGAAGAGCTGAGCTGCTCAGGCAATCAACTCGGCAGTGAGATCGGGAAACTGTCAGAACAAGATTCTGCCAAAGCGAGAAGTCCCTCGGGGCTGGCTTTGCTTCAGGATTTAGGGCCCTTTACTCGGAGGTTCATGGGGAGTTATAAGTGGGTTATAATTAGGGTAATAATTAGGGTAACTATGGCCATAACCCCTATTAGGGGACTTATAACCCCATTTTACAACTACCCATGAACCTCCAAGTAGGATTTAGGGCCCTGTAGGGTCCTTTAATGCACTTCTGGGTTGCGAGGGCTTTTGGGGGTTTAGGTCCAGGGCCGTTAGGGTCTTCGAGGGCTCTGGCTTTGGGGTGATCCCTTCCTGTACGGTTCATGGCTTATAGCAAGGGTCCCTCAACGGTGTTCTTAATTTTTTTGTTTTGGTGCTTGAGTTTTGGTTAATTTGCGTCTTTTTTTTTGCGGTGGTTTTAAGGGTTCATGTTTGCGAGCTTTGCAAGGGCTCTCTAAAGGTCCCGAGGCTCCGGGGCTGTGGGGCTTCATGGGGGGTTAGTTGGGTACGGCCCCCACTCAGTAATAGTTGAGTAGTATTCATAATATAGATATCTTAGGGCCTTAATCGTAGCCTTATTATAGACTCTTACTGTAAGGGGGCAGTACCTAAGGGGTTAGGGTTTTTTCAACACTTAAGGAACCTAGCCGTGAGTCGGGACTGTTGGTGTCTGTTGGGGCTGAAAGTCGTTTGCCGGAGCGCCCTCTAAGACGGTATAGAAACCCTAAACCCTAAACCCTAAACCCTAAACCCTAAACCCTAAACCCTAAACCCTAAACCCTAAACCCTAAGCCATACCCTCAAACATGAAACCTTTGAGCCCCTGAAGCCGTCAAGAAGTTTCACTCTCAAACCCTTGCACATTAAACCATACTGTTGATGATAAATATCCTGCATTACCTTAAGGACCCGAAACTATGGGAATTATTGTATATTCCCTAGAATGGGTCATGCAGGATTTATATCATCAACCGTAAGCCCTAAAACCTGAATCCTAAAGCCTCAACTGCAAGACTCCACGCTACCGTAAACTCTTGACTCAAAGACCTGAGCCTCCTGAGGCTCTGTGCACCGTTGACATCGGGAGGGCCGTTTCCTTCTTCGCTCAGATCGTGACCTTCCTGCAGTTCTCGATTCTCAATTGTGAGGACCCGCCATGGTGTCAGGATCCCACCATGGTTTTAGGGTTTAGGGTTTAGGGGTTTAGGGTTTAGGGGTTCAGGGTTTAAGGGGTTTAAGGGTTTAGGGTTTAAGGGGTTTAAGGGTTTAGGGTTTAGGGTTTAGGGGTTAGGGTTTAGGGTTTAGGGGTTTAGGGTTTAGGGTTTAGGGTTTAGGTCAGGACTCAGGGTAGTTATTGATGCTATTCCTTGCGGACCTGGCATCTCATCGCAGCGTGGCACCCGCAGTTCCCTGATTCGATTCTCCAGGTCTTGAAAGTATGCTATACCATATACTATGCTATATTTACTATACTATACTATACTTACTATACTATACTATACTATACTATATACTATACTATACTATATACTATACTACTGCACAGCCCACTGTAGGATGTGGCGTTTTGGAGTTCAGGGTTCCAGGAGAAGTTCCGGGAATGAGGCCCAACCAACAGCAGGAAGTCTCATGCACGCATCTACGGCCGACTCTTCTATCTGAAATCAGTTGAAGTCGGACTTTCATCATGAATCCTTTTGGTGAAGTGTCCTGAGCACATGAATAGGTAGATGAATATTGGTATTGGTGCCGCACTTGGAATTGGTTTGATATCAATCGTTAGCTGCTTTCAATCTGATGTTTACCTTTTAGTGTACCAGCGATGTCAGTGACTGGCCCTGCTCCAGGGCATTAGTACCGAGGGCTGGAGTTGCCATCCCTATGGGTGTTCGTTACCGGGGAGGATGTGTTTGACTACACGGCACTGCCGGGCCATAGGCCTGTCCTCCATTAGCGTTAGCCGAGTCACGAACTCTGCAACGCGGAAAATGCCAAAAGTGTGTATGTGTTTATGTATGTAGGGATGCATGTAGGGATGTATGTAGGGATATATGTAGAGGCGTATGTCTGTATGTGTGTATGTGTGTATGTGTGTATTTCGTTGGTGTTTTCCAGACCGGACCCGACCTTAAGCCCCAAACTCCCGCATCCCGGAGACCTTGACCTTGTGAAACCCCAAACTCCTTTGAAGAGACATAGACTTCGGCGAAACCTTACAGGAAAGTTATGGAAGCGTGATAGAACCGCTACAGACACAGAGAGCCCCACGAGAACCCTTGCAGAAACTTTGCAGCACGTAAACCTTACATCATTAAAGCCTTGAAAGTCGCCCAAGGGTACCCTAAAATTACGGCCAAAGGCTGCACTAAAGCTTTGGCAACCATTCGCCCTAGAACAGGACCTCATGATCTCTTGTTGTCAACCTTCTAGTGTAGGCTTGTTTCACCAATGAACGAAAACGGGTTGTTTTTTAATTGTGCAAGAATTTGAAGCAAATCGCCATAAATCGTAATGACTGACATCCTGATGAAACCCTTATGCGATCTTAACCGCCCTGACAGTACCTTCGTACAGCCAGGACCTCATGAACGTAAGTCTCCTTTGTGGAGCCGGCATCAGCGGAATCGGCGCGGCGGCTGCCAGCATGGTCCCCCAGCTGCAAAGGATGATGTTGATTGTTGAATACTGAGAAGCCTCCATAGCTTGGACTCGACAGGCTGTTAGGGTGTGCTACACTGTGAGCGGGACTATGAGGAATGTTCTTAATCGTTCTTCAGACCTATTCATTAGATCGTGTTCTGGTTCTCCCACAGGGTGTGATTTGGGGGAGGGCCAGCGTTCAGGTAATTCAAGGCTTAGGATTCGAGTGTTCAGGGTTTCAGCTTTTCTCGTTTTGGATTTGAGGATTTTTCCGTTTCGGAGTTAAGGTTTAAAGTATTTAGGGATTCAGGTTGTAGGGGTTAAGGGTTTAAGGAGGTTTTCGGGTTCAGTTATCCCCAACCCTTAAACCCTGAAGCCTTTTGACTCCCTGGAAGCTGCCAGCAAACGGCACTCCGAATGGCAGATCCCTTATAGTAACCCTTATATACCCCTTTTAGGGTTTCGGGTTTAGGGTTGAGGGTTTAGGGTCCCCTTTGAAGGAACCCTAGTTTAATTATGAAGGCCCCTGTAGTGGCAGACCGTCTCAGGCTTCAGCGCATTGAATGTTTCTGTGCTCAAGGCTAGGAGGTCTGATTTTCGCGGGGGTGCCCCGGCCTTTACGGAAGGTGCAAAGAGTTTCTCGAGGGGTGTGTTGGGGTTATGTAGGGGTTGTTTGAGAGTCTTGTCCCTGGCAGGGAGGGCAACAACCAAACCCTAAACTTAACCCGAAACAACGCAGACATTCGAGGCTTTCTCCGATGTTCTGCGGTGCTTGGATACACACAGCTCATCTTCATACCAGAGCTCTATAGGCTAGAACCTGAAGTAGGATGACTCACGGAGGTTCAAGAGATGTGAACCGTCAGCACTCCTGTGGCCGTACTGCTCTGCTTTGAGAAGCCGTGGCTTTTTTGCGGCTGCAAGGCGCCTGCCGTGGCTTCCATCGTCGCTGGCTGCGATCCACCCGCCTCCCGGCAGAGATTTGGCCGTTCGGCCTTCGCAGCACAGCAAAGTTGCTGCGATTTACAGAAGTGCCAACTCGCTCGCAGGAACTTGCCAGGTCTGATACGAACCACCCTCCGACTTCTAGATCAAATCCCTAGCTTCGCGCCCCTAGCGATTCATGACTCCAAGAGTTTCAGCCTGTGCTCTTGTGGCAGCCAAGTTGAACATTCCGACCGGGACGGTCACGTCTACAACGACGAGCACGACCTCTACCACGACTTCCTCTACGACGAGTTCCTCCACCTCGAGTTCCTCCACGACGAGTTCCTCGACCTCGAGTTCCTCGACAACGACCGTCACGACGACCACAACCGTCACGACGACTTCATCGACCGTCACGACCACCACAACCGTGACGACCACCACGACGGTTTCGACGACTTCCACATCCTTGACGAGTAGCACAACGGTGTCAACGACCTCCACCACGATTTCCTCCACCACTTCCTTGACGAGCACCACAACGCTAACAACGACTTCTTCGACAGTTTCCTCCACAACGTCGATGACGACAACCTCTTCCTCGATAACCACAACCTCTACCAGTGCGACCGAAACAACCAGCACTTCCTCGACAGAAACCCGAACTTTGAGTTCCTTCGATTGCACCAACGACATCATCCCCTTGCAGCTCATCAACCGACCCAAAACTGACACGGACAATTGTCCAGATGGTTCTGATATCAAGGCCGGGAGCTTTGCGAAAAGTGCCAGTGGCCCTAAACCCAACACCCCAAATCCTAAAGCCAAAACTTTTGTGGCCCTGAGCCTTAAACCCTGGGCTTCTTTTAAATCCCGGCCACCCTCAAGAGACCCTTCAACCCTGAGCAACTCGACATTAACACCGGCACATACACTCCGTTCTGCGCGCACTTTCAAACCCAGTGCTGCTCGGAGTGAGTTGGTGGAATGGTTCAGGGTTCGGTAGGGGATTGTGAGCAAAGTTGTCCATGCTGCTACATACGCAGGCATGGTTGATTGCCGATGGCTGTGCTAGACTGTGACGGAGGGCTTCTGTGCGGTTGAGTCGTTACCGAGGTTGTGGGACTGGCTTGAGATGTTGGAGGTCGTCTTGTTCAGGGCGTTGGATTCAGCGATGGCCAAACACTTAGACTTAGCCCTCCGCCCTATATTCATCCCTGAATCCTTGACACAACTGTTTGCATGATGTCGCCAACCTAGGACCAGGAGCTCATTTTGCTTTCAGCTCCGAAGCCCTAAGCCCTGAACGATGCCTGCAGGTAACAGTGGCTCAGGGACCCAGAGATTGCAAATCCCACTAAGTCAGGAGTATTCCTTAAACATACAGGGTTGGCCGTGTCGGTTTCTATTCCCGAAGATTCGCTTCTTTTTGTGCTTTGGGCCGTCTGGTTCGGAGATGGGTTTATAGCAGCGTAGTTGGAGCGTGGAGCCAGGGCTCCCGCGTCCAGCTTCACAGGGGCTGTAGAGGAAGCCCAAGTAAGATAAGGTTTCACTTTTTTCACTTTACCGTCTGTGGCAACAGTGACTGTCGCAACGGAGCGAGAGGCTCTCCCCAAGTGACTCCCTCGTTCTTACTCCAACACTGCACGAGATAAGGTTTCAATGCCTGTGGCTTCCAGCTTCACAGGGGCTGTCGCTAGAGGAAGCCCAAGTAAGATAAGGTTTCAATGCCTGTGGCTTGAACTTCGAAGACAACTTCATCTACTGCGCCCAAATCGGCAGCAACCAGCTCATGCGCCTCGATGCTCGGGTCGCAAGTGGGGGAGGTCTTTCGGCTTGGTTTAGGGTTTAGGGTTTAGGGTTTAGGGAAATAGCCCCAATGTGCCAAGCCTTGACTCACGAAGCCAAACTCCAAGCCCCCACGCTGCAAGCGCCAGGCTTACGCAGACTACTTTTGTTTCTCCAGCAGTTCCTCCTGCAAAGGTTCACAGAACGCCAGAAGTCTCCTGCAGGTCTAAACTCTGGACGGCAGCTCCTGCACTGGTAACCCAAAAGCCCACGACATCGGAAGACCATGTGAAGTCCGAAACCGGTTACCCTTATTTGAAGGGCCTGGTACATGAGTCCTTGCAAGGATTGCAGTGCAGGGACAGCCTGCTTCCTCGGCAAACTTGGGGGCACTTTCTCCGGTAACTTTGATCCAGAGACGGGAGAGCCGCAGCTGAATTCAGGTTTTGCGGTTTAGTTTTATGTTGCCGAGGTGTCCTTGTGTTGTTTTTTCTCACAAAATCCCAGTCGCTCTTTTCTTTGAGATTGCCATGAGCCCGGGTTGCACTTCACTCTAGCTCGTTGTTTGCGACTCGGGCGCAGGGCTTCAAGCTTTGGTGCTAAACCCTTAACCCAAAGCCCTTCACTCCAAGACATCCTGAAGCCACCCAGAAATTCGTGATGACGACTCAAGAGCAGATCTTCACGGTGTCCAATCCAAAACCGCTGCCTTGCCTCGGCGCGCCTGACAACACCGATGTGCCTGAGTCGAGCTTCGTTGGGATTGCATAAGTCAGAGCTTCCAGGTTTGAGGCTTTCGGATTGTGCGGCTTTGAGGTTCAGGACTTAAGGTTTAGTTCAGTTCATGGAGATGCCTCTTGGCTTATTCTGCGACCATGAAAACTTGAGGCCTCAAGCCCCCACAGCACAGCCGATGCCTCAAGCCAAAGCCCCCCTAAACCCTAAACCCTAAACTTTAAGCCCCAAGCCCTAAACCCTAAACCCTAAACTTTAAGCCTTAAAGTCTCGCTGAGGGCTCGACAACCGCCACCGCGGAGCCCGAAGCGGCCCGAGCTTCGCGAGCGGCAGAAAACGCGTACGCGGAGCCTAGGTAAAGCTAGGCGACTGGCACCATGCATGCCGGCCCCTCGGGCACCTCCCACGGTAGTGGTAAAGGTATAGACCCTAAACCCGGGGGTTTTTGCCAGCACGTCCTTTCGACAAGGGTTTGGCCCCCCAACCCTTCACGACTTGGAGCGGCTCCCAAATGGACAAGGGTTTGACCCCCCCAACCCGTCACGAACGGCAAATGGACAAGGGTTTGACCCCCCAACCCTTCATGAACGGCAAATGGACAAGGGTTTGACCCCCCAACCCTGCATGAACGGCTCCCAAATGGACAAGGATTTGACCCCCCAACCCTTCATGAACGGACACCAAAAGGACAAGGGTTTGACCCCCCAACCCTTCATGAACGGCAAGTGGACAAGGGTTTGACCCCCCAACCCTTCATGAACGGCAAATGGACAAGGGTTTGACCCCCCAACCCTGCATGAACGGCTCCCAAATGGACAAGGATTTGACCCCCCAACCCTTCATGAACGGACACCAAAAGGACAAGGGTTTGACCCTCCAACCCTTCATGAACGGCAAGTGGACAAGGGTTTGACCCCCCAACCCTTCATGAACGGCCCCCAAATGGACAAGGGTTTGACCCCCCAACCCTTCATGAACGGCAAGTGGACCAGGGTTTGACCCCCCCCCCACCCTTCATGAACGGCAAATGGACAAGGGTTTGACCCCCCAACCCTTCATGAACGGCAAATGGACAAGGGTTTGACCCCCCAACCCTTCACGACTTGGACCCGCCAACACAGACTCACAGAAAGCCCACGCCAGACAGAGACACCCTTCACGACTTGGAGCGGCTCCCAAATGGACAAGGGTTGAACCCTCCAGGATTTGCGATTCTGGTCACCGCGAAAGCATGCAAAAAAAATGGCGGCGGGGACATTCGCGACAGGGCGAAGTCTGTCTTGCTATTCTTCACATGCCGCTCAAGCTTTATATTACATCGCCAGGTGACGTTTTTCTCTTGTAGCAAGCAACGTATAAACATCGGCTTCTTTGCAAGCAGCAGGGCAGGTCTGTGCCGGAACTACCCGCCAACTACGACTTGCAGCAGACATGTCTAAAGTTTACAGTTCTGCTTTGCAGCGCAAGGCGGTGCACCGGCGGCCACTCACATGGCCGGAAGGAAGTGTCGGCGAGTCACGATGCCGCCCAAGAGGTAGTCAGTATCGCGCTGGACTCGACTGAGCGCCACGTACCCGGCTGCTCGCATGAAGGGAATGTCCAGCCAGACGGTAATGTGTTCCAGCTCGGCCCCTTGCAACTTGTGCACCGTGCTGGCATATCCTGGGCGGACCGGATAGGCAGTGACGTACCCGCAGCCGTCCACCCAGTCCGTGATCGGATACACCGCCAAGTTGCGACCTGTCTTGGTGAGCACGTGGAGGCAGCGAGAGTTCGGGTCGTAGCTCTTCACAGTGGCTTCCATTCCGTTGATGAAGTCCGCCGACTTGTCCACATTGCGTGTCAGGTGCACGCGGAGGTCCTTGTAGACCTTCATGGACAAGGGCACCGGCGGTCGGCCTGCGATCACGTTGTTCCCCTCATCGTAGTTGTCCGCGTTCGACTCCCAGTCCACCTTGAGGTCGGCCAGCTGCCGCTTCCACTGCGTGGTGAAGAGCACCCAGATGGAGAGGTCGTTGACGTGGGCCGCTGCTCTTCGGGTACAGGTTGCTATGGTAGTGTGGGGTACCTTGCGGTACAGCTGCTGCATGTGCCAAGCCGTTGGCTTCCGATGACCGGACCATGCCTTGTGGCGAAGGGCGATGCGTTTCAGGAGCTGCTTCGTGGGCATCGCGGTCCGCAAGGCCACCAACTTCTGACGCAAGGTTTCGTCCTGGCAACGCCACATCTCGTGGAGCTCGATCTGGTGCACCATGTGCCACTTCGGGCTGTCCGTGGCCTTGGTGGGCTGCACACCCGGGAGCTGCCAGAAGTCACCTGCAAACACGAGGACGGGAACCCGATCTGCTGCCTCCCACATCTGGACGATGCGCTCGAAGTCCTTCTGGGAGAGCTGGGAGATCTCGTCGACAGCGATCATGTCGTACTGCGTCAAGCAGTCCATCACCTCCACCGAATCCTTGTAAAGGAAGAAGGCGCCAGCACAAGTGTCCACATCTGCTCCGGCGTGCTTGCTCCGGACTCTAGATGCTTGCTGGGCGGTTGGCAGTGCGTACAAGACTCGGCCACCTTGTCGCAAGCACCGGCGGACGCACTTGTCAACCACCGTGGTTTTGCCGGTGCCTGGAGGGCCAGTCACTGCCTGCGGCTTGTTCTGCCTCTTGGCTTCCTCCACGATGCGGTCCCACTCCACTTCGTTCGGTGCCTCCCTCGCCGCCTTCGCCGTGTCCAGCAGCTTACAGATGCTCTTCTCCAGCCGCTCCTGCCTGTCATTGAAGCGGACATCCTTGAACATGGGATCCTCCTCTTCGGGGAGCAAACCGACTTCCCGCAGCGCCTCCTGTGTGCCATCATCATCCTCTCTGTCGAGTAAGCCGCTGAGGAACTTCTCGACTAAGGCCCGCTGCGCTCGAACCTTTGCAAGGAAGGTCTCGATCTTGGCATTGCCCACTGCTTCGAATTCGAGCTCTAGATCTGCACGGATCTGCTCCTCGTTCTCCCAGTACTCCGGGCACTGTAGCATTGCGTTGGTGAAGTGGACGTACTGTGACGGCACCTTGTCCTGCGCCTCGGACAGCATGATGTCGCCGAGGCATCGGAACGGCTGTCGCAAAGCCAACCACTGCCCGAACCACCGGTCGTTGAAGAGCGACAGCATGTCGCAGGCCACCAACTTCTCGCCATTCATGGGGCAGCCGTTGGCAAAGTCGTGTAGCTTGCGGAGCTTGGTGGCCTCGTCGTCTGCGGCTGCACATCCCCCGATGCCTTGGGGAGCTTGACCACCCAGTGGGCGATGCGACCGTCCTGGTTGGTCTTACGGCAGAACTCCAGCAAGCTCATGTCCTCGCGGCGCCAGGTTGAGTCCTCGTAGGCCTTCACCACCTGCGGCGGTGTCTCCATTCCAGGCCACGGCACGATGTCCCGCCGTAGCGGCAAAGCGGCATCGCACAGAGGTAGAGCCACATGTCTGGTTCGGCGGGCTGGTAGTCGAACAGCACCCTGCGCGCCACGGAGAAAGCCGAAGCCTCATCATTCAGCCATTCTCGGGCGAAGCTGTCGGAGAACTTGGGCGTGTAGGTCGCTACATACTTGAGAAGCAGGCCCTGACCGTTGCCGTGCAGGACGTCCTGGTGACACTTGGTTACCTCCAGCGTCTCTGGGAAGAAGGCCCGGTGCCCCGCCGCCTTGTCCTGTTCGGCATGGTGCAATCTCACGATCTTGTCGTCTGGGTCATACCGGGACTCGCCACCCTCCACTGGCCAGCCACTGTCGCTCCGGCCGTGCGGCCGGCCCAGCATGTAACTGCGCAGTGCTGGCTGCTCATCTGCGTCTGGCACCGTGGCCGACATCTTGTGTTCCAGTCCGATCTCCTCGACGTTATGCAGGTAGTCCAGGCTGTGCACATGGACCCGCCCGCTGCCGTGGTAATCCTGCGTTGGTAACTTCCGCTTCTCGTCCTGGAACTCGAGGCGCTGGAAGTAGTTGACCACGGTCTTGCTGCCTCCTTCTACAGTTGATGCCAGGATGTGGTCCTTCCAGCCGTCCTGGGCCGCCGTCTTGTTGAGTCCGCTGTAGAGGCCGCGATTCAGCTCCGTGAAGATGTGGGCTGTATGGAGGGTCTCTAGACCAGCCAGCTGCATCCTTCCGCGACCGCCCTTCTCCATCTCATCCAGGACAAAGACATGGTACGGGAAGCTGTACTCCCAGAGTGCCATGGTCTTGAAGAGGGTCGGGAAGCCGCACTGCCGCTGCATGTCGATCAAGGCCTGGTGCTTCGTCTTCCAGTAGACGCCTTTCAGTACTCACTCAAGGCTTCGTTGCGGCCAACCACGGCAGCCGCAGCCAGTCGCCGGGAGTCGGTGGCACGCTCCGTAGTCTCGCACAATTCGGTGCACCAACACAGCGAGGGCCACAGAGCGCATTCGAGGCCGACGGTTTCGATGAACTGGAGGGGACGTCTGCGGTCCGAGTCCGATGCACCAGGGAACTGCCTCAGGAACTTGTTGTGCTTCTTCACGAATCCTCAGTCATGAGATAATCATAGGCCGCTTGCGCCTTCTCCCGCTTTCGGCGGTTCCGAAGCTGACGAATCTTCGCTTGGACCCCGAGCTCGGACCAACTGAACCGCGTCATGGCTGAGTGGATGCGGTAGCCGTTGCCAGCTTGTTTGTGTGGACCCACATCGATGTCCAAGGGGTGGAGGGCCTCGATGAGCTTCTTGTTCAGCTTCCGCAATGGTTGTGGGATTTCATTTGGCTGGGGCACCCAGTGCTTGCCGCGACACTGCTTGCAGGTCTTTGCCGTGATCTCTGCCTTGGCCACCCTCCTTGAGTCGATCGGCTCCAGTGGGCGGGGCTGCAGGGAACGGCGCCTCGCAAATGCCCCAGGATCCCAGCTTGAGTTTGGCACGGTCGGAAGTTGTTGGAGCAGATAGGCCGCAGTCGTTGGCGGCCACATCGCTCGGCTGCGGAGCCGGGAGGTCGTTGTCAACGAAGAACTTCTTGGCCACTCGGTTGCGATCGGCCGTGCGGCGCTTCTTGTAGGCCGTGACTGTCTTGCTGGGAAGGTGTTTGAAGGTGGAAAGTGTCGCGCCATTCGTCCGGGACCCGCATCATGGCCACGTTGTAGACGAAGCTGTGCTCTTCGTAGTGCGCCCGGAATGCCTTCAGCGAGCGTGTGATGTTGTGGCGCCCACGTGGTGTCCGGCATGTTGCCTCCATCCAGTTCTCGTGACAGAAGACGCACTTGTTGCCTTTAGCCGGGTTTCCTCGGGCTGGCGTCCCAGGCTTGGCGGCCGAGAAGAGGCACGGCAGCGTTGCGGAGAAGCCACGGCAGATGGGCGGCATGGTACAGACGGGGCACGGACGGCTTAGTGGCGACGCTATATCTCACAAGTGCTGCGGAGCCAGACGATCGAGTAATCCAAGCATCATGCATGCGCGTATACCGACAATCATGGTTACTCGGCTTCCAGGCTCAAACAGTGTATGAACTGCAAGCGGAATGGCTTCTTTTTTGGCCTCGGACAGTGCGGCGATGCTTTGCGGGCGGGGACCAGCGAGACCCACTAGGCCGGCCGAAGTGCTCCTGGCAGGGGGAGCTATAGTGCACTCTGCCAGCGGCGAACAAGGACACGGACGGACGGACAGGACAGGACGTCTGAGGTACCGGCACATGCAGCGTGGCGTGAGCGTGTCGTGCGATCGTGAAGCTGAGGTCTCTGCAGGCACTTCATGCACCCACCTCCTTAAGGCAACAACAGGAAACTGCTAAATGGCTCGTCCCGTCTCCCTCGCCCGCGGGGCCCCTAGCTGCAGAAACCGCGTCTGCACTGCTAAGTGGCTCGCGCCGTTCGCTACAAAAATCCAGCAATCGATTGCTAAACGGCTCGCAAAAGCAACCCAGATATTTTGGCTCTGTTGTGTACTTAACTGCTAACCGGCTCGGGTTTTTCGAATGAAACAAACTAGTATGGACCGGAAACAGCCAGCATCTTCCGGCACCTGCCAAGACAGCCTTAAAGAACATCTGCATAAGAATCCTGCTGCTTTCGATCTTGCCTGGGCCCCGCTGAAAGTAACGGCCCCCGTCGGTGATGTCCAAGCCCCCGCTGAGATGCCTAGAAGACTTTAGAACTAAACCCTAAAATGCTTGAACTCAGGGTGGTCTTGGGGTGGGCTGTCTGCTACGCACAAGTGCGAGCGGCCTGGGTGTGCACACACCAGCGAGCACCCATGACGTTACCAAACCCTAAACCTTAAACCCTAAAGCTTAAGCCCTACACCCTAAACCCTAAACTTTAAGCCCTAAACCCTAAACTTTAAGCCCTAAACCCTAAACTCTAAACTTTAAACCCTAAACCCTAAACCCTAAACTTTAAGCCCTAAACCCTAAACTTTAAGCCCTAAACCCGAAACCCTAAACCTTGCGCCAGCTCCCGGGCCGGACGCCTGTAAATCAAGCGCTCAACAAGAACTCGGTCGCGCCTACCGGGCCTATCGAAATTGCCGACCTGACTCCCGGCGCGGATTTTGGCTTCCAAGAAACCAGGGGCCTGAACACATAGCGACATTGTATTCCTTTCGGTTCTTGAAGATAGACCTGTTCCAGTTATTGGCTTCAGTAATTTTCGGGGTCAGGGTTCAGGGTTTTGGGATGACAAGGTGAGTTCTATTTGAGTCGCTATGCGTACCCGCATCGGCCGATGCAGCAGCTGTGGCTGCACGGTTGCCAGGGTGAGTGCGGCTTTCGGGGCCAACCTGTGCCCTAAAGCCAAAACACGCTCAGCCGTCGTCGTGGTCACCGAGCGGTACTGGTGGTAGTAGGTGTAGTGGTAGTGATAGTGGTCCACCAACAGGTGGCGACGAACTCATTCAGCACAGGGCTGGTTCTCGCAGATTCCCAAGACGCCAGAACCGCCGACGAATGAGTCATGACAGGATTGGTTCTCGAAGCATCGGCGAGACTAGAACCCCAGAACCATCCATTCAACCGAAGCAAACATTAGAAGGGAAAGCAATCCCCAAACCCAAAGAGCCAGCCGCGTGACCAAACAAACGGTCCAGCACTAAGCAGTCCCAAGACCCGCAGAATCCATTTGCGCAAGCAATAGCAACTATATTAGAAATATTTGACAAGGCTTTTCCGGACCCAGGCGCGGCCCCATGCTGGGCTCGTAACTGGGGGTCTGGGTGTGAGCCGAAGACGCGGCGAACCGTTGAGGTTTGCCTTGACGAGGAGAGGTGGAGTGCATGAACTTGGCGCCATTGGCACTGTGACCCATCCGTGCAGTCCGGCACCAGCCCTGCCTTCGGTATACATTTGACTATGCCACCGAATGCCGTTGCTGTAAGCACTCTGGACCGGCTGAAGGCGCTAGGATTTATGGTTTCCCTTCCCCCCCCACTCCCCAGGAGCTGCATCTCTTGAAACCGTGGAATACCCTAAACGAAATCTCGTCCAAACACTGCAAGTGCATTGGCTTTCCCCTGCAAAAGCTGCAAAGGCGTTTCTTTTGGGTTCAGGGTGTGCTCATGGTGATACACCTTGCCAAAAGCAAAGAACACATGCTTTAGGGGTGTCTGTAATTCGCAGTTTTACATTAGGGTTCATGCTGTGGCCTTGTTATCCGTGCTTCATGCCTTACACTAAACGCACCGAGCTACGGCATTCCCCATTGCTGCCCAAGTGGTGTCCTCAGCGTAACAGTTCTCGCTATCCTCGGTGTGCAAAGAAGCGACTTGCGAGACTCAATCTTCAGAAATTCTGTTTCTTGAAGTTGGGGGCTGGGGGGGTGCTACAAAACGCCAGTCGAGGATGGTGCTAGACCTGACACAGTTTAGCATCCCCAATGTGCCCAACGTGGGCAAATCATGGATCATTGGTTGCGTGAAGCTTGGTCCTTCCTGAGAAGACTTTTGGTTTGCAGGGTTTCGGGTTTTAGGTTTAGTTTTGCGTCCGACTTGAAAGAGCTGATGCATGAACGTGGTTTTCGATTTGGGGGGTTGTATTTCAGTTTTGGTGGTTTAGGATGCAGTTGCAGGGGCCTAAACGAACGTCATGTAGGGAGCTGGGCATAAACGTCGGGATTCAGTAACTCAGTAGTTGGAGTTTGACATAGTTTGTTGATCTCTTGAAGCCCCAGGCTGCAATTCTAGTGTTGATACCTGTGACTTGAGTCCCTTTTGCATACTAACTAGTAGGGTGAAGTACTTGGTTTGTGGGGATTCCCAGCACGACTAAGTGGAAAGAGTCCGCAAGTAACATCCCGTGGGAGAATCATAACTCATGTGCAGCAGGTTGCAAATCAGCAAAGTGCTCATGTAGATAGCTTGTGCGGCAGAGCAGCTACAGCTCACGTCACAAGGAACGGTCAAGATTACGTCCAGGGCGATCCGTCAACTGGGAATCGGGTCTACATCCAGAGCATTGACAGTCCGGGCACCTACTTCCTCTTGCAGCTTGCATTCTTTCTGCATGCTTTCTTTTTTTTTCCAGATGCGGTGCCTGTGAGGGCATCCCGAGAGGTAGCACAATCAGCCGAGGAGGATGCAAGATAACGGGCAAGAGCTCAATACAAACTTGGGCGGCCTCGCAGGTGCGCAGTGGCAGTTCCAAAACTCGCTCTACTGCGCCTTGTCTGCTAGACTGCTAGACCATCTCACAGACGAAAGGTCTGCAGCTTCGAGGTGGGCATCTGGATGGGTGATGCTAATGCTCTGCTGCTGATGTTGCTGAGGGCCACGGGGGCACGGCTTTCTTTTGTTGCTCTTTTGCGAGCGCGTAGATCTGCCGGTCGTCTAGTTGGCCTCGGCATCTTGACAGACGCATTGTGCAAATCCTTGCGCTAAGGGTTTGCACTAATGTGAGAAGCTGTCGTATGCTGACAGGCTGACCAGTTTTGATTCATGAACGCGTGGATACATGTCCGACATGTAGTTCGCAGAACCTCATTAAAGTGTCTACGTGTGTGTGCTCGCGGCTCCGCTCACGCCTCTTCTCTTGTGTGTTTGCGTGCGTGTGTGTGTGTGTGTGTGTGGGTGTGCATGTAGTGCGTACTTGTGCTTGTGCGTGTGCCTGTGCATGCATCCGTTGTTGTGAACTTAGACACTGTCAGGCCAAACGTGTCCGCTTCCATCGTTTCTGTGGTGCTCAGGGGTCGGGGAAAACGAGTCCGCTTACATCAACATCATGGTTTGATATCTTTGTTGGCCTGTCGGGTAAAGGGCGGGCGCTCAGAGAGGAAAGCACAGCTGTTGGGAACAGCCTGGAAAAGTATGGCCGCGGAAGCACGGTTCAGGAATGAAGTACCCTCTATACTTGGATCGGGGATCTGCGCAAGTGAGTGTGTGCGCGTGTCTGTGTCTGTGTTTGTGTGCGTGTGTGTGCGACGGGTCTATCGTTTTGGAAAAGCGATGTAAGCCTCCTTCACATGTGCCCTGACGTGCAACCCAGGTGCCTACAACTCTCCAAACGCAAATCAAGGTCGTCCTGGCGGTGTGTGGGAATTGGACTTGACCAGCATTTCAGTGGTGCCTTGGCGACCCGAAGTCAACTTCCTTATACTTTAAGTTTTAAACGGCTTACTTGATATACCAACCCTAAACCCAAAACGGCTGCCTGCCTTCGAACCTTGGGCAACCGTTTGTCAACGTGTGGCATGAACAGTTCCGTGTGAGATCCTGAAGCCTTTGATTCGGCTTAGGGCGCGGCTTAAGGTTTAGGGCGTTGATTTTTCCGGATCTTTGCCAAGACTGGGTCGGGGGACATTGATGGCACCATTCAAGTCACGAGAGTGAGCAACTCCGAGCCGACGAATTCCAATGATGGCTTGAATTGCATCCTGGCACAACTGGTAGGCTTTAGCCCGATTTTCAGGGGTTTGCGGCATAAGACTTAAACGAGGACCTGAGTTTTCAGGGGGTTTAAGGTTTAGAGCCCCGGAGCTCGCGCAGGCCTGTAGAATTTTGGCTACATTGTGTGTTTCACAAGCTGTGCCCTGTCGACAATGCTCAGTTAATTCCGACTTCGACTTGGGCGAACTAAAGAAAATGATGCGGATTGTAAGGAATCTGACAGAAAAGAGTATCGATCCGCAAAGTCGGGCGAGGCTTCGCATCTTCGTTGAAGAGTGCTCCGCAGGATGGTTTGGCTCTACATGATGCAACGGCTGATGATCTAAATCCTGCATTACCCATGATAAGGAATATACCATAATTCCCATAGTTTAGGGTCCTTGAGGTAATGCAGGATTTCTATCATCAACCGAAGAACCGTAACTTCGAGCTCAATATCCGTGTGCCGGATCAGCAACACGCTTTGTACTAGTCTCGCGGGCACTTGCCGAACAGGCCAACACTCAACATGTGCATACGGTTTATGCTTATGCTGTTACAGTGGGAGGTGTGATTGGAGCGTCAGCCGCTTGAAACGGCGCCATCTCGAAAACACCGCTGCGCTTGATGAGTGTAGCGACAATGTGGACTTGGACTCCCGTGTAAACTGCTTCATGTACCGTGAACTATTGCCGAGGGCTGTGTCGAATTGCCTGTGTGGCCTTGCGCTTTGATGAAACTCTAGTGGTTCCTAACGACTCACTCGAACACAAAGCAGAATGTACATTCCCTTTGAAACCACCCAGCTTTCAAGAGCTATGCTTTGCGCAAAACAGTTGCTCAATGGGATGCGATGGTAATAACGTCTGGTGTTGAATGGATGGCAGACTTACGGCAAATAGGTCACACCTATGCGAGTTGGCGGAGAAATCCTAAAGGTTGCAGTTTCTTGTAACACAGAGACGATTTGTGATGAAAAGAGCTACCATCAAAACAAATACTTCTGAATGCGGCTGCGAAAGCTCAGCAACTCCAGTTATCGCCCGCTGGTGCGAAGGAGGCATCATTCCTTAAGCAAGCGGAGACATCGATGGCGTTTCCTCCTGTGATGGGCATATCTAAGTAAGCAACCGTGATGAGGTAAACGTCGGGAATATCGTAGGCTCCAGGGGTCATATCGTTGGGGAAAATGATTGAACAGATGCCTTCGTAGGGTGCAAGGGTCTTTGATCCGCTAAGTCAAGCAAGAAGTTTTCTGGATCGCGCTGTCGCCTTTGCAACTGCGCGAAGAAGATAAACAGCAGCACCGCAGCAACTGTGCCATTTGCTCCCGAACCAGGCCGAGTGGAAAAGTATAAGCTTCAGCTGCAGCTCTGGCGAACCTGGGTTCTTACGTTCTGTCGCAGCATCCTTCTCTGTTATTATAGACTCTAGACCTTATACATCATTGGATGATATGCGATGGTAGGCATTATGTGGCACAATATAATATGTCATAGTGGACTATAGGAAAATAATAAGGTTTACACCATCTTGGGTCTCATGGATGGGAGCAGATACCGTGCGCTGTGCTCAAGACTGCCAGATTGCTCCCCATGTACCAGAAGCCCCACTTCCTGAACAAACTCCGGCACTGAATCGAACCCTAGAGCTACCCAAACCCTAGACTCTAATCCCCAAGTGCAGGAATTCCTACTTCTTTCAGAAGCCACCCTAAAGCCCTACGAAGCCCTAGAAAATCAGATAGCCCGGACAAGCGCCATCGATCCGAGATCCCTTGAAGGACCCCGCCAAGCATGCCAAATCCCACCCCTTAAACGCCCAACAGCAGCCGCCTTTTTTCGCGCCAAGGCATCAAAGGAGACAACCCCTTCAGCACCACCACCACGGTCTAGTTGTGTGTTGAAGGCCGACAGGGCTTCTACGGTTTCATAGGAAATTAAGGCGGTTGTAGGGTCTTTACGGTTTACGGCTCAAGACATATAGGCTTGAGGGTTTAGGCCCAGCGAAACCCCTGTGGGAGGTTTGAGTTATTGAGGGTTACGAGTGTTATTCTCCGAACAGGGTGGTATGCGCTACGGGGTTCTTACGTCGGGTGGCGCGGCGCATAGGTTGCTTCCTGTCTAGTTGTTTATGCAGGATCCGTGCGTCCGCATATTCCGACAAGCCGGATCACTGTATGTTCTTTTTCATTGGCATCCTTTTGGCTTCGAAATCTTTGAATCCCAACAGTGCATGGAAAGCAGTTTGGCCGTGCTCGTGAATCCCGCCGGAGGGGGGGGGGGGGGCGGGAAGCAGTAGATGGAGGGAAGCATGGCGCAGGTGTCTGTCTCTGAATCTGCCAGAGGGGGAACCCAGAGAGCCCAATACCCCTTAATTAAGGAATATACCTTAAACCATAATATTAAGGCCCCTATAATTTAAGGTATATACCTTAATTAAGGGGTATTGGGTTCTCTGAGAAGGCATCTTCAACTTTTGGCCGCATCCTGGTGGTCTCCCTACTTTTCTGGGTGGTCTCTGGGTTCTCCTGGTGGTCTTTTGGTGCTGGTCCTGGTCTCCCGGTCGTCCTGGTCGTAGTGGTCGTGGTGGTCGTGGGCGTTTTGTTCGTTTTGGTTGTGGTCGGCATGGTCGTCCTCGTCAATTGTAGGATCCAGGCCTACAGGTTTACAAGGGTTAGGATTTGGAACTTCAATATGTTCGAGGTTTTGACTGCTAGAGCTTTCGATTCGAGAGCTCAAGGTTTAAGGTTTTGGGTTTTCGGGCTGCATTCAGGACACAGGCTTGTAGGGTTGAGGAATTAGGATTGTTGCTTCTCGGATTCAAAGCTCAGGATATCGCAACATAATTAAAATCCGAACCGGAAACACCTTGACGCGGAGGCCTGAAGAAGCATCAATGAAATCCCGTTATAGCACCGTTGTATCTATACTGTAATATGATATGCCCCCAGACCCTATTTTTACATCAAGCCACGCAAGATCAAAATCCTCAACCCAACGCACGTAGACAGAATCAATAGAAATAGCATTTCCTTTCAGTCCTTGTATCACAAGAGGCGCATACATGTGGGTAGTTGTCAAAATTATGGACCCTTTTGTTGGGGTACCCTAAGTATTAGGTGCCGTACTATAATACGGACCCAGAAAGGGACCATAATTTTGACAACCACCCATGTGTGGTTGTGTGCTAGGGTCGGATAATGCACGGGACAGACTCCCAAGCAAGCAGTACCTCCTAACGTAAGCAGTCGGGGGCATCCACAATCCATTGATAGTACATCAAACCGAAACAGATGGGATGTTGAAGTCTCTGATGGACATTCTGAAACCTTAAACCCCGAACGCCTATGGAACCCTTAATGTAGAGCCCTGTAAAGATTTGGTCTAGACCGCACTGAACTCTGCTCCCTTCTGTACCACAGACGCTTCTCCTGCGCACTTGAAGCCCTAATCCCTGAAACCCCTCATTTTCGTTTGAGTTAAGAATTACTTTCATCATTCATCATTTCGGAGTGGAGTTATTAAGCACATGTACTAGTTGTTTTTACTCTGGCTCTGGGGGCACCGTGGCTCAGCCCTAGCAAGCACATGCCCAAAGCCCCAAAATGCCAAATTCCCCGGCCACTCAGCCTTGACCCCCTCTAACCCTAATTAAGGGGCATTAGGAATCCTCGGGTGCCCAGAGAGCCCAACACCCCTTAAGTAAGTAATATAGCTCAAATCATAATATGAAGCCCTATATAATTTAAGCCATATTCCTTCATACCCTTATAGAACCCTTATAGATCCCTTTAAGGAGCCCCTAAAGGAACCCTAGGTATTCCTTCACTAAGGGGTATTAGGAATCCCCGGGTGCGATTTGGGTGTAGACAGACCCGCGCAGAGGCCGGGCTAGAGCTCTCCCCGCACAGTGAAGGAGGCCAGCGGGTTTGGGGTTGAGGTTCAAAAGCCTAGTAGTAGGGTTTAGGGTTTAGGGTTTAGTGTTTAGGGTTTAGGGTTTAGGGTTTAGGGTTCAAAAGCCTAGTAGTAGAGTAGGTAACCTTTAACCTTTTTTGGGTAGTATAGTCCCTATATAATCCCTGTATAACCTCACTTATAACTACCCATGAACCTCCTAGAAGTTTACGGACTAGGGTTTAAGGTTTACGGTTTAAAAGTTTAGGGTTGAGTGTCAGGGTTTCTGGTGTAGGGTTAGGGTTTAAGGTTGCTGGAAGTCTCAAGACATTGGGTTTGGTGGAATGGCTGATGTCTTTCAGTTCAGGCTTCATGGAGCAGCCAGAGCGGCTGCCTGAGGATGAAACGAAGCCCTGTATGTATCAGTTGGTTGCCATTTAGTAAGTAGGTTATTACCGGGGTTATACGTCCCCTAAGTGGGGTTATCCTAAGTATATCCAGATTGAGGCTTGACATTTCTCATTAAGGCCTACACTCCACCTGGACTCTTGCCCGAAAATGCAGCAACCCCAGTTTCGAAGCTCACATCAAGAGCTGTTGAGCACCCAGCAATCCCAGATGCGTGACCGGGGTCGGGTTCTCCTGTACACCCGCAGAGTCCAAGAGGCCTCAACTACTTATTCTTTTGCAACCGGTGGGTCCACAAGCCCTAAACCCTAGACCCCAAACCCTCAACCCTAGACCCTAAACCCTGAACTGTAAGCCCGCTGAGCCCCAAAATTTCAAAGCAAGAACACTTCTGAAAGATTTAGGGTTTTGGGTTTAGGGATAGTTTCAGGCCGTTTTTACGGACCATCACAGTACTGAAGCAAAGCCTTCGGGGAATATCCGCATAAAACGACGGTCTGCTCTGCTTAGAGTTTGGGGGTTTGGGTTAACGGAACCCCAACCCTCCACCCCAAAACCCTCGAAACGAATCTAAAGCCCGAGCAAAGCAAAACGCCTCTATAGCGTTCCAAGCCGCTTCCAAATCGCTAAAGCATATAACACCCCTTAAACCCCCGAAACACATAAAACCGCCTACGAGCCTGTGAACCCTGCAAAATCCTTCACACCGAACTGCGAGAGGTCCTTGCCGGAGCTCCTCAACGATGCCCAAACTTTCCAATTCCGGCTTTAGGACTGGAGGGGTTTATTGAGTTTAATGTTGAAGGGTGTTCTTGTGTCTTGTGATCCAATCTTGGGACCTTTTCGCAGCACAAATCCTGAAAAGGGTTCCCCAGAGACTGCAGCACCCTTACGCAAAGAATGTTACTTGGACTATAGTAGGGATCACTAACAACAGAGCTTTTGGAATGGGATTTAACAAAGTTCCTTGCTGAATGTTGGGGGCTACAGATTGGCGGCAGATTGGCCAAAAGAAGGGACGAAGAATCCGCAGTCGTGTAAATTTGAGGTTCTTCAATGTGGTCTTTAGTGTTGATGCCACCATATAGAACATCGAGATAGGCAGAGCGTATGGCAGAGGTGCTAGTATGCGGTGTCGAGCGCAACCATGGTAAGCGGTGGTCAGCAGGGTCGTGGTAGTCATCAGCATTGCACCAACAGCGAGAACCCTGATCCTGTCAGCAAGCGCCGTGTCACGGTAATTGACGGGTCACAACAACAGCAACAGTTGCAACTTGGTGAAAATGATACGAGCAACAGCAACAGTAGTAGCTAGAGACACGAAGTACTCGTAGTGCCTTGGGTGTTGCGGGTGAGAAGATCACCACAACAAGAGAACCGTGGCAGCAGTAGTGCTAGGAACATACTGTACCAGCCGGCTCAGTGTTGTGCTAGCAGTGGCAGTACTGATGGTAGTCGCATCAGGCCTTCTGTAGTGGTGCAGCACTAGCTAGTAGTACGAACAGGAGTAGTCGTAGCAGCGGCAGCAGTTTCAAAGAGAGTACGAAGGCGCAAGAAGCAAGTCTTGGCTTGATCTGCAGCACTGGTACGAAGTAGGTAAAATTTGGTAAAAGGATGAATATAGTTTTACAGACTGGAGACAGGACGGCACTTGAACCGTACTGTTGCTTGGAATCGGCGAAGTCGTCAGTAGTCTGACAGACTTTGGCCGTTGCGATACACCTGTGAAACTCTCACCCCTGCCAAGGCCGGTTCAGGGAGGGCTTCTCGGGTAAGGGTTTCATGCTGGACCAATGTCCCTCCGGTCCAAATCGCCCGGCATCCGAGGCCTTTTAGCCCTAGACTCAGGTTAGCCCTGTCCTTAGAACCTCAAGGCTTTTGTTCTCGTTTCTTCTGCTGCAGGAACCGTCGGAATCATCCGACTCTGTGGAGCGTTAGCCACTTGAGTCGAACGTGACTCTAATTCGATCTGCAACCGACTTTTCAACTACTGGCAGTCCGTTGGATGTTTGCTCATAACTTTGCAGCTCCATCGGGACATACAGATCTGACTCAGGTATCAGTACTGGCCCCTCTCTACTTGCGTGGACACGGCACGCCAAAATGGAGCTCGTGGGTTGACCTGCAGTAAACATGCACCCAACCCTAAGCCCTCCCACATTTTTTAGCATTACCTCGGCCCTCTTTCGACGGTGTAAGACTGGTTAGGTATGGTGGTTATTAGGGATGAAAAGGGGTAATAAGTACCCTCGCTGGGTTTGGGGTTTAGGGCTTTGTAGCGTCTCGGGATAGAGAGGGCGCAGGGCTTTATTGTAAGGGCGTTTATAAGATGGCTTGGGAGGTTTAGAGTGACGGTTTAGAACCCGGTTCAATCTGAACCTGCAAGAGGGATAGTTCATGATGGCGAGCCGACACGACAGAGTCCTAATCTGGTTCATCCTCCACCTTAGGCTTAGCCCATACCCTGAATCCCCAAGCCTGGAAAGCTAAACCCTAAACCCAACCCGTAACCCCACACCCTGCCATGTTCCATGTCATTCGGCTAGCAGCAAGAGTAACAGTAAAAAAGATATTGAAAGAACGACACTGTTTATCCAGAAGCTGAGGAGCTTTCTCTCTTCTCTGGCTGAGAAAGGGTGGTTCTCTGCACAACCGAGAAACAACGGGTAGGCATGCAATGCGCAGTGGCAAAGAGGATCCGTTTTGGGGATGCAGATACGTAACATCAGCAGCGGCAAGTATAGCTGAAGTGGAGAAACGACTGCAAATGCGATGGGTTGTGTACTTGAGAGAACAGACAGAGACGGAAGCTGGTGGAAGAACAGTCTGCAACAGGGCTGGTATGCATTATTACTTTTTGTTTGGGGGGGGGGGTGGGGGGGAGTGACCGAACATGATTGGTAACATATTATCACTACTATCGTTCATAATACGAGTTTGAATATGAATAAGAGTATGAACAAGTATACGACTATGGAATGTTACTGGTAATGAAGCCCCGGAGCTTCCCCTCTCGATCCCTCGTCGAACAGCCCCTGCGGATCTTAGACAGGGTTACTTTCGATTGAGAGTAGGCTTTTGGGGCAGAATACACCCTGAACCCTAAACCCCTAAACCGTTCGATTTAGAACAGGATTTTGGGGCAGAATATACACAAACTACCCACCGAACCAAGCCCGTAAACGATGAAGGCCGGCCATCAGCCCCGTGAACCTTGCTTGAACCTGCAACACCGCATAAGTTCATAAAAAAAGGCTTTCTAATGCCCAGCAAAGTCCGGTTAACAACCGATAAAGACGCCAAAAGCAAGTATTGTAATCCTTAACAAGAAGCCCTACACCGACCCTAACACCTAAACCTCCAAACCTCCAAACCCTAAAAGCCAGGGAACTTCGCGTTTCCTAAAGTTTCTAGGCAGCCGGGGCTCGAAAGCAGCCCCAAGGTGTTGAGCACGGTTCTAGGATTTTAGGTTTAGGATTTAGGGTTTAGGGTTTTAGGGTGCAGGGTTTTAGGGTTTTAGGGTTTAGGGTTTAGGTACCAATGAGCATTTTATAAGTTTTGCATCGCCGTGCAAGGCTTTGAGCGCTTTATATTGGCGCTCTCAAGTTCCGCAAGGCTTTATCCTGGTGTTCCGGGGCTCATAAGGGTTCTGCCAAATCGGGCTTTAAATTTAGGATCACAACTGGGAGATGCTGCAAATATGAGTGGGGTCTCGTAAATTTAAACTCTTGCAAGCCCTGCTCCCATCTTTTTTGACTTGATTGACTTGATTAAGCCGTTTACATTAGAAGCTGCCCCGACCCTGTAATAGTGACTATAAGGATTATATTAGGGCCCTATTATATTCCTATTATACCACTATTACAGGCTGGGGGCCCCTTCTAAGGTTTACACCATGGAAATCCTCGCTGAACAAATCGGCTCGATTAGTGTAGGGCCTCCTCCTCGCATGGCTTCGGGTGACCGCAGCGTCATAGACATCCCGCCCGGGCGCAATGTCCAGAGATCTTGAGGAGACGAGGGAGGACTATTCGTCTGTGAGGAGGCAAGGCAGGCAAGGTAACTAGAAAATTTTAGGGTCTGGTGCGCTTTGAGAGTTTCCGGCTTCAAGATGGGTGGGTTGCAGGGTTCAGGGCCTTAGCCATAAAGTCTCGCGAAACTATTGTTGTTCCAGCCTCATGGCTGTGTGATTTCTCACCATCGTTTGTTGTTGCTATGGCTGCTACCGTTGCGAGTACTTTTTGCTGTTGCTGTTTGCTGCTTCTGCTACTGGTGCTCGTTTTTGCTTCTGTTGGCGGTGCTGCTGTTGCTATTGTTAGCGCTATGATGATTATTGTTCGTTGCTGATGTTGATTTTGACTTTACTGTTTATCATCTGGTAGTCGACACGGCGGCTATGGTTCTGCGTGTGGCTGCAATTATGGTCGTTGCTAAGGGGGCGGGTATGGTTACGGCTATGCTGCGGTTAGTCGTCATGGCTATGCTTCTGGTTTCGTTTTGTGCTTTCGCGAGTGTCGTTCTTGTGAGTTGGGGATAGTGTTTTTTTTTTTTTGTTTTTTCTCCTTCTGGTGTTGTCTGTGAACGAATGCGTGCTGCTTAGATTTTTCTGCTGCCGGCACTCTCGTTGTATTCTTTGTGCTTGTGTGCATGTTGATGATGGTGATGGCTTTCATGTTGGTGTTGTTGTCGTCGTTGTTGTCGTTGTTTGTCGGTTCTGCTTCTCATTACTGTTCTTGCTATCATTCTTATGCGTCTTATCGTCGCTGTTTTTTTTGTTTCCGGGGTGTCATTGTCGTTGCTGCTGCTGCTGCTGCTGCTGCTGGTGTTGCAGCATTTCTTTTGTTGTTGGTTGTTGGTTGTTGTTTGGAGTTTGGTGGTTGTTGTTTGGAGTTTGATGGTTGTTGTTTGGCGTTTGGTGTGAGTTGTTTGTTGTCTGTTGGTTGCTGTTTGTTGTGGGTTGTTTGTTGTTCTTTGTACATTGTTCGTTGTTTGTGGTTTGCTGTTTGTTGTTTTGTTGTCGTTTTTTTTTTTTGTTTTTTTTTTTTTGCTTGTTCTGCTTCTAATTCTTATTATTCCTATCGTTGCTGCTTTTGTTTCTGGGTTGTCAATGTCTTTGCTGCTGCTGCTGCTACGGCTGTTTCTGGTGTTGCGGCTTTCTCTGTAGTTGTTGTTGCTTCTGTTGTTTTTTTGGCACTTTTTTGCGCTGTCATTGAATGCAGTGCCGTCACTGCTGCTTAGTTTTGATTCTTCCTTTTTTCGATTGATGGTGTTGTTGTCACATGTGTGAGTTGTTTGAGTTTCGTTGCCCGTGTTGCTGTTGATTACATTTCGGCGGTTATTACGTTATCTCGTAATTTCTGACACTGTTGCAGAGATTTCAGCGACGATGTTGCATTTGCTTATTACGTACTGTTGTTGCCACTACTGAGAACAAAGCCATCTGTTCGCGGTCATTTGTTTTGTACCTGTCCCTTGTTATTTACTGTTGTTTTCATTCGAATGCGGTGTTTTGTTTTTGAGTTGCTATGTCTAGCTGCTATGTCAAGTCTCATTACAGTCCCAAGTGTTCTGAACCCGGAAGTCCACCACGCCTACAGCTCGCAGCGCATTCCGCTGCAGCTAGCTCAACACTCCTTTTCCGGTTTGGGGTTGAACATAGGGGCTGAAATATTTGATAGCAGGCGCATTAGGCAACACGTGACATCATGCGTTTTTGTCGTTTCTACAAGACATTCCCAAGGTGCCTGCTGCTGTCTAGGACTAGGGGGGTGGGGGGGATGGGGGTGGGGCTTAACAGCGTCCGGCCGTCGCATATCCTCTCGAGTGCATTTGCGAGCCGGTATGGCGCTCGCCTGGCTTACGCTGACACTCTCAGCCGTCATCATCCTTGGGCTGTCGTCAGTGACAATGATGACGGTCATCCTGATGAAGATGAAGATGCTTCAAATGATCAACATGTAGATGACGGCAACGATGATGATCTTTCATGAACATTATGATGAATAGTAAGGTGATGAGTAATATTGTGATCAAAGATCCAAATGATGTTGATAATGACGTAGATAAAGAGGGTGATGACGGTCGTCATGATGAACATGATTAAGATTATAATGATGCTCAATGTGATGATAAAGACGATGATGATGATGCTGCTGATGATATTGCTAATCGTAAGTATACAGTACTTTCCGTGATGTGCCACGAACCTGTCTTTTGCAGAAATCGTGCTAACACCGCAGTTTCGTGCACTTTCTGAGTACGACTGCGACGTGGCGCCTGATGCGCCCGTACCCAAATAGTTACCAATACTATTCTTAGGGTACCTTGCTATACTTATAGTATAGTATGACCCAAAACCCTATTCTATTCATTGAGTCACATATTAATGTATTCGGCGACAACAAGGGAGTTCATGAACTTTTATGAACTGAGGGGGACCGGGACTCCACCGAAGCTAAGTTGCTAGAGTTCTAGCTTCTTTTGCCATAAAGCCGCCTACATACATACCAATACTATTCTTAAGGGTTCCTTATGATAGTAATACTATTCTTAAGGGTTCCTTATTATATTAATACTATTCTTAACGGTTCCTTATTATAGTAATACTATTCTTAAGGGTTCCTTATTATAGTAATACTATTCTTAAGGGTTCCTTATTAATATATTAATACTGTTCTTAAGGGTTCCTTATTATATTAATACTATGACTGAAGAAGGGCATTCTAATTTTTTAAGGCTCCCTATGGTACGCTGATACACGGCAACAGGAGGGGTTTTCTACAGTTCAGGTAAGCCCGAACCTCAATTGGGGTTGAAGGTCTGGGTCATCATACCGCGTGTTACACCGGAATACTATACCAGAAACGTCAAGGATGTACAGGAAGCTCAATAAAGTAGTAAGACGTGAGACTAGTGTTTAAGGGTTTTAGGGCCATCCGACCCATACCCTAAACTCAAACAGCATCGGATGCCCGAACTCAAACTCCACCCTGAAGCCCAAATCGCAGGGACATCGATTTTGAGAGCGATGCCGAAGATGCTGGGCTTGTCACAGAAGCTCCACAACCGCAGCAGGCCTTCGAACGTGGGGTTTGGGTTTAGGGTTTGGGGTTTAGGCAGTGAAGTTTCATCAGTGGTTGAGCCTCTGTCCATTTGTTTTCAAGGGTTTTGGGTTTGCTTAGCATCGCAACTCCGTGAACCCTGGACCCAGACCTCAAGCCACATCCCTTTTCAGACCCTATGCTCAGCCAGGGTCGGCAGCGGCTTGGCGTTCCTTTGGTCTTCGGTCTCGGCTTCATCGGTTACTTGGCTTTGGGACGTGCAGGGATGCAGGGGCAAGCAACACAAATTCAAATCGCACAAGAGGCCCAGGCCCAAAGTTGATGCAACCGTAGAAGTCCGAGGAGGTAAATTATGGAATGCCATACTATGGTGATCTATGCAAGCATGACCCCCAAGGCCCCCAACACGACGAACAAGAAAGCCGATATTCGCGGGGGGGGGGGGGGGGGGGGGGAACGGTCCATATGTATGTTTGCATCACTGGGCTCCCCCAATCGTTTTCGAAAACAGGCTAAACGGTTTAGTGTTTAGGGTTTTGGGTTTAGGGTTTAGGGTTTACTTTAAACTTTCAATCCTAAATCCTAAACCCGGCCCTGGCTTGAGCATTGAGGGCTGCTGGACCCTAAGCCCCAAACCGTGTAAGGTTTTCCAGTTTCCCAAAGTCTCGGCCCCCAAGGGCTCGCGATCTGTTACTTCGCCTTCCGCCCCATCCATGATGACACGAGCGTGGAGGCAGAGAGCCATGATCTGTAGGCTGTAGGGTTTCAGAGTATAGGGCTCGCGGCTTAGCGTTTGCATTCCTTAGTGCCGTCGCTGCTCTTGGTGCTTGTTGGGTCGGTTTTCGAATTTTTATGGATGTCAAGAGCCCGTTTGGTCACGATGATCACAGTTGTTGTGTTGCTGGCTTTCTCGATCTCGTCGTGGTCGCTACAGCCACTGTGAGAGTGTATATCTCGTCCCCTGAACCGCATACCACCAAACTAGATCCTAGGCCTTGAACCTTCCAAAATCTCCAGGCACGACCGCAAAGCAGTGATACGAGAGAGCAGGAAGCTTCACACCGTGAGGCACATTGCGAAAAGCGGAGAGAACAGGATCCAAGCCTTAAGCATAGATTGGTTTATGGAATTAATGTCGAATTCCATGCAAGGCGTGTGGCTGAACTATCACACCCGTACGAACCCTCTAGCCTTGAACCCTGAACCCACACACGGCGTGTCGAGTCTGTGGAGAGGAAGTCCTTTCGTTGAGCGAGCAGCTGACCCGCACGAAGCAAGAGGCGGGCAAGGGGTTAGGGCTTAGGGTTCAGAGATCAGGGAAAAGCCTGGGGTCTGAGGTTTTGGGTTGAGGATGTTGAGTTTCCGGTGTCTCTTGCGCTAGCACTGCCCTTCTTGCTCCTGCACCGGAACACAGACCAAAAGCCCGACTGTGGACCCTGGATCCTGACTATGCCAGGTGATGCTGGCTTTGGAGCACGCCGAAGGGAGGGACGAAAAGATAAAGCATCACCTGCGAACCTTGGACACGCTATACAACGTTTTGCAGGCCTCTTCGCCTGAGCTCAGCGTTCAGCGTTTAGAGTTCAGGGTTTAAGGAGTTTAGGAGTTCAGGGTTGAGATTTTAGGCTTGAGGGTCGAGGGAGGAGAGGCATAGAGGTTTCAGGGGTTGGGAAAGGTCCCGGGCCCTAGGTTCAAATTTTCTTCGCCAGCTTCTGTATGTTTTGAGACCAGGCCCTGCCTAGAAACGGTAAATCGCATGCTCTCTTTCGACCGGTGAGCCTAGCCCCGTGGGGTCATGTTTGGGGGTGAATTAGAACTCACTTATTTCTGGGGTTTGGAACACTTATTTCTGGCATTTAGAACACAAATCTCTGGGATTTAGGACACGTCTTTCTGAGATTCTGAACACTTATTTCTGAGGTTTTGGAACACCTGTCTCTGGGAGTTGTCTGTCTCTGGGATTTATGGCACTTGTTTCTCTTGTTTTACAGCATTGAGTTAATTTAGCACACTTCTTTCTGAGATTCAGAACACTAATTTCGATGGTTTTAGAACACTTCTTTATGGGTTTAAAAACACTTACCTCTGCTGTTTTTGAGCACTTAGTTCTGGGGCTGTTAACACGATCTATCCTGGCCCGGTGAACACTTATCTTGGTGGGAAGTTGAACCCTTATCCTGGCCCGGTGAGCAGTTATTTGGTGGGAAAATGCACACTTATCCCCTCCCGTTGAACGCTTATTTTGGTGGGGAATTGAGCACATATCCTGGCCCGGTTAACGTTTATTTTGGTGAGAAAATGCACGCATATCTTGGCCGGTGAACACGTATTTGGTGGGAAAGTGAACACGTATCCTGGCCTGGTGATCACTTGTTTTGGTGGGAAAATGAACTCTTATCTTGGCCCGGTGAACACTTGTGTTAGGGGGAAGTGGAACACTTATGTTGGTCCGGTACACATATCCTGGCCTGGTGAATTCGTCAAAGGTTTAAGTGTTCAATCTTCCAGAACTAGGTGTCGAATCGTCCAGATTTAAGTGTTCAGATCGTCCAGATTTGAGTGTTCAACCGTCCAGAATTAAGTGTTCATTTCGTCCACATTTAAGTGTTCCGTCGTCAGATTGAAGGGTTCATGTCTGTACCAGAAACCATGTGAAGAGTTATTGTCAGAGGACGCCCATAATTGTTAGACTTTCATGATGTTAAAGGTGCAGAGGGTGCTGGCGATGACAGCGACAACGAGGATGAGGATGATCATGAAGACAGGTATCACGATGATCGAGGTGATGATGCTGATGATGGCAAGAGTGATGATCGGGATTGTTACCATGGTGGTGGTCGTCGTGGTCACCGCTGTCGTGTTTGTCGTCCGCGTCCTCCGCGCACTCCGCGCCCTCCGTGCCCGTCGTTGTCGGTGTCGGTCGTCACGACTTGAGCAGTGTCGTTGCCAGTCTTCGAGCGAGTATCACAGCTCTACAGCCGCACAGCTGCCGCGACGCAGCTGCTGCTTCGACGGGTACGGCAAATCCTTTTTCGATCACAGTTTCTGTTTGTTGATCGTTGAAGGTCAAGAAGTTCAACCGCATTGTGCACATGAAGACAGCGAACAAAGTTTCGTGTGCCTTCAACGTCGTGGAGGCAGTGGGCATCATTCAGAGGGCTCAGTGGCCGGCTTGAGCCAGTGCTCCACTCCCAAACTTCCGTGCATTTTGCTTTGAAGTCTAGTAGCGCCTCGCCTTGCTTGAGCCCTTGATCTTCTTGAATCTCCAAATCTACCGACAAGGTACGTGGCAGGAGCCTGCCCCGTTCCCGACAACATCCGTCCCTCAAGTCACCCTGCACCCTAAACCCTAAACCCTAAACCCTAAATCCTAAACCCTAAACCCTAAACCCTCTGTACCGTGTTGTTTGGGTTTCAGGTCTTCGCCCAAGGTAGCAAGGCCCGGTCTGCTAAGGCCACAAAGCCTTCTGCCCTAAACCTGTTCAGCCACCCCAATCCCTTAACTGCTGCGAAGCTTTGCTCCACTCCCGACCCAAAGCCGGCCGGAAAGCTCTGCGCCAAGAGCGATTTACTATAAAGAGCGGTTGAGGGTAATCCCTAAACCCCTAAACCCTACACAGGCTTTCTTCAGCGCCATGGCCTTCGGGGACGACATCAATGGTATGATTCGGACCTGTCCGCCACCTCGCCCTCCACGATCCGAGTACGCCTGCCAGGTCGGGGCTAACAGGGTTTAGGCGAGTGCAGGGTTAGTTCTTTGTTGGGTTTCTAAGGGTTCTACGCAGGGGCTTGAGGCTGAGGCTTTGTGTTGAGGGCTTAGCGGGAGCGGGGGTGGGGTTCTGCACAGGGTTTGGGCTAGGATGAGAATCTTCACGAGTGGGAGTTTTGGAGTTCCAGGGGCCCAAAAAAGGTTTCCCATACTTTGCTGTAACTGGCTTCAAAATGTTGTTGCGGAAACCAACTAGGGCCCAACACATCAGACAGAGACAGAAAGAAAAGAATGGAGAGCTCGTGAACGAAAGAAAAAGACAAGGAAACCAAGGCAGACAAAGACACAAGACATGCTCTGCTTCGAGCCATTGTTGTTTCCTCCTCCTCCTCCTCGTCTTGCTGCTGCTGCTGCTGCTATGACGGCTACAAACAACAACAACTACTACTACTGCTGCTGCTGCTACTACTACTACTACTACTACGACTACTACTACTACTACTACTACTACTACTACTACTACTACTACTACTACTACTACTACTACTACTTGTCACTGCTGCGAAGTCAGGGGTGGTTCATTGCATCCTTGCTGTTCGCCTCGGTGTGCCTTCTATATGTTTGCTTCGACGTTCCATAGCCATGCCAGAAGCATAGTTTTTGACAGCAAAACACAACGAGTCACCTGGATCACAGCACGAGGATATCCTTGAATCGCTTACTCCGAAGTCCCAAGCCAAAGCCCCGAAAACCCAGACCCGAAGGAAGACCCTAAACCGGCCCTACTTGGAGGTTCATGGGTAGGTATGAGTGGCGTCATGACTAGGGTAACTATGGCTATAACCCCGATCAGAGGACTTATAACCCCGTTTATAACTACCCATGAACCTCCAAGTAAACCCTAAACCCGATACCCTTATAGAATCCCTATAGATCCCCTTACAGGGACCCTTAGAGGAACCCTTATAGCTACCAATGAACCTCCAAGTACACCCTGGACCTGGTCAGACTTCTGATTCAGCCCCGCACCCTCCTGAACAATCCTCAAGCCTTACATAAATGGGTGGCTGTCAAAATTATGGTCCATTTTTGGGTCCTTATTATAATACGGCACCTAATATTTAGGGTAAGCCGAAAAGGAGCCATAATTTTTGACAACTACCCAAATGCCTGCTTCAGGTTGATTCGGGCATGTTAATCTTCTGGGTCGGGAACCTGGCATCGAAGCTCGCCGCAGCGGTTTCGGAATGCAGCTTGGACTTTGTTAAGGACCCTAAATTGCAGTACACTTTCAGTATCCCTTACAGTGTCTCTTATAGATCCCTTTTAAGGAGCCATTAAGTCCCTCTATGACAGTACATTGGTTCGGCTTGTTGAGTTTCCGTTTCGGCTGCTCCGGGTCTGGGCTTTTTCGATTTCTCGCATTTTGCGGTTGTTGATGGCTCCATCGTTTCGAGCTGTTCCATCAAGGTTTGAGTAGTTGGGTTTCAGGCTTCGGGTCTTTTGGTTTTGTGGTTTGTGCGCTTTTCAGGATGTTTCCGCACTGGTCGTCTTCTGCTGGTTGCCCAAACACAGCGTCAAGTCAAGGAGTTGCACTAGCATCGTTCTTCCGAGGTCCTATGGCTTAGACGTTCCACCTAAATCGACACACCACCTTTAATTTTCGTTAGATGTCTCTTCAAAAAACGAACATCAAAAGACAGCCTTCCCTTATAAGCCTCACTCGCCAGATGACGGGTTACAGTTCATGACGCGTGCATGACGTCGTCATGCTCGTGACCCATGTTTAACAGCCGAAGCTCAAGCACTAAACCCCCAAAGCTGCACAATCGAAAGTCAGGACACCTGCATTTCTGTTCATCTTCGTTTGAGGCTAGCCTGTGCCAGAGTCTAGTTTGCATAGCCGGCGCCGCCTAGCTTTTTGTTGATACCTTCCTTGGTCGGTGCCCCATTGGGGGACCCAGTAGGCTGGGGGCGCCTTGTTTCGGGTTACCCTATAAACACCGAGAGGTACAGCACCCGGAACCCAACAAAGAACCCGAATTTGGAGGACTACCCATGTCCGAAACCCTAAACCCCAAACCCCAAACCATCAGCACCCAAAGCAGGTGAGAACACGCTCAGCGTGGGAGGTGGCCTCTACGGCCAATTGCCGGGCAATGATCGCGGGCCGCTCTGTGCCTCAGGCCGGCGGAGGGTTGATTCTTGGGTTTTGGGGGTTAGGGTTTAGGGTGGTTTTGGGAAGATCCTATAAGGATTTCATGAGGGTTCTATCTATCACGGGGCATTAGATTGATTGGGGGAGTCTTGGATTTGAGGTTACATCAACGATTTAAGGAGGGACACCTACTTCTTTCACATAGACCTGTGTGGCAGGGCCGGGAAAGAATATTCAAAACTCGGATCAAGAAGCTCTGGCAAACAGTCCTGAACGTGGAGTGGAAAGGGTTTACCTCAAAAAGCGGGTTATTGCAAGGATTTTGAAGTATTTGTTATTCGGGTTTCTGGAAGACGGTGGTCGAGAAGAAGCAGGTTGGTGACCCGCGGAGTTAGCCAGTATCGGCCAAGTAGAGCAACCATTAGTTATGAGTATTTCCAGGCAAGACTGTGACCCGATTTATAGCCACATCAAGTGTGGGAAGGGTACGTTTGCAGGTTAAGACTGCAGGTTTGCGGGTTTATGGTGTAAGGTTCGGGCTGGGGATTTCAGAGTGTTAAGGGTCGATGTCCAGGCGTGGGATGGTTTGGGCTAGCGCGAAGGCCGCAAGGAACATGGGAGGTTCTAGCTCGTGATTCCCTACTTGGAGGGTCCGGGGGACTTAGTGACTGGTTATTGTAGGGACTTATAAGTACATAACCCCAATTAGGGTCCCTTTTAGTGTACTTATAAGTCTACTTACTACCTACTTACTAAGTCCCCCGACCCTCCAAGTAATGGCGCGCCCCAGGACAGCTTACACCAGAAACTGCTTGAAACACCATTTATTGAGACCCCTGCATTATAAGCCCACCTTGGAACTCCGCACCATAAGCATCCACAAACAGGGGCCCGCCAGCTCGTTGCTTTTTGAGGGGGCGCAGCATGGTTCAATTCCCGAAACCCTATGCCCCAATACCCTGCACTCTTAGCCCCACCTTCAGCTCTAGACTTTACTCCGATCACCTCGAACTCTGGGGATAGGCCATAAAAAATTCAATAGGCACCTAGAAGAATTAAATAAGCATTGAAAGAAATAAACAGACATCTAAATAAATCGGACTGTTTAGACTATAGAGAGAGAGAGAGAGAGACAGAGAGAGACAGAGAGAGACAGAGAGAGAGAGAGAGGGGCGGTGAAAGAGAAGGAAAGAAAGCAAGAAAGAAAGAAAGAACGACAGAAAGAAAGAAAGACATATTGAAAGATAGAAATAAAGACGGCAAGAACGAAAGAAATAAAGTAGAGATGGAAGTAAGAAATGAGTAAAGAAAACAACCAGCAAGAAAAGGACTGAACGAACGAAATAAAGACAGAAAGCCGAAAAGAAACACACACACACACACACACATTGAACACCACGAAAGAGAAAGAACATTAACCAAGTTAGAAAGAAAGAAACAACCAAAAGAGAAGTACAGAATCTAGTCTAATAAAATATACCATAATACGACAGAGCATAATGTACCATACTGTAACTTAATGCTATATAATAGACTGAATATCATGTTATATATATATATATATATATATAGATACACACTATATACTACATATGTTACAGCGTACTACCGTATAAACTAAGAGGTTGCTATGTACTAAGTTATATTACATCATACTGTATTTTTATATTCTGTTTATTATATGTTATAACAAGCTATGTTATGTTATGTCAGATAATGTCATATTGCTTTTGTGATTTCGTGCCATCTCATGTCATTCTTATGGTTATGGTATGCTATGTTATGTTGGAGTGCTAGCGGAAGAAGAGAAACGAACAGGCAGGGAAGAACGTACGACTCACCCCCGCTCTTTTTTGAGCCGTGCAAGCTTGCTTCAAAGAGTGTTTTCGAAGGCCATCATGCGAGCAGCACATTGATATAAGGGATCCTACCATAATTTAAGGAATATTCCTTAATTAAGGGATATTGGAGTCTCTGGGTCCCTAATGGCGCGCCCCAGGACAGCTTACACCACAAAATACTTGAAACACCATTTATTGAGACCCCTGCACTCTTAGCCCCACCTTCAGCTCTAAACTTTACTCCGAACACCTCGAACTCTGGGGATAGGCCATAAAAATTTCAATAGGCACCTAGAAGAAGTAAATAAGCATTGAAATAAATAAACAGACATCTAAATGAATCGGACTGTTTAGACTATAGAGAGAGAGAGAGGGGCGGTGAAAGAGAAGGAAAGAAAGCCAGAAAGAAAGAAAGAACGACAGAAAGAAAGAAAGAAAGACATATTAAAGGATAGAAATTCAAGACGGCAAGAACGAAAGAAAGAAAGTAGGGATGGAAGTAAGAAATGAGTAAAGAAAGGAACCAGCAAGAAAAGGACTGAACTAACGAAGTAAAGACAGAAAACCCAAAAGAAGCACACACATTGAACACCACGAAAGAGAAAGAACATTAACCATAGAAAGAAAGAAACAACCAATAGAGAAGTACATAATCTAGTCTGATAAAATATACCATTCTACGACAGAGCATACTGTACCATACTGTAACTTAATGTTATATAATAGACTGAATATCATGTTATATATATTTATATAGATACACACTATATACTACATATGTTACAGCGTACTACCGTATAAACTAAGAGGTTGCTATGTACTACGTTATATTACATCATACTGTATTTTTATATTCTGTTTATTATATGTTATAACAAGCTATGTTATGTTATGTCAGATAATGTCATATTGCTTTTGTGATTTCGTGCCATCTCATGTCATTCTTATGGTTATGGTATGCTATGTTATGTTGGAGTGCTAGCGGAAGAAGAGAAACGAACAGGCAGGGAAGAACGTACGACTCACCCCCGCTCTTTTTTGAGCCGTGCAAGCTTGCTTCAAAGAGTGTTTTCGAAGGCCATCATGCGAGCATTGTGTTTGCAAATGGGGGATGCGCCCCCCCCCCCCCCGCCCCCGCCCCCGCCCCCGCCCTGCTTTTTTAAGTGGTGCGAGGTTGCTTCGAAGCATATGGTTGTTTTTGAATCCCATCACGCGAACATCGTGTTTGCAGATGGGGGGGGGTCTGCACCCCCCCCTCTCCCCCGCTGTTGGGACATGTTGTGGATACATGCTGAACCAGAATCGCCACATGAGGGGGCATGTTTCAAATGTATATACGATGAATCAGAATTGAATATGAGGGGGCGAGCTTAAGATAGGATGAGCCGGAATAGCCAAACGAGGGGGCGTGTTTAAGATATACGAGGAACCGGAATCGCCAAATGAAGGGGCGTGTTTAAGACATATTATGAACATGACGCGCCAAATGAGAAGGCATGTTGTAGATATATGAGGGACGGAATCGCCAAATGAGAGGGCGTGTTGTAGATGGATGATGAACCGGAATCGCCAAATTGACGGGGCGTATTGATTAAGATTTTTGATGAATCCGGAACTGCCAAATGAGGGAGCATGTTTAAGATATATGATGCCAAGCAAGGGGGGCGTGTTTAAAGTGTATGATAAACCGGAATCGCCAATGAGGGCGCGTGTTGTCGAGATATGATGAATCCCCTAAGTAAGGGGGCATGTTTAACGTATATGATGAACCGGAATCGCCAAATGAGGGGGGCGTGCTTAAGGTATGATGAACCGGAATCGCCGAATGAGGCAGCGTGTTTAAGATTTGTGATGAATCCGAATCGCGGATTGAGGGGGCATGTTCAAGATATATGATGAACCGGAATCGCCAAATGATGTGGCATGTTTAAGATATATGAGGAACCGGAGTCGCCAAAGGAGGGAGTGTGTTTAAGAAAAGCATGAGCCCGAGGTGAGGCAGGACATTTACATTAACACGCACACATCTCTCTCTCCGATGCTCCTTCCTCTGACCAGCCACGCAAATCAGCGAGTCCATGTACGTAAGCATGAGAATAGACCTAAACCACTGCGAGGTAGAATACCCCGAAACCCAATCCTTAGAATCGCCTGACGCAAACTGTCCTAAGAATTGCTGCATTTCCCAGGTTTAATTTGTTTTGATGCCTTGGATTTAATTTTTCGATGCCTCACCCCATAACTCTGACTCTAATCCCTACAGCCAAAACTCTAAACAGCAGAGCCAGCTAGAGTTCGTTCTCATCTGGCTACGAGGTGTGGGTCAACTTGCCGGTGCTTTGGGGGAGTTGGCTGGGGCTTCGTCGATGGCTGCAACTACGTGCGGGAACATAACGGACGATGATGAATATGACTATGACTATGAGATGCTTGGCCAGGTTTCAGCTTTATACCAACAATCTCCAAACCCTGAACCCCAAACCCCAGAATCCCCTTGTAGAACTTTCATGGAACCTTATGGGTTCAGGCCTTTGCGTTTAGGTTTGAAGCTGCTGTCTCCTTGCTGAGTAGGGCGACAGAGGTACTATGGAGATTGCGGTAGGGGTACCTTATTATGGGGTCCTTGTACTAAGGGTCCTACTATTCAGGGTACTTTATTAGGACGAAGGCTAAGGTTGCAATTGGGGTTGAGGTTCAGGGTTCACGGTCTCGCGGCTAGTGACCTGCAGCCCACGTGTCGCTGTGATTAAGACGCGTTCTTGCGGGATGTCATTCCCTCAACAGCAAGCCCCACCCTAAACCTATACCCGAAATTCAAAACCTTAACCACAGCCAGGCATCATCACAGGAACCACTTCTTCGAGGGGCACGTCAGCACCTTCGGAGATCAGACGCAGGAATATAACGAATGGAGGAATTTGGCGGACGAGCGCAAGCTCCTGATCGGTGAGGGCTACGTAGGCCAGGGAATAAGGGGCCTATTCCTCAGGGCTGTAGGTGTCTGACTATATAGCTATGCTTTCCCAGAGCCCCACTCCAATCATCGCCAGAAAACCTGTAAAGGTGCCCTAAAGGTCCTCGGGGGGTGTTTCTGGTTTTTGGCCCTGGTGCTCAGATTCGGAGTGCCTGGAGTTGCGGGTTTCCCTAAACCCTAAGCCCTAATCCGTAATCCCTGAAGCTTAAACCGAGACCTAGAGCCCTATACCTGAAACCGCGCTGTCCTTAACCCAAAAGCTTGCAGAAATTGAACGAACCCATGTGAAACTCAAACGAATCCCTTACAAACCCTAGGAACGCCAAACAATTTCGAAATACTTTAACCAAGAACCTTCCCGCATTGTCGTCCTTTGATGAAGGGATGGTGGTGTGCTTCGGAGCGAAACCTGCAACAACAAACCCAGCACCGCTAACAGTGGACGCCCTAAAGTCTTCTGAAGCCGAAGGTAACATAGTGAATCAGATCCTGGACACGTAGAGTTTAGACCACTTGAAACCTGTATAGGTCACCCTAGTGCGCCCCTCAAGCCCGGAGGCAACGACATTCAATGTGCAGTGGACGTGGGCTTGGTCGCCACAAACATCGCAAACATGGGCCTTGCAACTGGGTTCTGTGTTTGCTAAGTTTTGAGGAAGGCTTCATAAGTTATCCGAAAAGCCTATATACGGGTGTTTAAACAGTTTTTTGTGTATACTGTTTATACAGGATGCTACAAGGGCTTTCTAGGGTCTACAAGGATCTCTAAAGGTCCTGATGGGGTTTTCGACTTACAGGGCCTGGTGGGGTATGATCAGGCCTTATTCGGTGTTGACGAGGATTGTATAGAGGAACCTAAAGCTCGTCACAAGCTCCCCACGAAGAAACCGTAAAGCCAAACCAACAACCCGAAGCGTCTGAAACCCTTGAAACGTCTTCACAGCACTGTAAAGATCCTTCGACCCTCTTTTAAAGCCCCAACCCAATCGTAAAGAAATCTTAGAGGCGTTTCGCCAACAAGAGATGAGCTGCTCAGGCAATCAACTCGGCAGTGAGATCGGGAAACTGTCAGAACAAGATTCTGCCAAAGCGAGAAGTCCCTCGGGGCTGGCTTTGCTTCAGGATTTAGGGCCCTCTACTTGGAGGTTCATGGGGAGTTATAGGTGGGGTTATAGTTAGGGTAATAATTAGGGTAACTATGGCTATAACCCCTATTAGGGGACTTGTAACCCCAATTCACAACTACCCATGCACCTCCAAGTAGGATTTAGGGCCCTGTGGGATCCTTTAGAGCACTTCTGGGTTGCGAGGGCTTTTGGGGGTTTAGGTCCAGGGCCGTTAGGGTCTTCGAGGGCTCTGGCTTTGGGGTGATCCTTTTGTGTACGGTTCAGGGTTTATAGTAAGGGTCCCTCAACGGTTTCCTTCGAGGTTTTGTCGGGTGCTGTGGCTTTACATGGTGCTTGCGGAGGTTTTGGCTCTTTCGTGGTGGTTTTAAAGCTTCATTTTGTGAGCTTGAAAAAGGCTCTCTGAAGGTCTCATGGGGGGTTCGGGTTATCTCAACATTTGTGACCTAGCCGAGTCGCGACTGTTGGTGCTTGTCGGGGGCTGAAAGTCTATTGCAGGCATAAGCCATGCCCTCAGACATTAATGCCTTGAGCCTCTGAATCCGTAAAGCTATTTCACTCTCAACCCCTTGAACCTAACCCTCTAAACCCCACACCAAAAACCGTTGAACCCCCAACTCTGAACCCCAAAACCTGAGCTAAGGCTCTGTGCACCGTTGACATCGGGAGAGCCGTTTCCTTCTTCGCTCAGATCGTGACCTTCCTACAGTTCTCGATTCTGAATTGTGAGGACCGCCAGGGTGTCAGGATTTAGGGTAGTTATTGATGCTATTCCTTACGGGCCTAGCATATCATCGTAGTGTGGCAGCCGCAGTTCCCTGATTCGATTCTCCAGGTCTTGAAAGTATACTATACTATACTTACTATACTATACTTGCTATACTATACTATACTATACTATACTATACTATACTATACTATACTGTACTATACTGTACTGTACTGTTCTATACTGTACTATACTATACTATACTATACTATACTATACTATACTACTGCACAGCCCACTGTAGGATTTGGCGTTTTGGAGTTCAGGGTTCCAGAAGAAGTGCCGGGCATGAGGCCCAACCAAGAGCAGGAAGCCTCATGCACACATCTACGGAGTTATAGTCGGGTTTACATCATGAACCTTTTCGGTGAAGTGTCCTGAGCACATAAATAGGTAGATGCATATTGTATGCATGCCTGTCTGCCGGTCTACTGTGTGTCTGTCTGCGGGTTGGTCGGTCGGTCTGTCTATCTGTGTATCTGTGTGTAGGTAGGTAGGTAGAAATGTAGGTAGGTCGGCAGGTAGGTATGAAGGTTTGCATATAGGTGTGTGTGTGTGTGTGTGAGTGTGTGTCTGTGTGCGTGTGTATGTGTGTCCAGCTGTGTGTGTGTGTGTATGTGTACGGGGTATGCATGTGTTTGCGTTGCATATATATGTATATGAATATGTATATGTGGTATGCTGTATGTATATATATATATATATATATATATGTATATATATACACACATACAGCAAAGCCGCGTTTCGTTTCGGTTTTCCAGATGGGGTTTGATTCGTTTCGGTTCGCGCGGTTCGCTGCCGTTCTTCTGGCAGTTCGGTTCGGTTCCGGTTTGGATAACCCATCCCTCCATCCGTTAAGGAGAACTCCTCTCGTGCGAAGGATCGGCAAATGATTGCAAGCATACTTTATCCATGTGTGTGTATGTGTGTGTACGTATGTGTATATAAGTGTATATATATATATATCTATATATATATATATATATATATATATGCCACCCCCCTTAAGGATCTGCCGTTTTCGTGTGTTTGAGAGCCGGATGCGAAATAGTGGATATTCTATAACGTATTCCGCTCTCTTTATAAACTCTTCACTAAATAAGCTTCGATTTGATCAGGGATTTCGCAGATCCTAGATTCTGCATTTCCTTCATATACAGTCCTGAGGTTTTCCACACGACATGCAATCGCGTACGACTTCTTCTCGTGTTGAAACAGTACGCAAGCTTGCATGTATGTTCAATGTGTATAGGTTTTACATGCAACAGTTTCGCAACAGGAGAGCAGATATATGTCGTCTCATATAACATAAACATCACGACAAATATTGATATGAAGTCAGGACTGTATTTCTACACCTCCCATATATAAGACGCATCGAGAGTGTAGATTAGATAATGTCCGTGAACACGAAATCTATCGATGTTTCCAGGGTGCAATACCTTGTATTTGACCTATATAATGCCCTTTAGTACGTTTTCGAATGCTCTGCAAAATTCCACTTTCACAACCTATATGTCTTATGGACATCCATCTGGAATATCCTCTCGGATCTCTTATACAAGACCACATATATGTGATACACCCCGCATGCCTTATATTACACATACCCTATAGGACACTCCATACAAGACACTGTATAGAATACCTTCCAAGTTCTCCTCTAGAATACCTCCTCTATGTATCCCAAAAGCTTCATCTAGAATACACTGATATAGAATACCCTCATGCCTTATTGAATACCCTAGGGCTTCTAGAATATCTTATCATATACTTTCAGGCATAGCCCATATATCCATAGAACACGTAGAGTACCTTGCAGAATACCACATAGAGTACCCTACAAAATCCTTATGGAACACATAGAACCCTCTATATATCGTACGCCTCATGGAAGACCATCTGGAGTATTCTGTAGAAGACCTTATAGAAAATGCCCCTATGGCCTTGTATATGATAGTCTTTGTATGCCGTATATACACCCTGAACCCACATAAGTCTTAGTGGCTCAAAACCCAACTTTTCAACTTTTGGCCCTTATAAGGTAGTCGTATTGTGAAAGTTTAAACTGTATACCCCCATGGGTATTTGGCAAGTAAGAATACCTACAGATAATTGTGAGGACAATCAGGACGAGCCCAAGGTCTGGGAACCCCCTCCACCAAAAAACAGCTCCTTGGGTAAGGGATTTCTAGGAGCGATCGTGGAATCGAAGAGAATATACTAGAGAATACCACAAACCTCAAAAATAACGTACAGGTGACCCTAGGTATTACATTAGACAATATCGCCTTTATACCTTATATATATGTATCTTTGAGTACCCTGTAGCCTATATAATACGCCTTAGAATACGTTCTATAAGACAACTTTTACGTTTATGTTGTTGCCTTGTACAATCCCTTATGCAATGCGTTATGGAGTACCCTATAGAGCGTCCAAAACATGCGTTACATCATAAGCACTTTACAGGCCTATTATAGAATATCATGTGCAATACCCTACAGACTACCTTACAGAAGACCCCTTGTCTATGATACCCCCTGAGTACCCCATAGGAAGTCCTAAAGAAAACCCTAAGGAATATTCTAAAAGATACCCGTAGAATGCACCATAAAATGCCTTGTAGAATATTTTGTAGATAACGGATTAATGAGGGAAAATCAGGCGCAGAATGCTCTGCGTTTACCTGCTATGTGCCCAATGAGGACATCCAAAGCAATAGCTTATAGAATGCCTTACAAAATACCCCTTCTTTAACTTAGATTATGGAAAACCCCCTATATACCTTTTTATGGACCTTGTTGAATACCCTATAGCCTATACAATACGTTATAGAATATTTTCTACAATACAACTTTTACGTTTGTGCTTATGCCTTGCACCATCCTTTATACAACGCCTTATGGAATTCCCTATATAATGCCCACAAGAAAAACGCTATATTATGCCCTGTTTAGGCCTTATAGAATACCATTTGCGATACCCTTGAGGCTACCTTACAGAATACCCCCTGCGTCTGATACCCTCTGAGTACCGCATAGAAAGACGAAAAGAAAACCCTTTACAATACCTTCTAGAATACCCTTGGAATGCACCATATAGAATGCCTTATAGAATAATGTGCCCACTTGGGATGAACCGCGATTGCACTCAAGCGGCCCCGATTGAACTCAATCGGCCTCGATTGAGTTGAACTCAATCGGGGGCCGGATTGAAGATTGAAGATTGCAGATTCAAGAGGAAAGTTTTCCAGGACATCTTCAATCTTAGTCTTCAATCCGGCCCGCGATCGAACTCAATCGGCCGGGATTGAACTCAATCGGGGGCCGGATTGAGGATCTTCCCAAGGAAACTTTTCCAGGAAATCTTCAATCTTCAATCATAGTTTCACCAGAACCAATGTGAGGAAACGAACCCTTTGTAGAGCCATTACCAGGGCAGCCCAAAATGTGGACCAACACACATGGTATCGGGGACGACGGCTGCGTGTGGATCAACTTCGTGCAGGTGTATCGCAGAATCCTGTTCCCAGTGAGATCCACCAGAAGCCGGAGCCCACCACACAGGTACCTCTTCATACCCGGCCCCCGAGACGCCTCAGAATCGTCTGTTGGAACTGCGGAGGTCTCAGCTCCTCCACTTACCAAGAGGTTCTTCAATGGCTCCATCAAGAAGAGAAGGCAGGCACTCCGGTCGATAGTCTCTGCTTGGCTGAGACATCCTGGAAGGACGAGCTCGAGTTTACCAGCTAGATGGCACGTGGTTCATACAGGGTGCAAAGAGAAAGCTGGACTAATGTGCATGATTCGCTCTAGCCTCGTACCGGAGGACTGTGTTCGTTACAATGTCCTGGTGGCTGGACGGCTCCTACATGTCAGACTCCTATTGGCCGTGCCTCTAGATATTCTATGCATCTATCAGATCGCATGGAATCCGGGGAAACAATCCCTGGCAGCATCGCACAAGGTGGACCAACTACTTCAGCATCGAGAAAGCTCTGGAGAAGGATGTCCCAGTGGGCGGCCCAAGTCCCTTTACGCAATGGCCTGGTGATGTTGAGAGATTACAACACATCATTGCATACCGAGTTGCCGTACTGTGGCAGTGGAGTCATTACCGGCCGAGCCCAGCCGCACCGTGACCAAGGTGAGTTCCAGGCCCTCGTCAGGCAGGTATATGGCAGGGCCCTGCATACGTGGTCTGCTTCAGGATGTTCGGCACATACCTATCTCCCTCCAGCTGCTGATGATCATACATTAGGCACGCAGATTGACTATATCATTGTGCGGTGACCCAGAGGCTCGGAAAACAAGGCCGTTTGATGCCCCTTCGTCCAGGACAGCGGTTGCAGGCATCGCCCGGTGAGTGGGCCCATCCCAATGCCTTCCAGGCCCAGGCCTCGTGTTTCTCGCCCTGCCAAACTCATTCCCGGCAAAGTCCAGAAAGCTCTACAAGACCCGCAGGTGATCCAGCAGATTTGGCAAAATACCGACCACCTTCAGGAGAACACATGTGAACCGATGAGTGACCTTGACTCGGCACTACTGGCAGGATGGCGCGGGACCAGCACAACCATACCCACTCAGCCCCTGGAGGCTGGTAGGAGCTTGGCGGAGGATGGTGAGACCTCCACCGCCCATCTTGTCAGGCAGCTGTGGCTGCTTCCGAGACCTGGCCAACCTGTCAGCGGCCCGGAGCCCTGACCCAGCTTTTGTTGCTCTATGGCAAGGATGGAGACATGTTGGAGCCCTACAGCGTACTCAACGCGAACTTCGCAAAAGAGGCCGGCGCAAGGAGATCGAACAAGTCGCTTTGGCAGTGCAGGCGGACAACGTGTTCCAAGCTGCTAAACAATTCGCCCCGAAATGCAGGCGTCGCCGACTACAACTTCGCACTCCGGAGGGCGGTCTGCAGACCCACGAGGACGAATTTCATGACATCCACACGTACTTCTTGAAGCTGTGTGCGGGTCCTCTTGCGACCCCGGACAGTCTTAGTGAGCCTCTTTTGTCTTCCAACCCGAGGAGGTGCGTACGGCTGTTCGCCGACTGCTGCCGTTGATCACGAGGCAGCTCAATCTCACCTTCAAGTCGGGACCTCTGGAGATTCCTCGCACTTGGTGCGAAAGCGAACTGGTCCTTATTCCGATGCCTCCTGGCCCCCATCGCCAAGATCACGGCTTCTATCTTAGCCTGTCGTTTGGCCCCCTACGCGGCCAGCTACCTGCAGTCCGTCCCACAATTCGCATATTTACCGCAGCGTTCCCTTGCACAAGCACTAGAACGTGCTCTCGGGCACTGCGCCGAGGTCAGGACGCTCATGGCCCAACAACGCCGAACAGCCTTTTCACGACGAGAAGGTGGGAATCGACGACTCCTAGTGGGGGGACTTCTCCTTTCACTTGATATATCACGAGCATACGATGCGGTGAGCCGGGCCACCCTGGCGAGTGCGTTGGAGGATGCAGCGGTTCCACAACCTCTCGAAGCTGAGCTTGCGCGTGCCAACGCGACATACGCAGATGACTTCCTCTACAAGTGGCGTGTGGAGTCGGGCAGCGATTTGGAGAAGGCATATTGCCAGGTGCGCTCCATTCTCACTCATCTTCAGGATCAAGGTTTGACTGCGAGCGCCTCCAAGACGGTTGTCTACCAAGGCTCAGTCGGCACTCAGAAAGTACGTGGTCGATCTCCCGGATGGGCCCCACATGCGCTTTGACATAAACGGTAAGAAGGTAGACCTGAAGATTGTCACCCAGCATGTCTATTTGGGGGTGGTCGTCAGCTATCGCAAGTTCGAAGCAGAAACTGTCAAGCATAGAATCGCGATCACCAAGGGCCAGCTTGCCCGCTTGAGGCCAATCCTTCGTTGCCGAGCTGTACCAGTTGGTCTTCGACTTCGTTTATGGAAGGCCTGTATCCCACCAAGTTTGCTCCACGGGCTAGACTGTTCTGGCCTTCCGGAAACTGAGGTGAAACAAATTTTGATGCTTCTTGTTCAACAAGCCAGGCAAGTGACCCAGTCCTACAGTGCGTGGACAAGGGAGACCAACACGGCCTTCATGGACAGGATTGAGCTGGAGCACCCGGCCAAAATCTTGGACCAGGCCATTGCTCGCAAGGAACAAGCTGACCATCAGTTCAGCCCACTCCTAAAGCCGACGGAGGTGCAGCTACAGTGGAGGCACCTGATGAGAGAGCATCTGAGCCATGCTCGGCGAAGTGAGTTTGGGGCCGGTTCCGCTCGGATTGTCCCGGTAGACCAGGTTATCCACGAGATCTTTGAGTGTGAAGAATGCAGTCAGAGATTCAGCACCCAAGCAGCCCTCAAGCGACACCAGTTCCTTCAGCACTTTGATGAAGCCCAGAAGGCTGCAAGACAAGAGGAAGTTCAGCAACAATCACAAACGTCCCACATGGAACATGCTAAGGACGGTATGCCACAGTGCAAGCACTGTCTGAAGATATTCCAGAATTGGCCGAGCTTGCATTATCATGTGAATTCCAGGAAGCAGCGGGGAGCTCAGATACATCTATCAGCAAGCCCAACCCGGACATGAACTCGCCCTGCTTTCGGATGCGGACCTAGCGGGACACTGCGATTGGCTAGCATTGGCGCAACACCGCCTCGTCAGGGCAAACCTGCATCACTGCATGGAGTGCCACCATTGGTCCCAAAAGCCCACCTATGTCAAAAGGCACATGTTGGCCAAGCATCCGGAGCTTAAGCCCACTATTGACATGTGTGCTGCCTTTGTGATGAAAAGCAACATTGGCATCTCGAGTCCTTGTCGTTTTTGCGGTGAACTCTTCCAACGCAGAGATGCGCATCTTCGATCATGTGTGGGTTTGTTCAGCGAGGGCTTTTCTCTTCTCAAGGCTGGCCAGGGGACGCTCGCTTTCTCCAGAGAATCATGACCCCACCTCCAGTGACCGAGCCGGCCGCCCTGTTGGACACGAACAAATTGACCGAGGCGACCAAGGAGCTACGCATGATGGAGTCTCTGGTTCCTCAGGGTATCCTGGGACTCCCTTCCGCGTTGAGCCTTGGCCAGTCGCAGGAGCCACACCAACCAGCCGGACGAGAGCATGGGACCGGACCCGTTCGACAGGCCGCAGAAGTGATCACGCCTGGGCAGGGAGGCCTCGGAAAAGGCCAGAGCCAGCGGCAGCAGGACAAAACATCTGGAAAGCTCTGGGGCAACAGCAACGGCTGGGGAAGCAACAACAGCTCAGGCCGCCAGACGCCTGCGAAAGGCGGGGCAAAGGGCGATCAGGTGCTGCAACAGCTGAGGTCCCGAGTGGACATGCTGACCACCCTTCTCTTGCGCGACGACAATCAGTTGGCGATAATGTGATTGGACACTGCCTTCATCTTCTTCATTCGGACCGACGTGAAGGCGAACTTGGCTACAGGCCTCTACCAGACGGGGCTCAAGTGGAAGGAGACCAAAGAGCAGAATCCCTCCCAACACGAGTCGCCGATGAGGGTGGTCCTGGCTCAGGCGATGCTCTCCACCGTGGCGGCCAGGTTCGAGAAGCTACTATCGGAGACGGAGACCAAGGCCAACGCTATCCAACTGGGTTGGCTCAACCGAGGGCATGATGGTGAACTGCATGCGATGGGACACGGAGGCCAAGAAGCATGTGGTGGACCCAGCAGGCAAAGCCATCGAGCCGAAGCAGATCCTGTCTACCTGACCAAGCTTGTGATGCTCAGCCAGGCCTTGCTCGTGATCAACCGCTTCCATGCGACGAGGCCGATGGCCATGAAATGGAATCTGCAGTGCTTCCTATGTTGCTGGATGTGGACCTACGGTCCAAGGAGGCCGATCGGGCATGGACCATTCTGTGGGAGCTCTGCGGCTCGGCGGCATGGCCAGCGGCGGGAGTCAACATGCGACCGGACCGATTGCAACGGGGACGACTAGCGCAGCGTCTGGCAGCCCTTCTCGAGAGGACCCAATGGTAGAGATGGTTCTGAGATCCAGGTGGGGCAATGAAAGCCATTACTGCTACTGTAATGCTTTGCTCAGATGTTTGATTGTGGCCTCGGCGAAGTCCGGGGGATCCTGCGGATTCTTCCCTCCACCGGTTGAGCATTTAGTTCGAGTGTTTGTGAGTGCGAAGGGCCTGCTTCATGTGTGGAGGAATCTTTTCTGGAAAACCCAGATGCAAGGCTGGACACGTCCAGCAGAGCAACATGACATAGCTGAGTTCCTTCAGTTTCTGGTCGCCAAGTACCAGGGGCTGCTGGAGTCTTTGAATGTCATTTGGATTTCCAAAGGGGCAGATTGCGAGAGTGCAAGGGGCCAGGATGGGGGTTGTTGGGTTCCTCTGTATCTGACTCCTCCTACTAGTATCTTCACTGAGGGTGGCTCAGGTACCTCTGTTCAGGAACTTGTGGACATTTGGCATCGGCAGTCGCTCATCCATGCAGCTCTCAGAAGCCCGTCCCATCTAGTTTTACAAGCTGGACGGTTCAATTTTGATACGACAACCGGCAGCGCCCGGAAGCTGCGATACTACATCAGTCCGGATTGGGTCATTCGTTTTCCGGTGTTTGTGCATGGTGCTACGGTTGCGTATGTTGACTTCCAGCTGAACTCTTTTGCGTACCACATTGGGGACTCCCCGAAGAGTGGCCACTACAGGGCTTTGGTGCTCAAGAACAGCGAGTATTATGTGTTGGATGATAATGTTTCCGCGAAGCTTTGTGATGCTTCGGAGCTTGATCTTGCTTGTCACAACTCATATGTGTTTTTCTATCATGCTGTTCACAACAGGGGAGCACCGGGTCTTGCTTTGGGTGTTCGCACCGGGGACCCATGTTAGTTTCCTCATGATGCAATCGTCATCATGGTTCTGGGATGTGGAACTCCACAGCATAGCCGGGGCCTGAGCCCTGTCCCAACTTAGCTCGCAGAAGGACGAACTTTTGCAGCGCGGAAGTGAAGTGAAGTAGTTATGTATCCACATAAAAATAAATGTATACATGTGTATGTATCTTGTTGGTGCTTCCGGGACCCGACCCGACGTTAAGCCCCAAACTCCAGAATCCAGAAGCCCGTGACATTGTGAAACCCCAAACTGGAGCGATAAAGGCTTCAGCGAAGACTGATAGAACACCTATAGAAGCATGATGTATCCGCTTGGGCGCAAAGAGTTTCACGAGAACCCTGACAGAAATCTTGTATGACGTAAAGCTTACATCGTTAAAGCCGCGCAAGTGTACTCTAAAATCACGGTGCCGGTAATGCCAAAGACTGCACAAAAGCTTTGGCAAGCAATCGCGCTAGAACAGGACGTCATGATTTTTGGATTTTTGTTGTCAACCTTCCAGTGTAGCTTATTTCGACAAGGAACGAAAACTGATTGTTTTTGGCTCTGCAAGAACCTTAAACAAATCGCCATAAATCCTAATGATTGAACGCCTGCTGAAACCCTAATGCGATCTTCATAGCCTTGACAGTACCTCCGTACAGCCAGGACCTCATGAACGTAAGTCTTCTTTGTGGAGCCGGCATAAGCGGAATCGGTGCGGCGGCGGCCAGCATGGTCCCTCGGCTGCAAAGGATGATGTTGATTGTCGACTATTGAGAAGCCTTCATAGCTTGGACTCGACAGGCTTTTAGGGTGTATTACACTGTAAGCAGGACGATGAGGAATATTCTTAATCATTCATCAAACCTGTTCAGTAGTTTGTGTTATGGCGCTCTTTCCGGGGTGGGATTTGGGGGAGAGTCAGTGTTCAGGCAATACAAGGCTTACGATTCGAGTGTTCAGGGTTTCAGCTTGTCTCGTTTTGGATTTGAGGATGTTTCCGTGTAGAGTTTAAGGTTTAAGGTATTTGGGCTTCGGGGTTTAGCTATCCAACGCCCCTCGAGAAACTCTTCGCACGTCCCTAAAGACCGGGGCGCCCGCAAAAATTAGGCCTCCTAGCCTTGAGCACAGAAACATTCAATGCGGTCTGCCATTCGGAGTGCCGTTCAGTGGCTGCCTCCATGGCGTTAGAAGGCTTCAGGGTTTAAGGATTTGGGGATATCCCCTTAAGCCTTTCGCCGCTGCAACGGGTTGTTTGAGAGTTTTGTGCTTGGCAGGGAGGGCAGCAACCGTGAGCCCTAAACCCGAAACAAGGCAGACGTTCGAGGCTTTATCATCCGTGGTTCTGGGGTGCTCGAATACACACAGCATGTTCATATCAGAGTTCTACAGGCTAGAACCTGAAGTAGGATGATTCAGGGCGGTTCAAGAGATGTGAACCGTCAGCACTCCTGTGGCCGTACTTCTGTGCTTTGAGAAGCCGTGGCATTTTGCGGCAGCAAGGCGCCTGCCGTGGCTTCCATCGTCGCCGGCTGCGATCCACCCGCCTCCCGGCAGAGCATTTAGCCGTTCGGTCTTCGCAGCAAAGTTGCTGCGATTTACAGAAGTGCCAACTCGCTCGCAGGAATTTGCCAGGTTTGATACGAATCACACTCCGACATCTAGATCAAATCCCTAGCTTCGCGCCCCTGGCGATTCATGACTCCATGAGTTTCAGCCTGTGCTCTTGTTGCAGCCAAGTTGAACATTCCGACTGGGACGGTCACGTCTACAACGACGAGCACGACCTCAACAACCACTTCCTCTACGACGAGTTCCTCCACCTCGAGTTCCTCCACGACGAGTTCCTCGACCTCGAGTTCCTCGACAACGACCGTCACGACCACCACAACCGTCACGACGACTTCATCGACCGTCACGACCACCACAACCGTGACGACTACCACGACGGTTTCGACGACTACCACATCCTTGACGAGTAGCACAACGGTGTCAACGACCTCCACGACGATTTCCTCCACCACTTCCTTGACGAGCACCACAACGGTAACAACGTCTTCTACGACAGTTTCCTCCACAACTACGATGACGACAACCATAACCTCGATAACCACAACCTCTACCAGTGCGACCGAAACAACCAGCACTTCCTCGACAGTAACCCAGACTCTTTCACCATTCGATTGTACCAAGGACATCATCCCCCTGCAGCTCATTAATCGAAACAACGGTAATAACAATTGTGCTCAAGGTTCGGATATCAAGGCCGGGAGAGTTGCAAAAAACAGCTAGTTGCCCTTTAGGCCCAAAATCTTGAACCCTCAGCCTCACCTCCTGACCCCTAAGCCTTGAACACAAGCCCTAGCCTCGCATCCATAAACCCTGAGCCGCATCCTACCCCCTGAGCGACTCAACATTGCGGACGGCACGTACACGAATTTCTGTGCGCACTTCGAAAAACAGTGCTTCTTGGAGTGAGGAGGTCAAATGAAGGGAAGCGGATCTCATCTCAGAACGGTCTCGTGAGGGAGGGGTTACGACACGTCAGAGTTTTGGCGTGGGATATTAGTATAGGGGCCTCAACAATTACCTATACTATTTTGTCGGTTCCTTATAAGTAACGTATAATGGGCCCCACAAGGGTCCCAAAACACTATTCTAATTATAAAGGCCTTTACATCACATGTTGGATGTTGTCTTGAGGCTCCAAAGGGGCCAAATAGGAGCAACCCTAATCCCTAAACCCTAAACCCCTAAACCCTGATCCCTAAACCCTAAAACCCTCAACCCCGGAAAGGGCCAATTGGGAGCAGCTCTTCGGGGGGGGGGGGGCAGTGCGGGAAGCGTTTCAGCAAGCCACTCTCCTAGGCCCTAATGCCGAGGCCTTAATAATTAGAATGCGGCCTAGGCTTCCTTTCAAAGGGGTTTATATAAGGCTTACGATAAGCAGGTGGCGATGCCAGTTTGGCGAGGGAGGGTTTTTTACCCAATCCTGGCAAGAGAAACTCGCCGGCGAGCTCTTCGAGCACTGGGCTTCAGCAATCTGCCAGACCCAGCTGTCGGGCATGCTGTATGTATATGTGTATATATATATATATATATATAGAAGTATATCTATATATATATATGTATACCTATATGTATATATATATATATATATACCTTTACATATATGTATATATGCCCTGAACGCAAGACAATCCACATGCAAAGCCTCAAACTGTACGCTTCGAGAGTCAAGCTTTGCGTCTTGCTGGCTTTCCAACTTTCAAGCACTTCGTGCTCCAAAAAATCGATCTCTAAAACGTTGAAGCCTGCCTTACAATGTTTCGAAATATCGTGGTTTCAACCATCTATTTGTTCGAACTTTGCAGTTTCAAGAAGTTGCAACTTCACAACTCTCAAACCTTCCAAGGTGCAACCTAGGGCTCATCAAATTCCAAAACCGCGCGTGTTCTAAAATTCAATAGGTTCAAGCTTTCGCATTTCAATCTCTTTACTCGCCAGACATGCAATCTTTTCAATCTCCCCAATCTCGCCCTCCGTGTGATGCGTTCAAACCTTCGGTTATGCGAGTTCTAACATCCCTACTCTACTCGTGACACCTGTCTTAGTTTCGTCTGGTTTCTTGCAGCCTGATTGGGGTGCCATGCGCAAGAAGTACCCTGATTTAGAGAAGCATCCACGTAGAATCCATGGGATCCAAGCCTTTCTTTCACGTCCTGTTTGGGACCAGGTCACTAGATGCAGGCGTGTTATGACAGGGTTTTTTGAACGCCGCATGAAAATTCCTTGCTCGATGAGCTTCGTTAATCGGACTCTTTCGTAAGGGATGTCAAAGTGGAGTCCGAGTTAGATAAGGCTTCAATGCCTGTGGCTTGAACCCCGAAGACAACTTCATCTACTGCGTCGAGAAGGGCGGAGACAACCTCATGCGCCTCGACGCCCGGGTCGCAAGTGGAAGGGCTTTCGGCTGTTATCTATCGTATATTGTCCATTGTATATTACACAGTCTAAAAAATCAAGCACGCGCAGCTGCCAAGCACACGTCACTCGGGGGTTGTATTGAGCACTTGTGAAAGCATATGCAGACTTTCACGAGCCTTTGCAGCACAGGAGCTTGAATCACTGATTTCGTATTCCCGACAGTTCAACGAGCCTGAAACCATCTGAAGAAGTAGGTATATAGACTGGCTGATGCCTATAAATCTTAAACTCGCAATACGCCCACAACCCTAAACCCTAATCCCCAAAGTCTAAAGCCTAAAGCCTTAACCCTCACCCTAAAACCTAAAGTCTAAAGCCTAAAGCCTAAATCCCCTAAAAGCAAGGATTGCGGAGGAGGGCAGTCCTGCTATCTGGGCAAAATCGGGAAGACCTTTTCGGCCAACTTTGATCCCACCACCAAGGAGCCGCAGCTAAAGTCGGTATCAGTTTGGTTACTTGGTCTTAGGGTAGAGGGTATTTGAGTATTTGGGTTTGGGGTGCTCAGGTGTCAGGATGTAAACCTTGTTCTGATGCTGTGCATGACATGTGCTACCGCAGCCCCTTCGGTGGTCAAAAGAAGTGCGAGATACCAGGGTTCTAACGGGACCCGTAACCCTTTCATGGTAGCGGAGCCCGGACCCAAGGAGGTCTAGGGCTCGACTCCTGCGGGCTGCACCGCGGAGTCGCTCCTGCGGGTTGCCCCGCAGAGCAAGCTCACTGCGGGTAGCGCCCGCGTGAGCAGAGAGGGCCTCGCGGGGATCCCCGCAGGCCCAGCTGCCTGGCCGTAGCAGCCACGTCGAAGAAAAGAGGAAAGAGAAGCAGGGACGCCCAGGAGCGGAGACAAAACCGCGGGCAGGCTCGGCGCTTAGCGGCGGGCCAAGAAAGAGAAGAAGAACAAGCCGCCTCTTCCCAGGCCCAGGGAAAGGCTCGAGGCAAGGGGCCGTCGCGGAGAGCGGTGCTGACCTACAATCCTGCGGAAGCCCTTAGGACGGCCCGAGCGAAGTCGAAGAGCAGTTCCCGAGGACCTTCGGCAAAAGCCTGCGCGAAGGACGCAGCAAAGGCTGCTGGGCTCCTGGCTGCGCGTCGCATCTTGGAGCGGCAGCACCAGGAGGAGGTAAGACTCATCCAGGCAGGTGAGCCCCCTCTTAGGCCACTGAGGCTGGTGCCGGGACGAAGCGGCCAGCCTAGGCCCAGGCCCAAAGCTCGGAAGACAAAGAGCACAAGGGTCCGGCTGGCTTCAATGCCTCGAGAGGTCCAAGCGGCCGAGGACTTTTTGCTGCTGGAAGCAGCTGTGAAGGATTGGAAAAGGTCCAGCTTCGAGGGCAGGAGGCGCTCCGACCCAGGTTGCCAAAGGGCTCGCTGGGCCAGGCGACCCTTGCCTTTGGGCTGGACGGGGCGTGCAGCTCGTGCGACGAGCGCACCAAGGCCAATCGGCCTTTGGTGCGGAAGTGGGTCCTCAACCGCTTTTCCACAGCGAGCTTGAAAGCAAGCCAACGCGAGCAAAGCCGCACGGCTTCTGGCTGCCCGGAGGCAGCAGGAGGAGGAAGAGGAAGAAGATGAATGCGGGCCAGATGAAGATGGGTCAGGTCCCGACTGGAGCCCAGATGGCGGGCCAGGTTCCAATGACCCAAGAGGAGGCGCAGGATCTGCACCGGCTGCTGTTGCAGCAGTCTGAGCACCTGCAGGTGCTCACGCAAAGGCTCCAGGCCCAGAGATCGTGCAGCTCCGTGGGAGCCACGATCCTTTCCGGCAGGTGTCAATAAACACACCTGTGCCGGAGGTGCGGGTGGCCCCGCCCACAGACACCACGAGTGTGGTGGACCTTCGGCAGCTGGGCAAGCCGGACACTTTCAAGGGAGAAGCCCATGAGTTCTCAGACTGGGCCTTCATATTGAAAAGTTATCTGGCGTTTATCAGCCCGGAATACGTCCAGCTGCTCGACCGAGCAGAACAGAATAGGAGCCCAATGCCTAACAGGGCATTGAGTGCCGGGGACAGGGCGTTGAGCACCCGATTTTACTGTATATTAGTAATACTCACGCGCAACCGTCCCTTGGACGTGCTTTACAACGCAGGCGTTGGAGAAGGAATAGATGGCTACAGGCTGCTTTGGCAAGAATACAGCCCGAAAGTAGCCAGCCGATTCGTCGGCAGCCTTTCCGTTCTCCTGGGAACCAAGTTCGGCCAGGACTTTGAAGGCGAGCTTGCTGCGTTTTAGCGGTCCCTTCGGCAGTTTGAGTCTGAGTCCGGAAAGCAGATTGATGAAGAGTTTCTGCTTGGTGTTATCATCAACGGGCTCACGGACCAGTCGCTGCGGGACCACGTGATCCGGAACGCCGCCCGCCTGACTACTTACTCCCAAGTGAAGGCGCAGTTGCTGGAGATTGCTCGGACCAACCGGGTGATACAGCAGCTACCCCAGCCGATGGACACCGGCAACGGTGTCGAAGGAGGAGTACGACAATCACATGATCACTCATCTCCCCTTCAGGAGCTGGTGCGATCACTGTGTGAGAGGCAAGAGCAGGGAGGACGACCACCCTGCGAGGCTGTCTGAGCCACTCGACGTGGCAAAGCTTCCGAGAAGGACCCCACCACGGTGGAAGAGCTTAAGCAGCCTAAGGACGAGCAGGAGGGCGCCATACCGGTGCTCATGGTCTACGACCACAAGTCTGGGGCCACTTTCTCAGGAGTGGTCAACAAGGGGGTCGGGGTTGGCCATCGTCACCGAGGCTCTTAAGTTTTGTGGTCGCCAGAAAGTGGTGATCATGTCGGACGGCGAGAGATCGATCAAGTCGTTGGCCGAAGCTGCGGCCAAGAGCTGGGGAAAGGAAGCTGCGCTTCAGACCTCGGCCAAGGGATCCCATCAGTCCAACGGGGCTGTTGAGCGAAGTTGAGCGAGCGATCCTGGAACACGCGAAACAGGTGAGGACTGTACCCAATGCATTTGAGATGCGTTTTGGCATCAAAGTGCAGGTTGAGGACCAGTACTTTCCTTGGTTGGTCCGCCACAGCTCGTGGCTGATCTCTCGCTTCCTTGTCAAAAGCGACGGCAAGACGCCGTACGAGCGCCTTCGTGGGCGCGAGTACCGAGGCGAGGCGGTGGAGCCTTTTGAGGTTGTTCACTACAAGCTGGAGGCAGGGAAGATGGAGCCTAAGACTGCTGTGGGAGAGCATCTGGTCGGGACACCTCAAAAGATCCGTCGTTGTAGGAGCTGCTACCGGAGAGCGGAAGGCAAGAGCTGGGACAAAGCGATCCTGGACGGATGAAGGGCACGCCTTGGCAACAAAAGCATGACCCAACAGCGGTGCGGGGGCAGCCGCCTACACCTGGTAGGCCAGGACGCCGGGGTGTTTACATCACCTTAGAGCATCAGATCAAGCACGGTGCTACTCCAGGGTGGCCAGGGTGCCACACTGTGTACGGTGACAACCCAAACCCACACAGCCCAGAGTGCAGAGCTAGGTTTGAGAAGCTTCTGGGAAAGGCTGTGAACCCACAGCCTGGCACTTGGAGGCTGCACCTCCCGCGGGTGACTCTCTATAGGTCGCGGCGGACAGGACGCGGGATTCTGCCAAGCGGGCGAGAACCAAGCGCGCAGAAGCAGCAGAGGCTGCTTCTGGAGGAACCTGGGAGGAACTCCCAGAACAGAAGGAGCCCAGAGCTCAAGCAGTGGACTGCGCAGGCCTGCTGCGGAGGACACTGCAGCTGCGGCGGGGACCAAGCGCCGCAAGGAGGCTGAGGCCAAGGGCCAGAAGCGAGAAGCTGAGACTCCTCAACGCTCCCTCGAGGAAGCGGCTGTTGAGGATGTCACCCTCCAAGAGCTTATCGGAGGCATGCCTACGCTGCACGAGGTAGGCCCGATAGCTGGTCACCCCGAGACTGGGAAGCTCCAAGCTGCGTGGGACGAGCGCACTGGAGAGCCTCTTCCGTTGGAGAAGGTTCGCAAGGCCAGGGGCCGATGAGATCTCGGTGGGTCGACGGCTGGAAAGCCCTTCCTGACGAGCCTAAGGGAGTGCGTAGGTGTGTGGCCAGCGAGACGACGTGTTCTCAGGCACCCCGCCTCTGAAGGCACACCGGATCGTGGTGAGCGCTGCTGCCACGTCCAAGAAAGGAAGAACAGCAAGGCGGCTCTTGATAGCCCGCTACGACGTTTCAGTTGCTTTCTTCCACGCCCCGGCGACAGGAAAGATCGCCGTGGTCCCTCCTAAGGACCTGGACCACTGGTCCCTGCTTAAACCAATGAACGGGACGCGCGAGGCCAGCAAGCAGTGGGCCAAGCGTATCTTAACCGTCATATGCAAAGCAGGGTTCTTGGAAGTCGCTTCAGTGCCCGGGCTCTTCTACCATTCCGAGTGGGACGTGAGACTTTCGTGTCACGGAGATGACTTCTTGGCAGAAGGAGAAGCCCAGGACCTAGACAAGCTTGACGAGGTCATGCTTGCCAACTTTGAGACCAAAGTGCTGCCCTGCTCAGGTGACCCCGAAAGCGGCGGTGAGGTCACAAGTGGCAAGCATCTGGGCAGGACCATCTCATGGTCGAAGGCCGGGTACACTTGGGAGAGCGACGACAAGTACAGCCGTACTTTGGTCAAAGAGTTTGGCCTGGAAGGAGCTAACGGCGTGGACTCGCCAAGCAGCTCTGACACTGGCAAGGGCCAGAGAAACTGTGACCAGCTTCTGGACTCACAGGACGCCGCTGAGTTCCGCAAGCTGACGGGGACAGCTCTGTACCTCAGCTTGGACCGGCCCAGCATACAGTACGCAGTATCTGATATTGCGTCGGGGATGGCTAAGCCAACCATCCTGCATATGCTGAAGCTGAAGCGGCTAGCCCGGTACCTTCTCAAGCCTCCGCGTGAGATATGGGAGTTTGAGTACCAGGAGACACCAAGCAGTGTCTGTGTGATGAGCGACAGCGATTGGGCGACCTGTAAGACCTCAAGGAAGTCCATGAGCTCATCCATGGAGCACTTCGGGGCACATCTGATCGATGCCTTTTGCGCGCGCCAATCCGTGGTGGCACTGTCGAGTGGAGAGGCAGAGTTCTATGCCCTCACCCGATCAGCTGCCATAGGCCGCATGACCAAGCAGATCTGGGATGTGATCGGATTCCCGGGTTTGCCCCGCGTCGTCAAGACCGACAGCACGGCGGCCAAGGGCATAGCCAGCAGGAAAGGAGTAGGGCGTGTCAAACACCTAGACCTTCGAGACCTTTGGGTGCAAGACCTAGTCGCCAGAGGAGACCTCAAGGTCGAGAAGGAGCCCACGGACACGAACCGGGCTGACCTAGGCACCAAGCCCCTGAGTGGTCAGAGGATCACAGAACTCCTGAAGCTGATGCCGCTACACCGAAGGGGTTTAGCAGCGGCGTTGGTTGCTGGATGCCTGAAAGTTGCAAGAGCCCAAGAAGAAGAGGAGCTAGACTGGTTCCTAGTGTACCTAGTGATGGTGCACCTCTACCTTCTTTGGTGCATCTTCAGATGCATCTTCGGGCGTCTCAGCCGACGGAACCAGAAGCCAGTCACCCACGAGGTGGGGACCTGCACCAGTGAGGACTGGAACGAGAGAAAGCCTTATCTATCGCCACCGACCATCGGCGAGTCAGGGCATGGAGGGGCCAGCTCTTCAAGCCAAGGCCCTGCTGCCACACCTGTGGCAACGAAGGCTCCACCACAGGCGGTTCCTACTGAGAGGAACGTGAGAGAAAGGAGACCTCGAGAGACCGACCCTGTCTACCGGACAGTGAGCGGCCAACGGTTTCACAAGAACAGCTGCGGTGATCTCAACCACGCTAGGCGTATGAGACCCGGCAGTGTCACACAGGTGCCCAGGCATGTGGCTATCTCAAGTGGCTACGCGCCATGTGGGAACTGTGGAGGTTGAATTCGTTTGAAGCTTCGAAGCCTGAGCAATGCTCGGCTAGCAGGTCCGTCCTGCTTATATGGACAGAATCCTGAAGGGAATCGACCATGGAGGGGTGTCAGGATGTAAAGCTTATTCTGATGCTGTGCATGACATGTGCTACCGCAGCCCCTTCGGTGGTCAAAAGAAGTGCGAGATAGCAGGGTTTTAAAGGGACCCCTAACCCTTTCATCAGGGCTTGAGTTTAGGTATGCAGATTTCCAAGTTGTCTTTTCGGTCACTCCTTTCTCTGAGTGTTGCTCATTAACGCAGGTTGGACTTGACACTAAGGTTGTGAGACTTTCGCACAGGGCTTCCGAGATGCATCGCCCCCAAAGCTAAGCAAAACCTGGGCCGTGTACCCACCAAGGACTACGTGATGACCACTCAGAACGAGTTTGTCATAGCGGATAACCCGAAAGACCTGGGTTGCCTTGCTGCTCCTTCGAATGTGCCAGTGCCTTGGTTTAGGGTTTAGGGTTTACAGTTTTCAGGCTTTTTTTTTGGAGTTGGGGGGGTGGGTTTCGGGTGTTGGGCTTTTAAGGCGTAGGCAGTAAGTTACGGCGGCCGTAAGGGCTTAGGTACAAGCTCTCCGAGATGCGACTGGGCCCTCGCATAAGATGCCAGAAGCTTCAGTCAAACGGGAAAAAGGAAGGACCCTTAATGGGGACCCCTGCCCTATAGTGGGCTATATAATGGGTATATAATAGCTATATTAAGGGCATATACCTAGGGGTCCGTATTGAGGGTCCCTCCTTTTACCCTTGGATTCAGTCGTCGAATCATGAAGCCATAGGATACAGCAGACTTCCAGATTGCGAGAGAGCCGACAATTGCATAGCGCCGTAGTACCCTAAATAGTAGGATTCTTATTACAAGGACCCCAAACAAGGTTCCCCACGTATGCGGAAACCCCCAATTCCTGCAGGTTCCTGGCAGGCAGGTCATCAGACAGAGCGTGACAGACAGTACCGATGCGGACTTGATGCCTGGCCAACACTTGTTTCTGTAGCCGCGTGCCACCTAAGTCCTAAACCCTAAACCCTATAACCCTATAACCTTATAACCCTATAACCCTATAACCCTGAATGCAAACGCCAGGGCCTGAGCTTCTGAGTCGGGGATTCCTGTGGGTCTCGGTGCTCGGAGCCCTGGCTTCGGGCATTGGACGGCGATCTCCGTATGATTAGCGATGCAGTGAGGATGCAATGGGAGCTTCCGAAAAGTAGGGGTACCTTATTTGGGGTCCTTATAATAAGAATCCTACTATTTAGGGTACTGTATTAAGGGTCCCCCATTTTCGGAAACCCCCCCCATTGCACAAAAGACATAGATCTATTCATTTGCCCCCATGTAGGGTTCAGGAACTTGATGATCTGGTTTCCGCACCTGAAAGCAGAAGCTGCTGACCTAGCTTTGATGACAGACCGAGCCACACCTGGGAAAAGAAATGCGAGCCACACCTACTGTAGCACTTAGGGGAAAATAAAGGCTCTTTGTGCATAACTTTCACAACATTTTGGCCGTGCCAGCTTACTATAGGGGCCTAAATCTTCCTCCTATACTATTTTGGGGGTTCCTGATTAGAATCCTAATGTAGTATGCCCCCAAACCCCAGTACACTCATTAAGGCCCGTACATAGATCCCTTACACAATCCTTAAAGTAGCCCAGAAAGACCCCTTTGAAGGGAACCCCTATTCCAATAACTAAGGCCCCTGCATTACCCCGAAGAGTTGGAGTCTCGTCACACCACCATGGGGTTTGCAAAAGCACTGACTTGACGTATTGAAAGGGTTGGGTCGTCCACAAGTCATCCGACGCGAAGTTGCGAAACGCTGAACGTGGACGGTGCGATAGATGGTCTCATCATCATCATCGTCATTCCAAGCACCGTCACCACCACCAGCACCACCACCACCACCACCACCATCATCATCATCATCATCATCATCATCACTCTTGCAATGTCGGAGACTCAAGCGTCAGAATTCGGTGCGGGCTTCCAAAAAGCCGGAGTCCTGTTTAAGAAGGATCACATCGTAAGCTCTTCTAGGTGGCTTCCTTTCCTAAACGGCACCATGCTAAAAGGACATCTGGAATCCCACACCCTGTAGGTGGTTAACTAATTCCTCAGTCACAGTTGAGGGTTTTAGGGTTTAGGGATTAGGTTGTTGGGTTTAGGGATTAGGTTGTTGGGTTTAGGGAAATGGGTTTAGGGATTAGGGTTTTGGGGTTTGGGGTTTCGGGTTTAGGGTTAGGGATTACGGTTCGCTAGAACACCGAGGATGGTGACAGACATGACCCAATTTGGCATCACTGGCTTGCCCAACGTGGGCCCATCGTGGGTGGTGACGTGCGAGAAGCTTGGTCCTGGCGGAGAAGACTTCTCTGTTTCAGGGTTTCCGATTGAGGGTTTCGGGAAAATTGAGCCGTGAACACGAAGACTTCTGGGTTTAGGTGGTTATTGAGCTCCGTGCTTGGTGGTTGGGTGGAGTTGCAGGGGTCGGGATGCGTTGCATTTCTAGCCTTTTATGTAAGCTGGGCCGCAGAACTGCTTTGTACAGTTTTGAGTCGGGAGCCGGCAGCTGATCTTGATTCTGGTGCAACCGCACGGCCCATGTTTTTTCGGCCAGTGCTTTGACGACTACGTTTATGCTGGTGGCGGGGCCAGTTCACGGAACCGGGCCCGTGCGCAGCAAGCCTGGCCATGGCGGTTAGACCTGAGCTTGAGAAAGCCGGATTCTTCGTGCACAGTGGTTACGTTCAGCCTGCTATGAACTGGAGCTTCGTGCAACAGCTAAGTTCCACGCAACGAAGGCACAAGATATCTTCTATTGCGTAACACAGCTTCTCGAACCCCTGCTGGAGGCGCCTGCATCGTAGCTCAAGGGTTTTTAGGGGGCGATATTTTGCGGCCCCGCGATGTGATCCAGCACGTCGTCAGTCAACAGATCCAAAAGAACTCTTGCTTGTTGGCTATTCTTTTTGGGATCAGGATTACAACGAAAGGCTTGTGCCAGCTGCTGAAATGCTTACCGTACATTGCCGAAGTCGGTCAGCATGGCGGGCAGAAGCGAGTCGGGAAAGACAAGGCCGAGCCGGGATCTGCAGACCAGTCGGAAGAAATGGGAGTGGGAGTCAGGCAAGGATCCGGAGTCGAGGGAGCCTCCGGATCGATATCCGGCACGGGCTCCAGGACTTAAATCGGCTGGGCTGGATAAGCCCTTGAAGGCACGTCTGCTTCTGCGAGATCAGTCGTATGTCATAAGACTGGAGCACGACATTTTCTTTCTGAAACCAGGGTTCTGAGATTCCGCAGTGTTCACTCCTGTCAAGTAATGGGCTTGCCACTAGCGCTCAGAAATTGGGATTTTGTGAGCCGGCTAGTCCTTTCAGGATTGTGGGCTTTGGAAAGCCTTCAAGCATCTTTTAGGATTTGGTGGATGCAGCACCGCTCCTTTTCGGATATTGTCTCGACTCCCGTGTTACCGCCTGAAAGTTTCACTTGTAATTTTTCGTGAACCCATCACTCCATTTAGGACTTGGTTTTCCTGATCCGTCACTCCTTGCATTTGGTGTATTGATTGGTTGTTGGGGTAGCAGCTATTCGTTCTAGGGCTGTTGCATTCTGCAGAACTCACTCATGCCTTTAGGGCATTGGTCATGCCACGCATGCTTGCATTGTTAGCCTCTGATTCTTCCTGTCATCGTAGTGACTCTTCTTGGAGATGGCTCTTCGCAGCCACGCGCTGCTGCTGATGTTTTGGGTTTTGGGGTAACGCTCTGCCCTTCTGCCAGTTCTGATTCTGGGTTTTGGATTTGCAATTGGCCACCATGGTATCCTATTGGGTTTGGTTCTTTCGTGAGCAAGGCCCAAGCAGGGACCACGAGCAGTTCATGCAGGCACGATGCTGCTACCTTAGCTCCAAGTATCCGGGGGTCCGAAAGGTCATGCGTCGCATGCTGTTGTAGCAGCGACGGGCAGTAGCTTTCTCATCCTCAGGCCACGGCATCTAGGCACGCAAAGACCAGGGGCAAGACTTCTGATTAGACTCGAGTCGGGAATGGGAGATGCAGCCATGACGGTTGGCGGAAGCAAGAGTGAATACTTCTAGTGTATTGCAGCTGCACAGCATGCAGGAGTCTTCCATATGTTCGGTGTCCGCTGAATTGTTCACCCTGGTGCTGGCGAAGCAACTTGTCTCGCGTAGTAGGGATCCACAACTGGCCGAACTCAGATCCAGCCATTTTAGCCTTCGTCAGGGCGTCGCTCATAATGACTTTTGCCGTTCTTTGCAACAAAGTGGACGATGAGGCGAATCTCAACGCATGGATGCCACAGTGCTGATCCTGGGGAGCACCGCGGCCGGATTGGGTGAAACCCAAGCAACTTGCAAGACTGCTTGACCGCCATTCCTGGTGACCTGGTGGTTTCCGAAGAGCTAGGTCGGACGCACAGATAATGATCAAAGGTGGGAAGCGTAGGGATGCAGCGGTACGGTTGTTATCGACCCCTGCTCCTATGAGACTTGACGGCGTCGAAGCAAGTCGCCTGAACTGTTCGAGCAGGTCCTTCGACCTGGAGTATATCGGGACCGGTTGATGCAATGGCGCAAGATAGACGAAAGAAGCACGCACCGCTAAGAAGGGAACAAAAACAGGAGCGACGACGGGGAGGCTATGACCACAACGGGCGCAAACCCATCGGGCCCGGTTCGCGAGCGATGTGCCGCCAAAAGGCGCGCCAATTTAAGACCTCTTCAAGGTCGACGTTGACCCGAATCTTTCAGAGTGAGATTGCACTAACGTTTTTGACCACAAGGCAAGCCATACTCAGGAAGGAAGCTTTCTCGGACAGCCCCTGACCGCAGTTTTTGGGGCTAGACGGCTCTAGAGTACTTTTCTAGGGCTCCCGATGGCGGAAGAAGGATCTTGGCAGCATCCCGAAACAAGTATTGGTGACTTCATCTCATGCGTTATCACGTGTGCAAGCCATGCATTAGGAAGAAGTTGCGTCTATCATTGAGCTTCATAGGCGTGAAAGCGCAAGACAAGAGCTACTTCGCTGGCTACGTTGAGCCTTTTGGCATCAGATGATGGCAGATCCGCGACATCAGTTGTGCTGCACGGCGAAAAAGGAGGGCTTTCTCGGTCTTACCTTACAGGCCGAAGCCTGCACTTGTCGAAACGGCATCGAAGAAGGCGGCCAGCTGCGAGTCGTGTTTGCAAGTTCGACTGCAAGAGGTGGGAGGGTAGCTCCAAGGTCTGCATGACACAAGTTTGGTTTCCGGATTGCCCTCGATACGCTCGCTCCGCAGGAAAACAAACGACCCAGCTTGGCGCTCCGTCCTTGTGTGAGCCAGGAGAAAACGATGCAGCGATTTATATTGCTTGGGCGTGTCCGTGAGCTGACGGAGGGTTCCGTGTAGTATTAGCAAACCCGATGGCGCAGGTCATGAAGGGTAGAGGAATGTAGAGAAGCTGGCTGAGCATCTCAGCAGTGTTTCACCGGACATGGTCTGAGCATAGCAGTTCGACATCAAGCAAAAGGCAAACTAACTGAACTTCAATGCCTGCTGTCCTTGTGGATTCGATGAAACGGACGGCGCCGTCCGGGCTTGCGCACCATGTTTCTACAGAAGCAGATTGCTCAAGTTGAAACCCTGCCACGTACTTCTATCTGTTTTGAGTCGGGGTCCGGTACCTAACCTTGGCTGCTTGTGCGACCGCGGGGCACTGAGTCTTGAAGGGCAACGTCTCAAAGAAGGAACAAGATTCGTCTTCACGTAGGGTTTGTAACTTGGGTTAACGGGATTAAGCCGACAACTAGGTACCTAATTGTTTGGGATCATTTGAAAGATTTTTACTTAGAACGGAACCCTACCAAGACAATTGGGGGTGTTGAGGTCGACACCTTTAGAAAAGAGCCTGCAAGAAGCACTATGATGTGGTAGGGCCAAAGTTCACGTGAATCACGTTGATCATTTTGCGAAACAGCTCGCCGGAAACTAGTCATGTAGTTATCCGGTCATCATGCACGGAAAGAGCATCCCCCAGCTCATGTTGCAAGGAAAGGTGCTGATTACGCGGCGAACGATCCGAGTAATCCAGGAAATCGGGTGTACATCCAGAGTCTGAACGATCCTACTGTGTTCTACGTCTTGCACCTTGGCTTCGTTTTTGTGGTTAAGTTTAGGTATTTGCGGAAGCCCCGACGCTCTCTGCTAGGCTGGACTTGGCTGGGCTGGACTGGAATGGCCTAAATCCCGGCTAGACGAGACCAGACAACACCAGACGAGACCAGACCAGGCGAGACCAGATGCTACACGGGGCAAGACGAGACCAGATGAGATCAGACGAGACCAGGCAACACCTGACGACACCAGACGAGACCACCTGAAGACCAGATGAGGAGACAAGAGTACACAAAATTAGACAAAGTTTTGTTAGACTAGGCTAGATACAGTGGACTGGATTGAATTGCATTAGTCACAATTAGACTTTAGACTGGATAAACCAGACAGTCGAGTACATAAATCCGTTTGCCAAAGTAGCTTTAAGTTCAATGCTAGGACCCCGAGCCCGATAGTAAATGAGGACGAAAGACTGATCCGAGGCTCATGGTCCAGAGCGGCGTTCCAATCCCCTCGAACTTGGGCGGGGCTTCCGGAGCGCAGTGGCAGTTCGGTACGGAGCTCTTTTGCGCCTCGCCAAATGCTCCAATGCCGATCACGAGTTATCGAAATTCGGTTTGCACGCGTTGAAGTTCTGAAGTTTTAGGGTCTGGCATCTGCAAGGATGTTTGATGCATCCGATCAACTATTGTTGTTGTTGATGATGTTAATGTTGCTGAATGTCACTAGGGCTACATGCGGATTTCGGGTCCTTGTGTGATCTGCTGGTGGTCTATCTGTTAATTGGCTTCAGCATCTTTCAGCATCTTTGCAGCTTCCAGATATGTTTGTCATGTTCATGAAAGTTTGTGGACATGTTCAATGAAACTGGATTGCAGTGATGTGACGCTTGACTTTGATTATCTCTGTGCCGCATTGCCTATACCATTACTCCTGACCTGTTCGATGCATGTCCGAAGGTCAGATGTAATATTTCCAGCGAAGGGCCTGCGAATTTCAGCGTGTCCAGGAAGTCCCCCCGGAAGAGCCTTGTTTTAGTCTTCTTGATGATGTGGCTCCCTTGCGCAGCCCAGGTGCCTACAACGATCCGACCATCAGTGCATCACCTTATAACGGTGGGGTGTGGGACTTGAGCTTGAGCAGCATTACCCTCGTGCCCTGGCAACTTTTCACCACATACCTCAACCTTAAGCCCTCTTATACCACACTAGCATACCCTAACCTGACCCAAGAAGGCACGCCTGCTCTAAGGGCTTCGAGGTAAGATCCTGGGGCCTTGCCAAGGATTCGCTGCTCTTTCCTCCGAATGCCGGCACGATTGAAGTCACGAGAGTGAGCGACTCCGAGAAGACGAACTCCAATGACGGCCTGAACTGCTTCCCGGCACATGGGAGTTTGCGAAAATGAGGGGTACCTTATTTTGGTGTCCTTATAATAAGGATCCCACTATATAGGGTACTATATGCTTGGAAGTTCGGGGATTGATTAGAGTATTCAGGGCGTATAGAGTACGTAGAATCCATAATGCGCTGTTTGATACCCAGTGCACCGCTCATGTTTTACAGTACACATGGACCCGGGAGTTTGCCGTGAGACCACCGCAGTGTGCGCGTTTTTCCGCTTGTGATTCGCTCCTACAGGTGGGAGTTTCCGAAAATGGGGAACCCTAGTATACTACGCTAAATAGTAGGATCCTTATTGTAAGGCCCCCACATAGAGTACCCAATTTTCGGAAACCCCCATGTTGCACTCTAATCACCAGGCATCCTCAAGCCCTGAACGGTAAACCCCAATCCCACTACAAGAGATCGCTTGCTTTAGAAGCCTAAATGCTGAAACTTGAAGCGGTGTAGGGTTTAGGGTTTCGGGCCTCGGGCCATCTAGGTATAGGGTCTCCTGCGCTGGAAACAGTGTCATCTTGACGCAGTGTGCGGTCTCGGGTGTGCCCCATACGAGCACATTGCATTGGAAGGCCCCAAAGCGCACACTATAGTGATGTATGCTACAGTGTGATCTTGTGGTTTCAGCATAGATCCCAAACCCTAAACCCTAAACCCCTAAACCCCTAAACCCCTAAACCCCTAAACCCTAAACCCTAAACCCCCTAAACCCTAAACCCTAAACCCCCTAAACCCTAAACCCTAAACCCTAAACCTTTCAGCATCCTCTAGGGTCCCACCTCAGTCTGAAGCTCAGAAGCGTCTACTTGGAGGTTCCTTGTACCACAAGGATTCCTTTAAGGGTTCTATAACTAGGATGCCCAGTAGTACCCTTATTCTCTTTTTGTAGTCCTAGGTTCCTTATAAAGCTACCCAATACCAAAAAGAGAGGCCTTTTTATTCTTAGGTTACTGGGTATCCTAGATAAGGTTTATAGCTCAAGGGTCCATCTACACCCAACTAGGAGGGACGGGGGAGTTTCCGAAAATAGGGGACCCTTATATAGTTCCCTAAATAGTAGGATCCTTATTATAAGGACCCCAAAATAAGGTACCCCAATTTTCGGAAACTCCCAAATCGTGAGTAAACGTCAGCCCCCAAACAATCCCAAACCCTACACCCCGAAACCCTGAACACGAGAGAAAAACACCCTGAACACAAAAGAAAAAAGACTTGAACCCTAAACCACCAAACCGTAAATTTCGATACCCCCCGGAACCATCTGCTAAAAGCCCTAAGCTTCAATCCCTAAACCTTAAAAGCCCTACATCCTCAACTGCTCCACTCACCGCCCCAGACCCTAAACCGGAAACCCTGAACCATGAACCCTAAAGCCTAGAAACATTCATAACAACAACCCAGACCCCCGGGAGGATCCAAAAAGTAGATCCCTTAATGGGGGTTCCTATAAAGTACCCTTAGTAGTATACGGCACCAAATTAGGGGATCTACTTTCTAGATCCTGCAGAGGATCCGTGAAAGGCCTTGCTAAAAGCCAGGTTGAAGATATTGGAGCCTCTTGAATCCCCTCTATAACACCCTTACATAATAATGCTATCGATCCCTTGGTGCAGCCGTTGATGGAACCCCTGAAGGAAGCCTCAGCTTAACCTCAAAGAACCCTACCTTTTTCCTGGGCTTCTATCAAGAACTCATAATTTAGGGAACCCTGAAAAGCGAAGACTCCTTTTTGTACCCTAAGCCCTGAACCCTAAACCCTAAACCCTAAACCCTAAACCCTGAACTCTAAACCCTGAACCCTGAACCCACCTAAGGAAGCCTAAGCTCCATCGCCAAGGCATCGAGGGAGGCAGCCCCTTCACCACCCCCACCCCATAACGACGCGTAGCGCCGGCAAGGGCGCGGAAAGGCAGATCCAGGGGGGCTTCAGGGTTTGGGGCGTTAGGGTTTAGGGCTTCAGGGTTTGGGGTTTAGGGTTCAGGGTTTAATTTTAATGTAGGAACCTGATTAATAAACCTTGGGCCTTTGTTAGGGCGCCTTATATGAATCCTAGTATTTTGGGATTATAGGCCCAGGGTTTCTTTCCTACATCAGGGTTGATCTGAACCTACCAAAACCTACTTTTTTTGTAGGGTTTTCATCATTTCCATATTGGCATGCCTGAGGGTTTAGGGTTCAGGGTTTAATGTTGAGGGTGTACCTGAACCCTAAAGCCTACGTTTTTAGGGTTCCTTCTATAAGTCCTGAGAAAGGTGCAGGTAGGGTTTAGGTTTTGTTTGGAGTGTCCGGTTGAGGGGTTTCTGACCTGTTGGAGAAGTCAGGGTTCTCAGTGTTGACTTTTTTTTGTTTTTTCCGTGGGTGTGTGGCTCGTCACAAGACAATAAATCGCGGGTTCTTGTCAAACTAGAAGGAGCCTAGACTGAATTAAAGTAATGGGACTGTCACTAAGCCCTTGCCCTAAATCATACACCCTACACAAGACAAAGCAGACCCTATTCTATCACGACTTAGTTGAGGATATTGCATCGGCGTAAGTAGGGGGCTTGGGGTTTGCAGCACCAGCGACTTAACCAGGTCCAAACCCTTTAGGGTTTAGGGTTTAGGGTTGTCTTTTAGGGGAGTCTCTGGGGAGGATTTTAACTCAGGTCTTTGTATGCAAAAAGCCTGCTATGTAAAGACAGGGCCCGCGGATTAAGATGGGGGTTCTGAGTTTTGCGTTTTTAAGGTTTTAGCTGCTGTTTTTTGTTTTTGGGATTAGCATTATTAGGGTTGGGATTTGTGGTGCGGCTCATCTGCTTGGCTTCCCAGCAAACGGGTTTGGTGTTTGGGGTTCAGGGTTTGGGGTTTAAGGGTTTAGAGTTTAGGATTAGGGTCTGGGATTTAGGGTTTAGGGTTGGGTTTAGGATTGGCGGAAGGGTTACAACAAGGATTTGGGAGAATGGCTGTATATCCCTAAACCCTAAACCCTAAAACCCTATAGATCCCTTAAAGGAGCCCTTAAAGGTACCCTTATAGATCCCTTTAAAGGACATGATGTGGTTGCATTAGTTCGGGTTTTCTTGGGCAGCCTAAGCGGCTGCCTTGAGGATGCAACAGAAAGGAGGTGGTTTAAGGTTTATGGTTTAGGGTTTAGGGTAAAAAAAGCATGATAAGCCCCATACTCCGTATACTTACTGTTTACTGGTTGAGGCGTGATACTTCTCATAAAGGCCTACACCCTACGCACAGACTCCAACAGGCTTCAGCCATGTACTATTCCTGCCCAGTTTGTGCGATGTCCCGTCCTTTCTTCAGAAATCCACTTGGCTTTAAGTAGGTTCTTGGTGTGTGAACGGTTTGCCGTAACTTGGAGTCTCTGGCCCCCTGAGAGCCTGAAAGCTTCGAGTGCATATAATGTAGGGGCCTGCATAGTTCCCTACACTGTTTTGGGGGGTTCCCTATTACGGTATGATGCGGGTTAAAACCCTCTTCTAATGATTCCCTAAACCCTAAACCCTAAACCTTAAACCCCAATTATATTGAAACTCTTGAGCTCCTGAGCCCGACTGTGCAAAAGTGCTTCCACAAGCCCTTCGAGTCCTGAACCCAAATAGTATTTGGATCAAAACGACCGTTGGCTCTGCTACGGTTGATGATATACATCCTGCATTACCCATAGTAAGGAATATACCATAATTCCCATAGTTTAGGGTCCTGAAGGTAATGCAGGATTTATATCATCAACCGTAGGAGTTGGGGGGTTTTAGGGTCAGCTGCGACCCCAAAGCCTCACCACGCACAGAAAGCCAGCGCGAACTATAAAACCCCAAATGCACCACTCCCCGATAACATGCCAAAAAGCCTCGACACCCCTTACAGGATAAACCGCACACCTTGAATCGCCTAACCCGTAAACAGCCTGTGAACCCCTGAGCAACCGGCAGTCCTTCAAGCGAAACCTTGCAGAATCCTCAGCAAACGAACTGCGAGAGGCCATCCTTGCGAGAGCTCCTCAAGGATGAGGACCCGTCCTAGTGAGCTTTGAGGTGTTCCTTTAATAATTTCGTTCGGGTTTAGGGGTGTACTGGTAGAGTTTTGAAATGGCTTTGCGGCCTGTTTCAAGGTGCTGAATTTTGCACGTTTTGTGTGACCTTGTAGGGTTCCGCGCGGGTTTAGGCGCATTAATGCTCTGTCTTAAGATCCCTCCAAGAGCAGTAAGATGGGGGCCTTCTACGACGAGTATGTCGGGTTTCTACTATAGGGGTCTTAATAATTAGCCGTACCATTCTGGGGGTTCCTTATCATAATTTTGGTATAGTGGGCCCCAATTCCTTATTCTAATTCTTAAGGTCCCTATATTCATAGTATCCCTTAAAGGAACCCTATTCTTATTATTAAGGCCCCTACAGTAACTTTGTTCTACAGGTTTCCAGGATCTGGAGTCCAATGTAGGAACCTGATTAAGAAACCCCCGCCCTATAACCCCCAATATCTTAGGATTCATAGAAGGAACCCTAATAAGGCCCCAGGTTTCTTAGTCAGGCTCCTACACCACCCCCCCCCCAAAAAAAAAAATCCGTATAGTACCCTTATAGTACCCTTTAAAGGAACCCGACTAGTACCCTAAAAAAGGCCCAAGGTGTTTTGAACATCAGGTTCCTACATATTCCTTCTTTTGCAAGGCGGCTAGAGCCTTGAGCGTCGAAACCATGAAGTCGGGAGGCGGCAGTGGGGGGGGGGGGGGCTATAAGGGTTCCTTTAAGGGTTCGTTTAAGGGGGTGGGGTTTAGGGTTTAGGGTTTAGGTAGGGGCGAGGGGGTGGTGGACTCTACTTCCTTGAATAACAGGCATCATTAGGTGCTTATCATGGGCATGAAGGCCCCCTCCCCCCCCTCCCCTTCCCGACCCCCCTAAGGGTCCCTATGATGAAGATGATACCAATGCGGGGTCCTTAACAATTAGGATGGGATTATGAGAGTATATTATACTGCAAACTCCCGCAACCCTATTCTAGTTATTAAGGTCCGTACATTAGACAGTTGTTTGCAGGGGTCCGTTGTCGTTTAAAGTATACCAAGAATCCCCGAGGAATAGTGTTCGCACTTATCCAGGCTTCTATGTTCGACCTGCCTTCAGCCCTAAACCCGAAACCGACCCTGGAAGGGTTTTTAGAGTGTTGGCTTTGACAACAGTAATAGAGCGGTCGGAAGAACTAGCAACTCTCCAGACGTTTGAATAAGATCCAGAAATCTACTCGCACTAAGATGTAGGACCCGAGACAGCTTACATCCAGTAGCGTAGACCCGGTGTTTATCACCCTTTCGTGGAGGGCCTTGATATGAGGATCCAATGAGGACCCCTGGCCCTAGGAGCTTTGCTGCTACATATTGGGCCTGTCACCCCTGACAACCCCAAGCCTAGTTACAAGGGTCAGCAGAATTAGGAATAATCCTCATGGTCCCCAGCTCGTTTGATGATATTTGCAGTGGTTTATGATCTTTTGCCGGGCTTTTGGAGCCATCTTGAACCCACAGTGTTTGGCTTTGGGGTTCTATTGGGCCTTTGTACACAAGTTCACAATGTCGGCTTCAGCACTGAAGGCTCTATTGAGTTACGACTCAAGGGTTTATTGAGTTCGGTTTAGGGTCTAGGGTTTCTTGTGTCTTGTGGTCCAATCTTGGGACCCTTTGAAAACGGTCTGGAGACTCCAATATCATTACTTGAGAAGTAGATTGCCGTAGGTTATAGTTGCTTAGTAGTGGAGTAGGAAACCTTTAACCTTTTTTTGGGTAGTATAGTCCCTATATAATCCCTATATACCCAAAAATGTTAACCTTTAGTTACTCATGATACCCGACAAGTAGGGTTGGGATCGCTAAGAAGAGATCATTTGTTCAACGGCGGTGTGGGAGTTCCTAGGCACACTGTGAACGAGGTTGATTTCTGAATGTTTGGGGCTACGGAGTGCTGGCAGATTGAGCCGAAGAAGGCCTATAATCTCGAATCGTATTCCTTAAGTTTCCCGATGTGGGTTCTGTAACAGAAAACCGAGATTAACACAAACAGGGCAGTGCACAGGGCGGGGGTGCTAGAAATTGTGCAGTACCGACTGCAGCGAGAATCCTGTCGATGTGAGTGCAGCAAACGTCGTGTCGCGGTAGTTGACAGTTCTCACGACAGTAAAGTTGCGATTTGGCAACAGTGCAAATAAAACGAGCAACAGTAGTAGCTACAGGCACGGAGTAGCCGGAGTACCTCGGGTTTGGCTGGTGAGAAGGTCACTTGCAGCGCGTGGTTAAATAGATCTATCCTTCTAACAAACTAATGATTATTGGGAGCGAAACAGCACTTGAACGGCATTCTGCTCAGTGGGACTCGCAGGAGTCGTCACGTAGTTGGAGTGTGTATCGACTTGGCATCTAGCTTATCGTCTGTGCAACTCCGACCCCTGCCAGCATGTTCAGGGCGTAGGGCGTAGGGTTTTTCTGGTTCAAGCTTTAAGGTTTACATGGTAGTTTCCGAAAATAGGGGACCCTAATATGGCACCCTAAATAGTAGGATCCTTAGTATAGGGGCCCCAAAATAAGGTACCCCCAATTTTCGGAAACTCCCACATGAACCAATGTTTCTGAGATCCAGAGCGCACTGCATCCGAAACTTTTTCGCAGTATATGGGTGTTTCCGATTACTGGGGGTACCATATTTTGGGGCCCTTATAATAAGGATCCTTCTATTTAGGGTACTATATTAGGGTCCCCTATTGTTCGGAAAGTCCCATGTAGACACACGTCAACTTGGTCCTTGGATTCGAAACGAACTTGTTCTCGTGTCTTCTGCTGCAGGATCCGTCGGAATCATCCGACTCTGTGGATGACGAGTCACCTGAGTTGACACGTGACTCTGCAGTGACTCTAATTCGATCTGCAACCAATTACTAGTCGTCCGATCCGGACATACAGATAACACTGAGGTATGTGATGGCCCTTTTCCGGTGTGGATATGTCACGCCAAAAAGGAGCTCGTGGGTTGAACCCCCCAAATTTCTTACTACCCTATTATAGAGTTCTCCAAACGGTTCGATCAGGGATTTTCATAACATGTGCACTCAACTCTTCTACACTTTTGAGCACTATCGCGGACCTCTTTGGACAGACTTTAGTATTAAGCAAGGTGCGAGATTCAGTCATTACAGGGATGAAAGGGTGCTAAGTAGACTTGCTGAGTTTGGGTTTCGTTCTTTGTAGCGTCCAGGGTTTTAGGGGGTACAGGTTGTAAGGGCAATATAAGATGGCGTCAAGGGCGCGCGTCAAGGGCGCTTGGGCGTCTAGCCGGATCAATCTGAATTTGCCGAGAATGATAGTTCATGATAGCCCTAAACTGGATCATCTAAAGCCCCAAGCCCCCGACAACCTTAACCCTAAACCGCAAGCCTACACCCTGCCATCTTCCATTTCGTTCACACGCGGGGGCTAAATGATAGTAGTAGTTGCCAATATTATGGCAAGCCAAAGCACTAGTAACGTAGCAGTAATCCTAACAGGAATAGTAGCAGGCATGGAAATAGTAACAGTTTTGCAGTAGTACTAAGAAACAGCAATTTCAATACTAAGAGCCAGAGGAGCAGGAGCAGGAGTAGTGATATAGCAAGAGGAATAAGAAAAGGTAATGCTACTTAGTTCTTTTTCATCAACGCTAGAATGGTCGCATTGCCACGAGTATTCATATACACCTTCATATCAACATTAACACAGCATTACCATCAATATTCATATGCACAAATATCAACTCATTAACATGGATATGGGAGTTTTCGAGACTCGGGGACCCTCCTATAGTACCCTAAATAGTAGGATCCTTATCACAAGGACCCCAAAACAACATGCCCCTCATTTTCGAAAACTCTAAACCCCAACTCCTACAGATCCCTTTAGGGATTGCTGAAAGGACCCCTTCAAAGGTACCCCTAGTTTTCGGAAACCCATATTGACATGAATGATTCCTTTAAGGGCTTAGAGATCTCTGCGCGGCGCACGCAAGCGCCCCAAACCGCGGTGATAACTGTAAAAGCAGGCCCTAAGCCCTAAACTTGAAGATAGATCGGTGGGTTCATCATTGTTAGTATCATCATGAAACGATATGACCTCAAATTCTTTCTAACTAGCTATGCAGGCTCCTACATGATCCGAAAGGCTGTGACCCCAAACCCAAACCCTGAGCACAGAGCTTCCCACCTAGGGTTGATGATCCTAGGGTTCCTTTAAAGGGATCTATAAGGGTACCTTTAAGGGGCTCCTCTAAGGAACCCTAGGGGTTTAGACTTAGGGTTGATGATATACATCCTGTATTGCCCATAATAAGGGATATACCATCATTCCCACAGTTTAGGGTCCTTAAGGTAATGCAGGATTTTCATAAGGAATAGGCCATCATTCCCACAGTTTAGGGTCCTTAAGGTAATGCAGGATTTTCATAAGGAATAGGCCATCATTCCCAC